>JACGWL010000001.1:19210926-19438679 GCA_034509725.1 Sesamum angolense
TCAACCAATCACCCCCAGCAGCCCAGTGCCTTACACACCCAATAGTAGTGCACCCCGGAGGAGATCGACTAGCATCCATGTTCTGTTAAAACTATGGAGTCCATCTCACTTTTGACAGCTTTTTCCACTGCTTAGCTTTCGAAGAAGCCATAACATCTTTGAAAGTTATCGGATCGTCCTCGATATTGTAGTGACAAAGTCACTTCCAAAATCCTTGACAACCCTAGCTTACTTACTCCATATATCTGACTCCTCATGAGTCAGGTTAGTGCTATTAGGATTAAACCCCCACATTAGTCATCTTTTCCAAATGTTCAGGAATAGACGTAGAGGTAAGTGAATCATTAAGTGAAACACTTGAAGGTATTCCTATTTTCATAGGAAAAACATCTTCTAGGAATACAGCATCACGAAATTTAACTATTGTGTTGACCTCAATGCCTGAAATTTTTGATTTAATAACCAAAATCTCAAAGCATAACTTGTCTCCACATAGCCCAAGAACACTGCATCAACAGTCTTAGGGCCCAATTTCTTTCGTTTGTGTTCTGGACCAGCACTTTTGCTAGGCACCCCCCACACTCGAAAGTATTTGAGGCTTGGTTTCCTACCTTTCACAACTCGAAAGAAGTACTCGTATTGTGTTTCAGAGAGACTCTGTTAAGAATATGGCAAGCCGTATTCAAGGCCTCTCCCCACAAATACTTTGGTAACCCAGAGGTTAGTAGGAGACTATTAATCATATCTTTGAAAGAACTATTCTTTCGTTCAACTACTCCATTAGATAAAGGGGAATATAGAGGAGTCTCTTCATGAATAATGCCAAAAGTTTGACAATATTCAGTGAACTTACTCGACTCATACCCTTCTCCTTTATCAGACCTTAGTCTTTTAAGTTTCTTATCAGTTTGGGTTTCTGCTTCATTTTTAAACAAAATGAATTTATCTAAGGCTTCATCCTTATTTTTCATGAGAAACGCATAACAGTATTTACTGCAATCATCTATAAAAGTGATAAAACAACGTTTGTGGTCCCTGGTCAAAACTCCATTAAACTCACAAATATCTGTGTGTACTAAATCAAGTATTTCTAATCCCTTTCAACTGATGATAGGGTTTCCTAGCTTGTTTAGCTTCTACACAAACTTGACATTTGTGATCTCGTTCAATATTTTGACTAGGAATTAAATTTAAATTCATCATTCGTTTGATTGAATTAAAATTCAAATGACCTAACCTACTATGCCACAAAGTAGATGTTTCAACATTCAATATAATAGAATCAGATATATCATTTTTATTATTCTCAACTCGAACTTTGAACAAGCATCGTCTAAATAACCTTTACCAACAAAAATACTAAATTGTTGAATTACAACTTTATTAAATTTAAAAGCTAATTCATATCCTTCCCTAACTATTACAGAACCACTGATAATGTTTATTCTGACAGTGGGAACATGATAAACTCTTTTTAATGACAGAATGCGTCCTTAAGGAAACTTCAAGTCCACACTTCATATCCCAAGTACTTCAGCTATACTAGAATTCCCTATGATTACCATCCTTCCAGTGATGGCCTGATAAGACATAAAGAGAGATTTATCAGCACAAACGTGCACATTTGTTCCAGTGTCAATCAACCAATCACAAAGTTCGTAAATAGTTAGAAGTTTAGGTTGTATAGACACATACCCTTCAGTTGCTCCTGAGGTGCTAGCACCGCTAGAACCTCCCACAACCATGTTGACAACTGTCTGCCCAGTCTTAGCTTTTTTATTAGGACAAAGCTTGGCCCAGTGTCCAACCTGCCCACTGTTCCAGCATGGTTTGTTTGCTTTTGGTTTCTTATTTTTGTGGTCTTGCCTTTATTGATGGCTTTTGAGTTCGAGTTAATCTTATTCACTCTCTGTTTCCCCACTATTAGATTAGCCTTGGGTTGATGCTCAACTGGCATCTTATGGGTTTTGATTTCTATGCTCTTCCTCAATGCTGATAGCTATCATAAGATCATCCAGAGACAATCTCCCTTTCTGATGTTTGAGTGTCATGCCAAAATTTTTCCAAGATTTGGGAAATTTGTCCACTATGGACATGACCAGAAACTTCTCAGGAAATTTCATCTCAGCATCAGCCAGAGCATGCTCAAGGTTGATAATCTCATGAGTCTGTTCAGCTACAGACCTATCCTCAACCATCTGATACTGCAAGAACTTAGAAACAAATATTTTTTGAGCCCTTGCTCTTCAGTATTATATTTTCGGTCCAACTCATCCCATAGAGATTTGGCAGTATAGGAGTCGGAACAATAGACGTCGAAGAGCGTATTTGACAGGCTGACAAAATCGCTCATCGGCCTATTTGACCCCTCTCATTCCACTGCGCTATCTCAACAGTTTTAGGATCTGTATCAGTAGGTTCAAGTCGGGTCACCTGAATCACTATTAAATGTCCTTTCATCGTTAACCAAATTTTCATTCGTTGTTGCCAACGTTTGAAAAATTGGCCCAAAAATTATCCGGTAAACCGGTTAAGTCGACTTTTGGCGCAATCGGAATTGCAACAGAAATTAGCTCGGCCATTCTTAATATCTTAGGAAACTAAAAGCAGTGTTCGAATGTTTTCGAAAAATTCAACTTTTCAAAAGATCGTTTACAAAACTGCTTTCAATGTTCCAAAAAAATATGATTTTTCAAAACCTATATATTTTTCAAGAGAGGAAGAGAAAATGAGATGTTGCTGTTGATTTTTGTGTGTGATGAGAGAATGAGGAATGGCCTTTTTATAGGCATCCTCACATGCAATATTCAATTCAGCCAATTATGGCACTAAATGGCATTTTAATCACAAATTTGCAATAGTCCAAAATGGCCGCTAATCATTCAATTAGCACTTTGAATTTCATGTAGAAACAGCCAAACACGGCTAGTAATAGCAGCAGGAGTTAAAATTCCAAATTTTATGATTAAATCTGGAATCTAAAATTAAAAATAAATGCTTTTCCAATTAAAAAAAATCCCAATGTTTTGCTGCAAAAAGAGATATTATATATTATATATATATATATATATATATTTATTTTTTTTCCTCTTCTCCTTCTTATTTTCTCAACCAAATTTATGGATTTCATGTAATTTTATTAATAATTACAACAGGAAGTAGGAAAAAGAAGAAAAAGAAATGGGGAGACCACTTCAGATTGGCGACGTGAATTTTGTTGTGGGGAATTTTGCTGTGGGATTTCTTTGTTTTTCATGTGATTTTGGTGGCCAGTTTTGTGAATTTTGGTGGGGAGTTGGAGAAAAAAAAAAAAAAAAAGAAAGAAGAAGTCTTGGTGGAGAATTGCAATTTTGAGTGGTGATTTTCTATTTTGGAAGGATGAATCTTATTGTGGAGGGTCAATTTGTTGATTGATTGTTTGAAGATTTAAATGGGAGTTTCGTTGTGGGGATGACTGAAAATTTTGTTGTAGGTTGTTTTTTTGGAGCTCTTTAACGAATTGACGCAGTGATCATAGGGTCTGGAGGTCGGGATTTTTTTCTCGTTTTTTTTTTGATGCTGGAGGGCTGAATTTTGGGTGGTTCTATTTGGTTTATTTGATGAATTGTGCACTACTGGAGGTGGTTCCTTTTTGGCTGGTTTGCAATTCTTCATTGGCTTGATGGTGAATTTTTTTTTTTTAAAGAAATTTGATAGACGCCTTTTGAGTGCTTTGGGTACCCTTAGTTAGAAACTATGGAGGTTCCTTAGTTTGAAAAATGTATTAATTTCGAAAAATGGCTAACTTGCGAAGTGTGATCTTGCAGAATTTTTTCCTGTATTTTTGGGGCTTTTTTCGTAATTTTTCTGTTTTTTATGGAATTTTTTTTTCTTGATTTTTCTGTTTTTGGGCTAAATAGCATGGGTGATCCTTTGGGCTGATTGTTTAAGTTTGGTGGTTTGAATGGGTGTTTTGGTGGGCTGAATTTGAAAGGAAATTTTCAAGAAGCAGGCCTGTAACTGGGCTCCTTGTGCAGTTTCTGTGACTGTGGGCTCCTAGTCAGCCGCGGATTGGGCTGTTTGAAATGGATCTAGTGCAAGGTGGCCTGGAGATTGAGCAACTGGGTCAAGTGCTTGGTGGGCTGGAGCGGGTGGTTGGCAGGACCGGCGCTGATTTCCATGGGCCTCCGGAACAGGGCTTGTGCATTTCTGGGCCAAGCTGGATCCTGGGATAAGCAGCAGCTGGGCAGACGGACTTGGCTTGCAACTTTTCTTGGCCCGATGAGGTTGTTCTTCTGGGCCTAGAAGACTTGGGCCCGAAACTGGGCCATCCTACAGACTTTTTGCTGCTGCTCCTGGTTTTTGTTTAGCGCGGCCCAACCTGCTGCTGGGGTGCATCAATTTGCCACTCAATTGGGCCTCACAAAATTTGGGCCTTCAAAATCACTTTGGGCTTCAATGTGCTGAAATTTTTTGTGTGAGTAGCATTTGTAATAAAAACTTCTAATTTTAAATAAGTGATTTTTTATAGAAAAAATTGAAATCTATAGTAGAAATTAAAAGTGAGTAGCATTTTAAAAAAAATAAAAAATAGATAAAAACTAAATTGAGTAGTTTTGAAAAAAATAAAATACTTCTGAAATAAGTTCAATTAATTAAAGATCATTTTATCCTTATATTTAAAGATACTATTCGCTTAATATTTGCACTTGTATTTTGTTAATAATTATTCTTTTTCCAAAAATGGTAAATTTTATTTCAATTAGTATTCCTCATATTTAATTTTTAATTATATTTCATATTATTAAAATATTGAATACTATTAAAAAAGATTAAGTGTTAATCCAATAATACTCCACTAAATAATATAATTTTCATTCATAGTAAATATATAAACTTGTATTATTGCCAAAAAGATAGTTTAATTAATTAATTATAGAAATTTAATTTATATTTTCGGATGATATTAGAATAATATCAAATAATATAAAAAAATAAATTACAAAAATGATAAAATATTAAATATGTGAATTAAAAATTTATTAGTATTAAAGTATTCAAATTATTTTAAAAATTTAACATTAATTTTAGATGAATTTTTTTAAATAAATAATAAAAAATAAAAACTTAATTAAGATTAGGAGAATAATTATTAAAATGAAGATAAAATAGTTTTTAAAAAAAAGATACAATTTATTTACAACGCTCTCGCAAGCACTTTCTATATATACGTGAATTAAATGACCTCAGATTCTTAACCAAATTGAAAGGCAATTTCGGGTCCGGCGGTACAATACATATATTCTTAATTATTATTTTTCTATATATAAATTTTTTAATTTATTATTTATTTATTTTCAAAATAATTATAAATTTAAGTAATTGTTTTATAAAAAAATCTCAATATCATAAAAAAAAAATTAAACAAGTACATTTGAGCCTTATGTGGGTTTGATTTTTCCTTGCTTCATGTCGGTCCTTGAGCTGAGCCTAAGTTGAAAAATGGATCCAATTGGGGTCTATTTAAAGGCTCAAGACCGTCTCAAATCTGGTCATGAACAATAGTGGGCTGATCCTGAGTAGGGGTGGCAATTAACCCCGAACCCACGAAAACCCACTCCATTAATAAGCCACAAAAATGGGATCCAAGGCGAGTATCGGGTCCATAGAGACCCGCCTCGGTATAACTATTATTATTTATTTTTTAAAAATTTATAAGTAAATATGTATTTTTAATAGAGTTTGCCATAGTCTCTGCCCTTCCCCATTGCCATTCCCAGCCACCCCCAACCCCTCTTTCTCACCATCTCCACTTTCCATCTTTATTTTTCTCTCTCAAATCGTTTTTCTTTTCTCTCTCTCTCTCTCTTTCTTTGCTCTCTATTATGTTTTCATTCTCTCACTTTGCCTTGCCATCGCGCTCGTCGTCTTGCTTGCCATCTTGCGTTGCCGTCGTCTCGCTCTCTGTTATGTTTTCTTTCTCTCACTTTCTCTCGCCATTGCGATCGTCGTCTCACTTGCTATCTCTCATCGTCGTTGCTTCCCCCAACTTCTCTCTCTCTCTCTCTCTCTCTCTCTTTCATAATCTATATAAAAATATTTCGAGTCTATCGGAGCGAACCCGCCCCGACGGGTTTTGTAATGGGGCGGGGCGGGTTTCGGGTTTGTCCTAGGGTTGGTGGGGTAGGTCCCAAATTTACCCTAACCCGCCCCATACCCACCCCTAGTCCTGAGTTGATCTTTTTTGGGTAGGTTTGCGCTGGTCTTGGGCCGACCCGACCTTGTGCACCTTAAGGTCATATTAAGAATAATTATTATTGGGATTGTGTGCTGAAGAATTAGGTAATTTTTGGGGTTTAATTCAATGTTTGGAATTTTTGAAAAGCTTAGTTCAAGTTAGTTGGGTAATTATTAAAATTTCTATAGTTTGCGGAATTAATTCTATAATACATAGTCATTTTACCAATATAATAAAGTAAATTTTCAATTTTACCCAATAGTTGTTTCAATTATACAAAATGTAATTTCAAATACATATTTTGAACTTAGCAATCTTGAAGCCAGTAAGAAGTCCCTTATCAGTTCTGCGGGTTGGAGGCCACATTGTTAGGGACTATTGATCTCCCTACATCGTTGGGACAGGGTTGTAGGACGAGAACATTGATGGTAGAATATTTGGTGGTCGATGAGCCTTTTTTTGAAATATTATACTTGGTTGCGCAGGCCTTAATCTTTTTCATGCAATTATCTCTATGTATCATCAAAAGATTAAGTTCCTAACAAAGGAGGAGGTGGGAGTAGTTCATGGGGATCAAAGAGTGACTAGGGAATGTTACAACCTGGTTGTAGTCATGGAAAGAGGGTTAGATAAAATAAAGAAAAAATTATGTAAAAGAAAAAAATTTGAAGTGGTGGAGAATAAAGAGATTGAGTTGATGCCTTGGGAAACACACAAGATAACTAGGATTGGAACACAGTTAAACATTGCGATGGAAATGAGGGTCATGGATTTTTTAAGAGTGACCTCATATGTATTTGCCTGGGAACCTATTGATTTGCAAGGGATAGACCTTGGTATGATTGTTCATCATTTGATTGTGGACATAGATGCCTGACCAATCTAGTAGAAAGAGAGAAATTTTAGTGTTAGGAGGGATGAGATCATAGTTGCATTAGTACAAAAACTTTGGAGGCTGGATGCATAGTTGAAGTAGAATATCTAAAGTGGTTGGCCAATATAGTGCTCATCCCCGAAAGATCAGGAAAAAGGTGCATATGCACGGACTTCACAAATTTGAAAAAAGCATGTCCCAAAGACCCATACTCATTTCCCCGTATTGATAGTCTGATAGATTTTGCCGTGGGTTGTGCCCTGCTTAGCATAATGGATGCTTCCAAGGGTACCATCAAATTAGTCTACCAGAGGAAAACCAAGTGAAAACATCCTTCATCACAGAGAAGGTATATTTTGTTACAGAGTGATGCCATTTGGTTGAAGAATGTTGGGCCTACATATTAAAGATTGGTTAACAAGATGTTTGAAAGTTTAACCGGCAACATAATAGAGGAATACGTGGACGATATGGTGGTAAAGAGTGGGAAGAAGGAAGATCATTTGGAGTAAATCTAGAGAATTTGAAATCAATAGTTGAAATGGAATTCAAAAAGTCTTTCAAGGAAATTCAACAACTTACAGGTCATATAGCTCCACTGCGAATATTTTTATCGATGTCGACAGACAAGAGTCTTCCATTTTTCAACGCTTTGAGGATGATGAAAAAATTCAAATGGATAGAGTGTGAGAAAGCCTTTCAAGAGCTTAATAGGTATTTTACATCTCCCTCGGTATTAGCAAAGCCAGAGATCGGAGAGACTTCTCTATCGTATACGGCGGTTTTGAAAGTTTTTATAAGTGTTGTATTGGCAAAGGAGGTAAAAAATAGACAACAACCTGCATATTAAATAAGCAAGTTGTTACAAGGACAAAAATACAATATTTGTAGATAGAAAAATTTGCCCTTGCTTCGGTAACAGTGGCGAGGAAATTGAGATCATATTATCAGTCGCATCATACAATAGTTTTTATGAATCAACCGTTAAAACAAGTCTTAGCCAAGCCAAATGCATCGAGCAGGTTGATCAAATGGGCTATAGAGTTGGGGGAATTTTCGTTGGAGTTCAAAGATGGAAGGTGGTGAAGGCTCACATATTGACAGACTTTATCATGGAATCGTTCATAAAGGAAATCCAGGTCTTGGAAGTCAAGGAAGTAGAGAGTAGGTTGGAAAGATGGATGATACATGTTGACAGGTCATCAATGTCTGGACAAAGAGCGAGGACCATGAGTTTGTGATGAAATTGAATTCCAAGTCACAAAACATAAAGTGGAATACGAGGCCTTGATATCGGGTCTCAGAATGGTAAAGCAACTCGGTGCAAAGGATGTGTGGGTCTTAACAAATTTGCAGTAAGTAGAAAACTAGTATTCAGGGATATACGAAGCTAGGGATGAAAAAACGAAGGCCTATCTCAATATGTCGGGAAATACGAAGGCGGATGCACTGACTAAGTTTGCTAATTTGTTGACAGGAAACAAAAGTAGGAGAAACCTTTTTGGTTCAACAAAAAGCGGAGAGGAAAGAAGAACAGAACGTGAAACAAGAAGAGATCATGGATATCAATAAATCCAAATCAAACAGGTTGGTTGGAAAGCAAACATTATCTAATATTTAGAAACATACTTATGTGAACATAAAGGAATAGAGAAGTACTGGTTCTTAAAAAAGGCAGCTAAATTTAACATCACAGAAAGAGAACTGTACAAGAAGACATATGAATGGTCAATGCTACAATATCTGAATCCCGAGGAAATGAGTTATGTCATGAGAGAAATTCATGAAGGTAGTTGTAGTAATCATTCAGATGGTTGATCCTGGGCAAAAAAGATCATTGAATAGGGGTAGCTAACACTGGTGGAGGATCTAAGGAGTTTGAAAGAAAGTGTGAACAATGTCAAACATTTTCCAATCTCATTCATACCCTAGCATCGGAGATGGAGTTCATTCAAAAAATTAAACAATTCAGAATTTGTTAATTATAATAAATAATAATTGTATTTATTGTTACTTCTTATAATTATTAATTTTAATAATTTATTAACTATAATTAATAATAAATATAAGTTTTTAAATCAAACTAATAAAATAATAAATAAATACACATTTAAATAGTTTACTAATTATAATAAATAATAATGTTAAAAGTTTATTAATTAAAAATTCAATTAATTATTACATTTTATTGTGGATGACCCCGCACTGGCACATTTGATCATCTTGAAGTATCTCCTATTTGTTGGGCTGGTTATCTTTCATGTGTTGGCTATCAATCCATCTCATTTTGAATATGTAATGTTTGGTTTCGACTAAGATGTGTAGAGGTACGAATAGTAGTGTCGTGGACCAAATCAAATTTTGAGACATCCCAATAATTTTTAGATGATCAAAGGTTCAAAAGACTTAAAATATGTATTTCTGTAAGTATTAGATTATAATAATTCTTAACCACTGATGCAATATTAATCATGTGTGCAGCGCATACCTTTTTAGCATGAGAGCAAGGGATGCCAAATTGAGTCCACTTGTCACATGAACATTCTCAATTGACAATTTTG
The DNA here is from genome assembly GCA_034509725.1 of Sesamum angolense. Classification (NCBI taxonomy): domain Eukaryota; kingdom Viridiplantae; phylum Streptophyta; class Magnoliopsida; order Lamiales; family Pedaliaceae; genus Sesamum; species Sesamum angolense. Next base: position 19,220,579 of record JACGWL010000001.1, read on the forward strand.
ACAATATGGGTATTAAGTCCATGTCCAAATTGGCATTTTTGTAACAATCAAGGCGGACTATTGAAACTGATGGTATCTCGTTTTGTAACAATCAATTGGTTGTTGTTCAAGATTACACCACGTTTTGCCATCCTCTCACAAAAATAATGGATAGAACGGGTAAGCATTATTTCGACTATTGTAGTCATCGACAGGAGGCGAGCCCCTTTCAAAATTTCACTGATGCATTATGACATGTTGGTCGTAAGAATATTGCATTGCTATCCTATCATGAGAAGTTGTTTATTTTCCTTGTCAATCTGGTCTAAACATGCAAATGTTTCTAGTTTGTGGCTCTTGATTTCCTCCATAATTCAATTGGACTTTCTGATTTGATATTTAGAACCAACTCTCCAACAAAGATCTTTCAATTCCACATTCTTGTAAAGATTGTTGAAATTAGAATACACGTGCCTCAAGCAATACCAATGCAAACCATGAGGTGCACAAAGTCCGAACCTTCGCATATTGCTTTAACGATACCAGGGCGACAGTTAGAATTGAGGACATCCGAGACTGCCTTTTATAATATGTCTGCTCAATTATTGAAGAAACCACTTCCAAGATGAATAGGATTCTTCATCGATAATAGCAAGCACAAGAGGGAGTACCTGTTGATTCCCATCCATGGCTGCTGCAATCAACATTTTGTGCTTATATTTTATATATAAATGGGTTTCATCTATACTAATGACTTTGCAACAGAATTAGAACACTTTGATACACGATCTGAATGCCTAGAAGACACATCCTATCACATATGCACCAATTGACTGGTGGAAGATTTTGTACTCCCATTCAACAATAGTTCCTTCATTAAATTTTTGGAGAGCTCCCATGAAACTGGGTAGCTTTCAAATTGAGCTCTCCCATGTGTTATAAACAATTTCACGGATCATCTTCAACTATATCTTGCCTTTTGGCATGGTATGTCGATCCTTGTATGGTCCTTCATAGTTTACATGACATGCTTTATTCCATATGTGTCGCATTTCACCTGTCTTAAAAGTAAAGAAGCAACATAAGCTCTGTCTAAATTACCATGTTCAAATGACATATCATTTAGAGTACATGTATGGTCCCCTATATTTTCTTATTTTCCAGCATCCAATCTTTAATTCTATTATCCCTCGAAATTTTCATCTACACCACAAATCTGAAACAAAAAAAATCAATCGATCAACGGTATATGCTTATATGATAACACATATACATATATATATATATATATATATATATATATATATATATATATATATATATATACCTAGGGTGTGCTGCTTACAGACCACTTTTCACTTGGTTGGCGAACTCTCAACTACAAAATACTCGCAACGTGCATATCGTATCGAGTGATCTTTTACCGTTTGTATTAATTATTCTTTAGTTTTTAAAATCATTCCCACATCACGCCTGCCTTCATTAGTATTATAAAATTTTGCATATTTCAAAGTTGGAACATCAATGGAATCCACAGGTATTCTCCGAGAATGTTTGTTCAAAAAATAGTATAGAGCTATAAAATCTTTGCTTAGTAGTTATGTTTGGCATAGCTGGTTCAGAAGATGATGACATACCTTGGAAAAATATTTTAGCTATAAACATTTATGTCAACATCGTTATCACCATCCTCGGGTGGAATTGGAAATCCCACTTCATTCGGTTCAGAATCACCATCTGAAAAATTTGTAAAATTGTCTGCAACATGTTCTTTGCATAATCCTCATGGGGTATAAAACTTTCAGTTATGTGAGTATGAGATTGAGTAGGCTCTATTTAATGAATTTCAATATTTTCTAGGCCTTGGGTAACATTGACCATATCAGGAGTATAATGTTCAATGTCATAATTAGAAGTGCTTGCAAAAGAATCAGGATTAAAAATACCTATAGAAAATCGAAATTAGAAGTACCTACCAAAAAGTCAATGTTAGAAGTAGAAGGGAATCATTGGATGGCCCAAAACGCCATGTATTCGCCCCACTATTGACTCATTTGTGGATTGGCCTCAGGGTATATTTGTTTTGATTCAATGTATACTTCCATTATTGGATAACCATCCGCAGGGTCCCAAAAAATGACAAAGTGTCATCATCTTTGATTTGTATGAGAGTTTCTTTAATGCGATCGAGATATTGACATGAATGTTTCGCGGATACTATCAACAAGTATACGTTACTATCAACACCAATCTTCTGATTATATCCTTGCTCGAGTTATCCTTATCACCACATCGCTATCAGAATTGAAGTTTACCTAAAATGCAAAAATCTAAAACAATTCAAATTTTTAATGCGAAAAGAAGTGAGATGCAATTCAATATTTTTTGCAAATCAGCAGAATTTGAGTATGATATTAACAAATTCGCGAACAAAACCTGCACAGCAACATTTGTAATTTGCAAGCAATTTTACCCTTTATGAAAAAAAGCATTTTTTGTCTGTACTTATCGTTAGCATTTTAGTTAACTTATCATTTACACATTTAGTCCTTTTTTTGATAATTTAGTCTTGGCATCTCACATTTGGTCTTTTTTTGATAAATTTAGTTCTGTATTGAAAATTTTAGTCCCATTCACGCTTTAATAAATCTCATTTTTGGTCCAGTAACTGTGAGTCGTTAGGACCAAAATTGTCAATATAGAACTAAATTTGTCAAAAAAGGACCAAATGTGAGATGCTCAGGACTAAATTCATCAAAATAGGACTAAATGTGTCAATAGATAATTACAGACTAAAAATGCCTAAGTTATAGGACCAAAAGTGTAATGTTATCATAAAAAATAGCAATTTACCTCCTTGTATTTTTTAAAATACAAATTTACCTCCTTATATTTTTAGAAGAAGTAATTTACCTCCTTAGACAGGGAGGTAATATGATTCATTTTAAAAACACAGGGGAATAAATTGCTATTTTATTTTGGGATAATTACGCTGACTCTCCATGTTAACTAATGGATACCTCCCTCTTACATAATCTTGTTACCTTAATATTACCATACAATAACACAATCTATTTATGTAACCTTTTATTTATATCAGGCCTAGCATTACCCTCGCCTTCCTTCTCCATCCAGACCATAGAATTTCCCCTTCCACAACAGCCACAGGTGAATCAGGTCGTGACTGATTTTCAGACTTTGATTGGCTCACAAACAAATTTACCCTCTCAAGGTATTTTTTCAGCAAAATTTATAAAAATCCCACCAAGGGCAAAGTAGGAAGATTAATAATATATTGAATTGAAATCAACATTGGCCGTTAGTTTGACTAATGGAGGGCCAATTTGTAATACTAATATATAACAATAGTTAGGTTTTGTAATTTTCTTAGTAAGAGGGGGATTTGTATATTCATAGTAATAGGGAGGTTAGCGTAATTATTCCTTTTATTTTTATACGGGTAATTTGCTCATTCGTAAGATAATATGGGGATAAATTACTATTCACCCTTAACAAAATACAAGTTATTTATACACACTTAAATATGCAACAAATTACGAGTTGAATTTTCGACACATGACACAACCTATCAGCAACAACTTTATATAAAGTTGGTTTCTACACGCATGCAGTGCCCTGTACCCTGCATCATCATGTAGTGTTGCATGGTAACAGCCTTGCAAGATTCCACTGTCAAGATTGACGATTTAGCCTTCAACAGGCTGGTAAGCTTCACGCTGATGCGCGTCAGCATGATGTGACATGACAAGTTGACTTGTCAAATCACATTTACTTTTTTTTTTTCATTTTTTAGCATTCAATTGTATAAAGTGATGCACCGGTTCCAACCCATCTTATACATCATCTTAAACTACATGATTTTAAGTGTATTCAGAAAAGTTTCTATACACACATTCAAAAAAATATATTTCTAAAAATATGGATAGAGAGCCATATACAGTCCACGTGATGGTACTGTGTTGTCTCAACTATCACAAAATCGATATGACGATATTACTGATGGTGACCTTCATGTAATGCTACAGGAAAAACGTGTAGTTGGTGCATTTTGGAATTACTTTAAAGATCATGACCGACATGTTTTGTCTTAGCGTACTACACTAGATATGATTTTATGGTGTTTATAGATGTGACGACTCATATATGATTGTCATCTCATTACTACACTGGTGGAGAGGTGGGGCATGAAACACACATTTTTCACCTTCGTGTAGGGGATGCCACACTTACTTTTGAAGATATCCAAGTAATTTGGGCACTCCCAATTAATGGTGAGCCTGTAACCGGGCTTCATATCGAGAGATCTACTTTGGTCGATTAATGATGCATTCAAGGTTCACATGCATGCCGATGTAATTATGAACTACTAATGATGATGAAATTATGCCCACACACGCCTCGCTCCACTATATTATAATACACACGTTGCATTGCAATGCTCCTATTATGAGGCTTGATGTGCCCCGATTCATCTGAAAACCTAGTGCCGCTACTTATCTTACAAAATTAGAGGAAATAGTGTAGTCAGGCGTACAGTTGGAGCAGTGTTGTCCTTGAATTTTATACCGAAAATTGTGTCATGCCAACATCAAAGGCAAAGTGGTAATTACTGGTGCATTGCAGTTGCTACTGGTAAAATTAACTTTTATATCTATAGGGAGATATTTTTTAATAATATTTCGATAAATAATCATGTTTACATCGTTTTACGAATTTCGGCTTGGTCACCTATTATTCTAGTTTCCCCCAGTTTTGGTGTGGAACTGTGGTGGCGTTGGTGCATACTAGGAGGATGGAACAAGGTGGAGCGGTTGATGGAGATAGTGGCCAAGTGCGCTATTTGAGGGATATCTACCGACTATTTGATGAAATGATTGTGTGGAACTATAGAGGAGGAAAAAGACAAAGAGCATTATCTCCAAGATACAAGTAACACTAAAGATGGAGAAGATTGGAACTTTTAGGTACAAAAAAAATTGTCATTCTGTATTCACTTTTAGAGATATTTTAGTCATTTCATGCTTAGGCGAGGTTAAGGGGCGTGCCGAATAAGAACATCTGACCTGAAGGATTGGTATATCAAACATTACATCATAGTTGTATTGGGTCTCTTAGATGTAAATATGATTTAATGTTCAATGAAGCTCGTTTTGGGCCTATATCGACCCTAATCGACCAAAATAAACGACTGCTAAGTAAACATAGTATAAATAAATTAACACATTCATTTTATGAGATTATCTTTTATTGGAACTGAGAAATTATTTAGTGTGTTTGGGAAGGGTAAAAAAGGAAGAAAGAATGCAATGATTTCTATTGACTTGATATGTCTTTCTAGAATTTAAGATAAATACTAAAGTGAATTTCTTTAAATATTTAGGATAATTCTAGATTTAGGATTAGTGCAGGTAAGAAATGTAATGAAATAAATTTTGGAGTAATATTTTTTAGTAGTGTAAATAAAAACAAAAATCATAGGAAAAAATTATTAAAATAGAATTTTTATTGAACTAAATAATCATCCAATAGGAGTCTAAAATTCTCAAACGTAAAATTTTCAATCCAACTTGTCTTCCCCGAAATGAGATTCTTTTATAGGTATATATATATTCATAAAAAGAAGTGGATGTTTGAATAAGGTTGTTTATAAATCTTACAGGTCCAACATCTTTTTTGTTTTTTTTTTTTTAATTTTTTGAAGGTAAAGATAAACTTTCATTCATGAAATCAACTCAGAGTTCACAATAGAGCGAGCTGCAGGAGGTAAATCAGACACACCCTCATACAACCCAATAACAGACTTGGCCAGACAATGAGCTATAGAGTTAAGAGTACGCTTAACACAAACAAAATGACAAGAAGAGAAAAGAGCCACGAGACCACGAATGTCCAAGACCACATTACTTATGAAGGAAAAGTCCCTAACCCCAGCCTGGAGCTTAGAGATTAGCACTGCACAATCACCCTCAACTATAATCAACTCCCACCCACGACAAGCAGCAAGTTAGATGGCCTCCCACACTACCAAAGCTTCAACAAACTCACACAACCCCCGACAACCAAGCTTAGCACACACCTCTCTGATCATAGGCTACCACACCTAGACCCACTTCCACTTCCCCATCCAAAAGAGCGCTATCAAAATTAAGTTTCATGCTGTCGGAGGGAGGACCTTCCCAAGAGCCGCTACCAGAATGTCCCGGGGGAGATGGATGAATCCGCATTCTGGGCAAGCAATGAGTCAAGATAACGCCTAGTAAAGCTAACAGCCAAATCAATAGTCAAACATGTACCTGTCATAAGCTTACTATTACGGCACCACCAAAGTGTCCAATAAACACACAAAAAACACCATCACTTCCTCAAGTCCAGAGGTTTCGACACTAGAGATATCCATGGCAAAATGGCAAGGGGATTAGTGTAGCAAATGCGAGAAATAAAGTTCAAGAGATTCCAAACCTGTCTCGCGTAGGGACTAGAGACCAAACATGAATAATATCCTCCCTATCCACCTTACAGTGCGGGCACGCAGAGGAGGTCCTGGGCATACGCTTCAAAAGGTTGGTGCTCGTTGGGAGCGCACTAAGATAAGCCTTCCAAGTAAACCCCTTAATCTTGCTAGGAATTTTAGCCTACCACAAGAAACGCCACTAGGCTTGTTCAGAGGCAAAGAGATCACTCAGGCCCGGATGACCTGCCAGAGAACACACTAGGTGGTAAGCACTTCACACTGTGAAAAGTCCCGACAACACATAATACCAGACCAAAGTATCATCCGCACCCAGTAAACTAAGCGAATACCAAGAATAACGTAACGATCCACTAGCCAGAAAAACTCATCTATCCTCCTTCGATCCCAATCACTCGTCATCGAGTCAATAAGGTCCTAAACTCGCACCTCTGCTAAAGGATGCGAGAATATAATAAATAGGTCTAAAAGAAAAAGGCATACGAAGCCAGGGATTCAACCAACCCGAAAGACCCTGACCCCACTCGCTACCCACACCCGGTGTGGAATAAGGGCAAAGCCGCCATCAAACTCTTTCATGTAAACAAAGACCGCCTACCCAAGGAGACTGAAAAGATGTCACCAGTGGGAAAGAAACAAGCACAGAGAACCCTACTCAGAAGACGGTTGGGACATTTGAAAATCCACCATAATTGTTTTGCAAGCATGACCAAGTTAAGCAAGTCTAACCCTCCTCTAAGCTTAGATTCACATAACCTGTCCATGAAACCCAGTAAGTCTCTGACTGCCATATTGCCCTACCAAATTTAGCAACCATTCCCTAAATTTCAGACAACAACGTAGGCAGACGGAAACAACTATATAGCGTATGCAGGAGTTACTTGGAGAACAGATTTGATCAGGACTTCTTTACCAAATTGCGAAAGCAACTTTTCATTCTAGCCTGAAATGTGGTTCCACACTCTTTCCCTAATGGTAAAAAATAAATCTCTCTTAGACCTCGTCGCCTTTGACGGTAGCCCTAGATACAACTCTCTCTTATTCTCCATCCTAATCTACAAAGAGTTTGCAATATGGCGATGAACTCCTTCCTTCATATTCCTAGTAAAGGTAATCGAGGACTTAGCAAAATTGATATCTTGCCCCGAGGCCCGACGGTATATTTCCAAAATATCCAAGATAGTGCCGGAAATTGTCGGAGAAGCACCGCTGAATATAAGAGTATCATCCGCAAATAACAAGTGGGAGATGTTAGGCGTTCCCCTGCAAATGGACACCCCAGGGATACACCCCTCATGCTCCGCGGACTGCAACAAGGAACTAAAGGCTTTTGCTCCTCGAGACGGCACAACAGTCCCAAATTGACGCTCACCAAATATGAAAGCATAAGAGACAAAAGAGACACAAAGTAAAATGAGACGAATAAAGCGGGAGGGGAAGCCATGACATGACAATACCTGTTCGAGGAAGGGACACTCAACTATATCATATGTTTTTCTAACATTCAGTTTGAGCGCCATGAAGCCCTGCCCACCCTTAGAAGGCCAATAGAATATTATCCGTGATTGGATGACCTGAGATAAAAACAAATTGAGCAGGTCTAAAACAGAGTTCAACCGATTAGCAATTATTTTTGAACCAATCTTATAAATCACATTGCACAAACTAATCGCTCTTGTGACATCCTTAGGAGTTTATACTTAATTGGGTGACTAATGATAACTATTATGAAAATTTTATAATAAATTATACATTGAAATTGGAGTACAATAAAACTTGAACGGAGTGAATTGAAGCTCATTATATTAATTGACAGTAAATTATATTAATTAAGAAATTAAGAAGGACGTAAAGGATATTTTAGAAAAGTTTTTAAAATAAAATAAGGTAATAATATATATATATATATATATGTAAAGAAAGAAAAGTGGGCTGGTGGGGCCATCAATTCTCCACCGCCACACTTCAACAGCAAACAACAACAATATATATATATAGTATGAAGTGAATTGGCAAATTGGTTTATGTATACATATGCATCATTCTCTTTTTCCATTTTCGGACGACGACGAACAGGTATGATTTTTGTTTTAAATTTTTTATTAATTATATAATTATATTATTTAATTAGTCCATTTACTAAAAGTAATTTATATTGACCGGTGAATTGTTTAATCGGAGTATTTTATGATTTTATCAATTTATATTGGTGTTGAATTAAATATCCCAATTGATTTAAAATATTATACTTGGGTAATTAAATTATTAGATTTGGTATACTTAATTATTACTGTAGTTAATTTATTCAATTTCGTTGGGCCTGTTAACCAAATGTGTAAATATAAGTATTCGGTTATAATTAAATTGTATAATAACGAGGAATTAATAGAAAATTCACAAAAATACTCCGAAAATTATATTTAAGGAATATTATATTATTAGAAAGAAAATTAAGGGTTTTAATCATAATTTAATTTAGGGAGTATTATTAAGAAGGACAATTATAAAAAGATATAAGGGGTTTTTTTAAACGAGTTCTTATGAATTAACCGATAAATTACATATACACGAGGGAAGCTAGTTAGTTATAAAATAATGGTACGAAAAGTTTATATTTCGATAGAAATAAAATACTAAATGATCAATTAGAAATTGTACAAATAATATGCAATATTATATTTAGAAATTATAATATTTTTAATATATTAATTGTATGCATTATAACTCGTTATAGGATTCGGGGATAAAGTAGAGGATTGGACAACTCATTGTTTGCTAGTAGAACGTCGTTAGATCGAGGTAAGTGAATAATTAGTATTATCTGTATATGTTTTCTCTCTTTGTGCTATTACTTTAATATAGATCTGTGATTCATGCTGAAGCTGATTTATCTGAAAATGTATGCGTGGTAAATGATTTAACTGGAATCATGATATTGTGCACGTAAAATGAGAAATACATTTAAGTGTTATATTTGTTGGATGGTGTGTTATTGGTGTTTGTAAATAGAAATATATTTATATATGGTTTTACGTCGATAGCTGCTTACAAGGATGGTGATATGTGGAATTGAGGGAGTGGTGGAAATTGAATATAATGTGATGTGAATACCCCTTGATGTTGTTGAATAGCCTATATGGCAAATGAAAAGAAAAGAGCTATGATGCGATGAGAAAAGAGCTATGATGCGATATGAAAGAGCAGTAATGTGATATAAAAGAGCTGTGATGCGATATGAAAAGAGCAATGATGCGAAATAAGATTGATGAGCCGACTGTCAAGGGGATTCATGTATATAATGAAAGGTGAGGTTGAGTTGGTGGAGAAAAACACTATATCACCTTCTGGTAAGCAAACTAGGAGAAGAGGATTGTTTTATTGTGAGTTGGCTATATTGTGTAATATGTGTTGATTATGTTGGTATTAGGTTGATTATATTATAAACATGTTGTTCATTTGCCTTGTCTGGACTATATTTGACGTACATGTATAGATAATGCTAGTTATTTGCTTATTGAGTTTCAGGCCCATCCCTCTGCTAACATTTTTCAGGATTAGACCTTGAGGTGTCAGCCTATCGAGGGTTAGATCCAAACACCACGTGCAGTCAGGTCGGGCCAATATGCGGTTTTCTCCTAACTTGTCAGCTGCAATTTAACTCATATTTTGGGATGTATAACGGGATATAAAAACCATGAACTACTAAAATGGTTTACTTGTGATGTTTGATATGTATACATATGTAATGATGTAAGTTATGGTGGTGTTGGTTATGACGTAGGGATTACGTATGCTTAACGATTATGTGCATATTTATACATGTAAATAGGGTTTACTTTAAGTATGATAATTAGAGGAGATATAGCCGTAGTATTGGTAACGGGTGCTAAATTTGGTGGTATCAGAGCAGGGATTAGATTCTCTGGAGAATATTTCATTAAATATGGTATTATATAAAATATATAATACCAATCTAATTCCATGTGTGCATTTCATATAGGATGGAAGCGTCAGGTGAAAACGCTGCTGGCCGAACTAAGTCATTAGAGTCTGTGCAAGGTCATGATCATGCATCAGAACATCAGGGATTAGAAGCCCAAAACAGAAATATCCCACCACCCGAAGCAAACCCTTTTATGCAACAATTCATAGAAATTATGCAGGGGATGGCTCCACAACCACAACCACAACCACATGATGCAGTTATTGATAAATTATGAGTGGTGAGGAGACATGGAGCAAAAGGTATTTGCAGGTACAACTGACCCTGCAGAAGCAGAAGAGTGGTTGAGGAATACGGAGAGAGTGCTAGACAGAATTGAATGCACTCCGAGCAAAATTGAGGTATGCAGTGTCTTTGTTCGAGAAAGATGCTCTGGATTGGTGGGAAACAGTTCGAGGGAGCAGAAATCGTCCAATCACCTTGACTTGGAATGACGTCTTGAAGGAATTTGCTGATAAATATACCCCGCTGGTTTACAGAAATCGTAAGAAGGTTGAATTTCTTGAACTGAAGAGAATTGTCTGTTGCTGGGTACGAGCTGCAATTTGTGAGGTTGTCAAAATATGCTCCAGAAGAGGTAAGCACTGATGAATTGAAGAGAGATAGGTTTGAAAGAGGGTTAAGACTCGAAATTCGGGAGAAAATAGCAATTAAACCTCTGAGTTATGGTGCATTGCTTGAAGCGGCACTGAGAGCAGAGGAGACATCCCTTGAGGAGTTCTACTGAAGCTAAACGAAAGAAATTGATGGGTAATTTGAATCCTACACCTGGACAAAGTGGTGCAGTTTCTTTTAGAGGTTCTGGTTTACAACAAGGTTGGTATAGAGACCGAGGAATGGGTCAGACTAGCAGGTCTCCTTCAGTGTCTTTTGGTAGAGGACCTAACTCGATTTTGGGGAGGACAGGGTCCAACCAGATCATTCAGTGGAAGATCTATTCCTTCTTGTACCAACTGCTGTAGGAGACATACTGGCGAATGTTGTGGAGCTCAGCCAATTATGTGTTATCGTTGCCATCAACCAGGATATATTGTAAGGGATTGTCCTACGTGGAGAGATAATGCCAGGGGATCTAAGATTTCAGGGCCTAGTAGTGTGGGGGAAAACTCACAACGAGCTGGTACGAGTAGAGGGCGAGGTAGAGGTGGTCGAGGTGGCGGGAATATTTCCACGACATCAACAGCACAAAGTAGTCAGCCTCAACCCCAAGCAAGGGTGTATGCAATTACAAAAGAGCAAGCTCCTACGACACCCGAGGTTATTACTAGTTTTTCTATTTGTGGTTCTAGTGCACATGTGATTGATCCAGGATCTACTTGTTCATTTATATCGCATGATTTTGCATTCCGTGTGCATGCTAGTATAGAATCATTGGGACATGACCTATGTGTATCTATGCCTGCTGGTGGGGTTATGTTAGTTAATACAGTGGTGAGATCTTGTCTGGTAGTGGTGGAGGATGTCACTCTATATGCAGATTTGGTCGTAATAAACCTTAGGGAGTTTGACATTATTTTGGGGATAGATTGGTTGTCTTGTAATCATGCTTTAGTGGACTGTCAAACAAAGGAAGTAACTGTAGAAGTCAATGGGCATATGAAGACAGTTATAGTGGGGGAAAGAAAAGTCATACCTAATTGTTTAATATCTGCTGTAACTGCCTTTAATTTAATTAAAGAAGGGTGTGAAGTTTATCTAGCAAGTGTACATGATGTTGCGAAGATTAGTCCGGGTGTATCGGATGTTCCAGTTGTGAGAGAATTTCCTGATGTTTTCCCGAGGAATTACCTGGGTTACCACCTCATCGAGAAGTAGACTTTGAAATAGACACTATTCTCGGGGTAGCACCTATTTCGATTATACCGTACAGAATGGCTCCGTTAGAACTGAAAGAACTAAAGAAGCAGTTAGAAGAGTTGCTAGATAAAGGGTTCATCTGGCCCAGTATTTCGCCTTGGGGAGCACCAGTGCTATTCGTCAAGAAAAAGGATGGGAGTATGAGATTATGTATTGATTATAGACAGTTGAACCGAATTACAATCAAGAATAAGTATCCTCTGCCACGGATAGATGGTTTACTTTATCAGTTGAAGGGTGCCACTGTGTTCTCTAAAATCGATTTGAGGTCAGGGTGTTGGCAACTGCGGGTTGAAGAAGGGTCAATTCCGAAGACAACTTTCAGGACCAGGTATGGCCACTATGAATTTGTTGTTATGCCATTTGGGTTGACGAATGCCCCTGCTGCTTTTATGTCTCTGATGAACAAGACGTTAAAGCCGTTCCTCGATCAATTCGTGATTGTGTTTATTGATGATATTCTAATATATTCCAGCAGTCGTAAGGAACATGAACAACACTTACGGACAGTTTTACAGATTTTAAGAGAAAAATAGTTGTACTCTAAGTTCAGCAAATGTGAGTTTTGGATGGAGGAAATTGCTTTCTTAGGGCATGTTGTTTCGAAAGAAGGAGTACAACCTGATCCGGCAAAAGTTAAGGCTATTATGGAGTGGGAACCACCTAAAAATGTATCGAAAGTTCAAAGTTTCCTGGGATTGGCTGGTTATTACAGAAGATTTGTAAAGGATTTCTCTGTGGTCGCAAAACATTTGACAAATTTGCTGAAAAAGAATGCACCATTCAACTGGAATGATAAATGTGCTCAGAGTTTTGAAGAGTTGAAGAAGAGACTTACCTCAGCACCTATCCTTGCTTTACCGTCTGGGGATGGAGGATATGTGGTATATACTGATGCTTCACGACAGGGACTTGGGTGTGTTTTGATGCAACATGAGAAGGTTATAGCTTATGCTTCGAGGCAGTTGATGCCACATGAGATAAACTATCCAACCCATGATTTGGAACTGGTAGCTATAGTACATGCGCTGAAGATCTGGAGGCATTACTTGTATGGAGAGACATTTCAAATATTTACAGATCACAAAAGTTTGAAGTATATCCCAACACAAAAAGAGTTGAATTTGAGGCAAAGAAGGTGGATTGAGCTTTTGAAGGACTATGATTGCACCATTGACTATCATCCTGGGAAGGCAAATATTATAGCAGATGCTTTGAGTAGGAAGACAGTGGATCACCTTGCAAGTATGATTTGCTACAATGTGGAGTATTTGATTGCCCTCAGAGCTATGGATGTACACTTTAGCGTTGGTGGTGACATGTTATTGGCTACAACGCAAGTAAAGCCATCTCTTAAAGATAAAATCAGGGATGCACAGGGAAACGATCCATATTTGCAGAAAATGAAGACCAAGGTACAAGAAGGGAAGAACAATCAGTTTATAATACAAGATGATGGTATGCTATTGAATGGGAAACGTATATGTGTGCCGGATGTAGAGGAATTGAGAACGGAGATTATGCACGAGGCGCATTATGCACCGTATGCTATGCATCCTGGTAGTACTAAAATGTATCGGGACTTGAGACCCTATTACTGGTGGCCAACAATGAAGAAAGACGTAGCGGAGTTCGTGGCGAGATGTTTAACTTGTCAGCAAGTAAAAGCAGAACACCAAGCACCAGCCGGTAAGCTTCATCCTTTAACTATACCTGAATGGAAATGGGGAAAGATCACTATGGATTTTATTGTTGGATTACCACGTACGTTCAGAAAACATGATGCTATTTGGGTGGTTGTGGATAGATTGACTAAATCTGCACATTTCTTGCCAATCCGTTAAAATGATTCTTTGGATAAACTGGCTGAGTTATATGTCTCGGAAATCGTGAGATTACATGGCACTCCTATGTCTGTAGTTTTGGATAGAAATCCTCGATTTACTTCTCATTTCTGGGGAAGCTTGCAAAGGGCTTTAGGAATTTAAATTGCATTTCAGTACGGCGTTTCATCCTCAGACAGATGGACAGTCAGAAAGAACGATTCAGACGTTAGAGGATATGATGAGAGCCTGCGTTATTGAATTAAGAGGGAACTGGGATGACCATCTACCACTGATGGAATTTGCATACAACAATAGTTTCCACTCCAGTGTTGGTATGGCTCGTATGAAGCTTTATATGGAAGGAAATGTCGAAGTCTGATATGTTGGGATATTGAAGGGTTGAGACAGCTTGAAGGGCCTAAACTAGTTCTGCAAACGGTAGACAAAATACAGACAGTTAAAAAGTGTTTGAAGGCAGCACATGACCGACAAAATAGTTATGATGATAAGCATCGCAGGGAGATGGAATACGAGGTAGGGGAAAGAGTTTTTCTGAAGGTGTCACCGTGGAGGGGAATCTTGAGATTCGGTAAGCAAGGGAAGTTGAGTCCTAGATATATTGGGCCATACGAAATTCTCGAGCGAGTTGGACCACTAGCTTATCGATTAGCTTTACCAGCTGAACTGTCACAGATACATGATGTGTTTCACGTTTCTATGTTACGGCGATACCGATCTGATCCTAGTCATATTTAGCGTGAACCAGAGGTAGAAGTCTTGGAGGAAGAGCCTATAGAAATTTTAGATCGAAGTATAAAGAAATTGAGAAATAAAGAAATACCAATGGAGAAGGTGAGGTGGAGTCATCACTCTCCAAGAGAAGCCACATGGGAAGTTGAGGAGAACATGAGGGAAAAGTACCCATATTTATTCCCTGAGTCGGTACGTTAATTAAATTTCGGGACGAAATTTTTATTAGGAGGGGAGAATTGTGACATCCTTATGAGTTTATACTTAATTGGGTGACTAATGATAACTATTATGAAAATTTTATAATAAATTATACATTGAAATTGGAGTACAATAAAACTTGAACGGAGTGAATTGGAGCTCATTATATTAATTGACAGTAAATTATATTAATTAAGAAATTAAGAAGGACGTAAAGGGTATTTTAGAAAAGTTTTTAAAATAAAATAAAGTAATAATAATAATAATTAATATTAGTATATAATAGTAATATAATAATAATAATATTATATATATTAATATATATATATATATATATATATATATATATAATAATATGTAAAGAAAGAAAAGTGGGCTGGTGGGGCCATCAATTCTCCACCGCCACACTTCAACAGCAAACAACAATAATATATATATGTAGTATGAAGTGAATTGGCAAATTGGTTTCTGTATACATATGCAACATTCTCTTTTTCCATTTTCGGACGACAACGAACATGTATGATTTTTGTTTTAAAATTTTTATTAATTTATATAATTATATTATTTAATTAGTCCATTTACTAAAAGTAATTTATATTGACCGGTGAATTGTTTACTCAGAGTATTTTATGATTTTATCAATTTATATTGGTGTTGAATTAAATATCCCAATTGATTTAAAATATTATACTTGGGTAATTAAATTATTAGATTTGGTATACTTAATTATTACTGTAGTTAATTTATTCAATTTCTTCGGGCCTATTAACCAAATGTGTAAATATATATATTCGGGTATAATTAAATTGTATAATAACGAGGAATTAATAGAAAATTCACAAAAATACTCCGAAAATTATATTTAAGGAATATTATATTATTAGAAAGGAAATTAAGGGTTTTAATCATAATTTAATTTAGGAAATATTATTAAGAAGGATAATTATAAAAAAGATATAAGGGGTTTTGTTAAACGAGTTCTTATGAATTAACCGATAAATTACATATACACGTGGGAAGCTAGTTAGTTACAAAATAATGGTACGAAAAGTTTATATTTCGATAGAAATAAAATACTAAATGATCAATTAGAAATTGTACAAATAATATGTAATATTATATTTAGAAATTATAATATTTTTAATATATTAATTGTATGCATTATAACTCGTTATAGGATTCGGGGATAAAGTAGAGGATTGGACAACTCCTTGTTTGCTAGTAGAACGTCGTTAGATCGAGGTAAGTGAATAATTAGTATTATCTGTATATGTTTTCTCTCTTTGTGCTATTACTTTAATATAGATATGTGATTCATGCTGAAGCTGATTTATCTGAAAATGTATGCGTGGTGAATGATTTAACTGGAATCATGATATTGTGCACGTAAAATGAGAAATACATTTAAGTGTTATATTTGTTGGATGGTGTGTTATTGGTGTTTGTAAATAGAAATATGTTTATATATGGTTTTACGTCGATAGCTGCTTACAAGGATGGTGATATGTGGAATTGAGGGAGTGGTGGAAATTGAATATAATGTGATGTGAATACCCCTTGATATTGTTGAATAGCCTATATGGCAAATGAAAAGAAAAGAGCTATGATGCGATGAGAAAAGAGCTATGATGCGATATGAAAGAGCAGTAATACGATATAAAAGAGCTGTGATGCGATATGAAAAGAGCTATGATGTGAATTGAAAGAGCTATGATGCGAATTGAAAGAGCTATGATGCGAAATAAGATTGATGAGCCGGCTGTCAAGGGGATTCATGTATATAATGAAAGGTGAGGTTGAGTTGGTGGAGAAAAACACTATATCACCTTCTGGTAAGCAAACTAGGAGAAGAGGATTGTTTTATTGTGAGTTGGCTATATTGTGTAATATGTGTTGATTATGTTGGTATTAGGTTGATTATATTATAAACATGTTGTTCATCTGTCTTGTCTGAACTATATTTGACGTACATGTATAGATAATGCTAGTTATTTACTTATTGAGTTGCAGGCTCATCCCTCTGCTAACATTTTTCAGGATTAGACCTTGAGGTGTCAGCCTATCGAGGGTTAGATCCAAACCCCACGTTCAGTCAGGTCGGGCCAATATGCGGTTTTCTCCTAACTTGTCAGCTGGAATTTAACTCACATTTTGGGTTGTATAACGGGATATAAAAACCATGAACTACTAAAATGGTTTACTTGTGATGTTTGATATGTATACATATGTAATGATGTAAGTTATGGTGGTGTTGGTTATGACGTAGGGATTACATATGCTTAACAATTATCTGCATATTTATTCATGTAAGTAGGGTTTACTTTAAGTATGATAATTAGAGGAGATATAGCCGTAGTATTGGTAACGGGTGCTACAGCTCTAAACTGAGAAAGATATTTAGGATGTTGCATTTTCAGAATCAAGACAATATGAGTATCATTCATCCCCGAGGCAAAATTAAGGAATTAAGGAAATTAAGGACACAAACAATCACTTCACATTGAACAATATGACAAAAGGATTGAAAGAAAATCGAAAGCATACCGTTAGGACCTAAGGACTTGAAAGAAGCCATCTGGAACATGGCCTTGGTTACTTCCATTTCTGTATATGGAGATAGGAGCTCAACTACCATACCCGAATCTACCACTTGCTGCAGCTTCACTGTCCCCAAATCTATGTCTGCCGCCGAAGGCCCGTGGGAGCTTGGAGGTGAACACTTTCCTTAAGTAACTCTCAACATATTCCCGAATTCCTTCATCAATCTCAACGCACCCACCATCATCCCATTTACTCACGTGACGATAGAAATACTCGGTATTTCTGTCCCCTTCAAGCAACCAAAGATCCTGACTGCTCCTATCTCCACATTGTCTCCTCAAAAGCCCCAGTGCTCTCTAATTCCTTGCAAATAGCATAAGACTCCTCTTAGAACTAGACAATCAACATCCTCATCGAGATGATTGCGAGTCGCTCCAACTAATCTACCCGTCTTTTATCGCTCTGAAAAGTTCGAGTACTCCAAAATCGGAGTTGGGTATGGTAGAACTCCATTTGTGCTGAAATACCAACACTGGAACCCCCATATGGAGCCAGCCGCCAACCCCCTCGACAATCTGTTCCCATTTTGGGGATTGAAGCTAAGTTGTCTCCAACCTCCACGGTTTGGACATACTCCTGGAAAACTGTCGATTGGTTTTAAGAACAATAAGAATAGCCTTATGGTTAGAACGGAGCGCCGGAATACGAGAGATGGAAACTGATAGGAACCTCTCAAACCTCCGGATAGAAGCACAAGCATGATCAAGTCTCTGCCAAACAATATGTGGAGTCGGATGCCGATTTGTCCACATAAATGGGTCCCCTGAGCATCCTAGATCCACAGGTTCACATTCAAATAGTGTCTCCCCAAACTTATAAATCTTCCAGAGAGGGCGCTAAGCACCTTCCAATTTTTCAGATTGATCAAGAATCTCGTTAAAGTTCCCCGAGCATAACCAGGGGCAAATAAACTATTTCTTAAGACGAGGGAGGAGATCCCAAGTGTGGTCCCGCTTACTATTGTCCAGTTCACTGTAAATCCCAATAAAACGCCACCAATCCTGCTCACCATCCAACCTCACCAAAACATCAATGTGATTAACCTAGTAACTTTGAAAAAGGACCTTAGAAGACCGAGGCTATAACAAGGCAAGCCCACCACTCTTACCCTTCGAATCCACACTAACATCCTGCATATCAAACTTCATTTCAATTTATCAATGTGACATGAAGAGCAATTGGTTCCCACCACAAAAATCAAGGCGCGACGATAATCACTGATAAGACCACCGATACTAAACTGTGAGGCCCCACGAGCCCTAATAGTTCTATGCTAGCAGACTCATGGCGATCAGCAGGTCTACCTCGCAGAACCCACCATTAGATTATTGATATCCTTCATTGGAATAGAAACCCTATTGACCTTAGCCTGCCTTGAGAGCACACATACTCACTGAAATCCTCATCCAACAACCTACTTTTACTAGGGAATGTAAGGTTATTGGGGAGAGATACTAAGATTGCAATGGAACATTTCAAGATAGGGGTAGAGAAAGAGGGACGGGGATGGGGACAGGAAGATGTTAGGGGCACGGGGGATAAATGGAGAGGTAATGGGGGAGAAGAGTGAGTAGCAGGAGCTATAAGGGGTGATGAATCTACGACCGGATGCGGAATAGGAACCACAGAAAGAGGGAATAGTAGGGTGCGAGGGTTAAATTAATGGGAAATGACTACATGATTGTCAAGTGTAAAGGGTGAGATAGATGATGGGGGATGATGGGAAAAAGAAGGGGCTTCGTTGAGATCCTGTAACTGAGGTCAAGGAGGAATGGGACCATAGAAGTATCTAGCAAAGTGGAGGGAGTAGGGGTGCACGGTTTTTCAATAGCAGGAGGGACAGACTAAAAAATGTCGAAATGGAAGGACCTCGTCTAGAAGGGGGAGCAGAAAACATAATAGGGTTGAAGGGAGGTCGGGGAGCAACATGTCGGACACTGGAAGAAGGGAGAAGAAGACACCTATTGGGAGGCTGATATCCGATTCGTATAGAAAGCTGGAAGAACTGCACAAAGCCAAGGACCATAAGGGGTATTTTCACCCGGGTTACAGATATCCTCACAAAATTAGAGCTCGCAGTTATGGGAAAGATGGCCCAGACACCCAAATGGATAACAGAAGTTCGGAAGTCGCTCATATGTGAATGTGATCAGTTGCTCATCCCCCAGACTGTCCGCAGTTGTAAAGTCCTTTTGAGAGGTTTGTTCACATCTATTGCTACTCTAATCCGGAGAGACGAACCCCAAGCCACTCCATCCACATCCAAGTCAGCCTCCTTAAACATGCCCAATCTGTTACTAATAAAAGAACACACCTCCTTCGTCATATTCCGGCAAACCATGATCGTGCACATGAAATTCACGAAAATTCGAATCAACCAAACTAGGGTTGTCTGTGGGGTCCGCCAGTGCAAGAATCAACAGGTTTTTATCATAAACCTAAGGACCACTCGCAATAACTCGGTCATAGTCCAACAGATGCGTGAACTTGAGCAAGAAACAGTCACCTTCAATCATCTTAAACTCCAACCCCTTTCCCGAATTAAATGCCACCCTTAGAGTATTCTGTAAAGCTTTCGGATGAAATGGTTTAGAAGACAGTAGACGATCTATAATGTAAAAACCCCTCGACATAAGCTCGGCATGCCACACCCCGCTTGAACAACCAGTCTAGATTCCTCTTCCTCGGTGATGGAAGGGGCCACACCCAATCGATCCAAATCCGTAGCCATAGCAAAGGGGACCGAGAACTCAAAATAGAAAGAAGACCTAGATGGGCAACAAGCTTTGACTACTGTACAAGAAAACAAAATGAGACCCACAATAGTGGACGACGATAAATCGAAGAAAAAACAGAAAAATGATAGCAAACCAGAAAAAGAAAACACAGGCAGGGGAGGAAGAGCGACAAACAAAATGCAACAAACAAAGAATTACCGGGTCTAAAGCGATAGAGCCCAAAATAGCGCGACCAACGAGCAACACGACTGATAACGCCAGCGACCTCCTGAGCAAGCGGTGCGACAGACGAAGGACCCAGGAACGGAGACGAGGAGGAGGGATGCCAATCCAAAAAATAGAAAGAAAAACAAAAGCACAAACGGCATGATTGGTATGTTGAAATGGAATTAAGTAGGAATGGAATGGATTGAGGAATGGAATAAAGAAGGGAAGGAATCACATTAAATAGCATTCCTATGATTGGTATACTCAATAAATTAAAAGGTAATATAATTCATTCCTTAGTTTCTTAGTTGATTCCATTAACAAAATTAATAATTAAAAAATAATAATTAGTCATAAAATAAAATTATTTATATGACAAATTTCCTCTTTAATAATTTTGTTTAAGAATTATTTATTCATATTTTTTTTTAAAATATAGAATTCAATTGTATAACAATAGTATTTTAAAAATTGCATACAAAAGATTATAAACAATTTACAAAATATCTTATATATTATTAAAAACATATATTTATATAAATTATTTTTTTACATAATAAATAATTTATTGACTTGTTAAACATATTGATAATATTTTTTTGCCAAAATAAACAAATTAATTCGAATAATCAAATAAACTAATATATTTAACCATTATTTATTCACTACTCAGTTAACGATTTTTTTTTAAATTAATAAAAATAATTAAGTATCAAAGTGATTATTTTTTTGCTTACCATGGACGCATAATTATTTTTCAATACTTGATACAAAAACTATTTAAATTTAATATCAATTAAAACTAAATATTAAACTAGTACAATACATTGACAATTATGCTTGGATACTCGACCAAATAAATATTTTGAATTAATAATAATTAAAAATAAATATCAAATTCAATGAATATTTTGTTCCCATTTTTTTTAATTGAAAAAATATTTTGAATTAATAAAAGAATCATACTCGATAAACTTTATCCCAAAAATTAATGTCTTATATAATGTAATCACAAGGATAATTTTATCAACAAAAATAAAAAAAAAAAAATTACATTCCCAAGTTTTTAGGAATAGCTAATACCATATTATTTAGATGGAATCACTAATCCTTTTCCTAAGAGAATAAGAATTCCTATGAAATGACAAATTCATTTCCTTACTTATACCAATCACATTTATAGAATGAACTTGGAAATGCCAATTTCACTCCCGCTCCATTCTTGTATACCAATCATATCCTAAGATTTATGGGAAAATGCCTCAGTGACGAGGGAGACTTCCATGACGGAAGAAAAATCCAATAATGAATAAATATTAGTAATGACAATTTTAAAAATTGAAAGATTATCGTGTTAAAAAATAAAGCTCGAGTAGGAGGTAAAGTCAGAGAGAGGGGCAGACATGCTTGCTTATCCATAATAAACAATAATGCTGCTTCTTTTGAATGCAATCATCTTCCTTAATCTCTAAAATACTCCACCGGTCCTACTTATTATCTGTCTCATCTAACCATTAATTATTACATTTCAAAATGATAGGAATTACTCCAAACTTTACTTGCTTCTTATTTCCCCCCCCCCCCCCCCCCCCTTTTTTTTTTTTTTTTTTTGGAAAATCATATTTTTCTAATTCACTGTATGATATGAATTATATACTCGTACACATACACAGATGTGTGTGAGTATATGTATAGATATACTCGTACAACTTTAGCATATGTCTTTTTGTAAAGTGGGAAACATAGTGGATCCAAGTGAGGCGGTTTTTTGGTTGTATGAGAATCTTATAAGTAGCTATCTATATATATTTGTTTGCAAATCTGCAAGCTATGGTCCAATCATTTTCCTTTTCCTCTAAAAATAACTGCAAAAGTGTGATATATACTCAAACTAGGACATGGAAAACCCTTGATATAACAAATATTAACTTACAAGAGTAAGATTCAAATCGTCTTTCCCAAAAAGAAAAGAAACAAAAACAATATATGTTTTTTTTGGGTTACAACAATATGTGTTATTGCCAACAAACGGAAGAGGCTCTAAATCTCCGTCTTTCTTGTCCAAACACATTTTCTTTTCTTTCTCTTGAATCTTTTCTGTCTTTCTTTTTCATTTATATGCACTTTAAAAAGTTAAGATAAACAATAAACACAATATAGGAACAACTTGTCTATGGTATTTTGCACATAAATTCTCGTTCTCTTTTTATGTTATTTAACACAAAATTAATCCTATATACATATGAATTTCGATATGACGTAATTAAGGTGGTGGTCTAACATTCTACAAGGCTCACTAGATAACCTTTTCGGAAACTGCAACAAACATATGTTACGGACTATATAGCTAAGATGTATAATTGATGAATTATGGAAAAGTTTTAGGGGTGATGAAGTACGTTCAACATTACACAGAATGAATGAATTATTATATACTAGTAATATAATTTGTAATTTTTCTTGAGGTATTATTCTTAATTGTGATGTAAGGTATAGTGGGGATTGAATGAAAGAAGTTGGCTGCACAAGTTAAATCCAACAGGGAACGTGCACAACATAACTCTTGTGCCACATTGCATGAAAATGACAAGAAGAATTGAAAATGTTGTGGTTAGGACCTAAATATAATGTAGGGACAATTATTCATGTGATTTGAAAAATTATATTTATTAATTATTTTTTCTGTTTATTTTTATCTAATAAATAGATAACTTAATTTGTCAAAATTTATTAAATTTACGAATATTAAAAAAAACTTGAATAAAAATACATATTGACAAAGATATATTGTTTGTGTTATTTTCAGATTTTAATTAAATTTGCTAAATTTGTAATTTTTATCGAGAGTTTTATCATGTTATTAATACTTAAGCTTATTGTAGTAGTTGAAGTTGTTCATATACATGTATAATATATACAATATATATACTTTAAACTGAAAGCTGATTATTATTGTTTTTTTTTTTAAATTTTATAAAAATAGCTCTGAATTTTTTTAAAATATTTTTTTACATGGAGTAATAATTCCACACTATCTCCACTTAGAGGGTGTTTGGCTAAGGCATTTTTAAACATCTTATAAGCTCCTACAACTTATAAGATGTTTTAGGAGCTTATAAAGATGTTGGATCCTATTTTAAAAATAAGCTTTTAAAGTGTTTTGATAAAATAAGATGTGAAAATTTGTAAGATGTGTTACACATCTTATAAGATGTTAGGGTATTTGGCATATATAATAAGGTCTTTAATTGGTAAAATAACTAAAATGGACAAGATACCATTAGAATCAAATAAGTTGTTATTTCTTGTTATATTTTATATTGAAAATTTTTAAAATGCTTTTATAAATAATACACATTAGTTTAAGGTCAAATAAGAATTTAATAGATATTTTTTTTACAATAACAAAAAACTAATGAATTATTACCTAATTTTTTTAATAAAAATAATATATATGTACATTTAAGCTAGTCAACTATTCTTTATCGATGCAATAATTATTTATACTCATATAATTTATAATTTTTGAATTTATATTTTTAGTAAATATAATATCAATACAAATTTTATTTTTTTAATTATAATAATTTATTATTAAATAATGAAGTGTTTTATATTATTTGAATATTAGAAAAATTAAGTAGCAATTTTTTTTTTTAAAATCCTAAGAGAGTGTGTGTGTGTGAGAGAGAGAGAAAGATAGACAGAGACACATATAGGGGGGAGAGTGGGGGAAATAATTTAAATAATGTAGAAAAAAAGAAAAATTACAGAAATAGGCGAATTGCAATTTCATTAAAGAAATAGGCAAAACCGCGTTTTTAAAACGCGGTTTGCCTATTTATGGGATTAAAAAAAAAATGAAGAACCGCGATGCCAAATCGCGGTTCTATCAATATTTAAAAAAAAAAAATAGGAAGCAGCAGCCTGCTGTGCAGGCTGCTGCTTTAAGTGTCAGAGCCGCGTTCAGTGAACGCGGCTCTGACAGAAATGAAAAAAAAAATTAAAGCAGCCTGCTTTTCAGCAGGCTGCTTAGTCAAGCCTGTTGTGTCAGAGCCGCGTTGACTGAACGCGGCTCTGACACAAATACAAAAAATTTTTCCTGCAGCGTTTTTTAATAAAACCGTGATAATATATCACGGTTTTTTTGTGTATAAATTTTGCCCGTGTTCCATTTTCATTATTTTCTGTACTCAGTAACATTTTTGTTCTGCAGCAACAAAAAATTTCTCTCTTGTGTCATTGTAACCGTGTGGAGGATTTACGATTAAAAAGCCAAGTAAGTTTTTTGTATTGAATTTTTTTGTTATTTATGCATTTTTATTTTATTATTATAATAGTGTTAAAAATATAATTTTTGATATATATTTTATTTTATTGTGAAGCTATGGCGGAGCAGAACACTGTTGATATTGTTATATATTTTGGAGGTCAATGGATTATTTCGAATGATTCTGTAGGTTATGATCGTCCTCCGATAGGATTTATAAACATATCTCGTACTACCACATTTGATGAGCTAGAATTAATGTTGTATGAAGAACTTGGATTTAGTAGGAATGATTTTAAGTTACAAATACATTTTAAATACATAAACATTGAATTTTGGTCAAAGGAAGGAAGCGGTGATGCCAATTAAGAAGGATCGAGATTTGCAATATTTTTTCAATCCGATGACAGGATATGTGTCGATTGATATTTTTGTCCAGGCTGAGAAAATTCGTGAAATGGTTGTACCAGATGACCCGGCTGTTAGTGAATGGGGTACATATATGTCTATGTTAACTCAAGAATTGTCGAGTGTGCCAGTAGTAACACAATCAATGGGTAGGTTTGGAATTAATGACGATTATCCAGGTCCATCTTCATATGCAAGTCCATCAGATTATGCAGGTCCATCTTCATCTTGCACTCGAAAAAGTCATTATATCAAGTCCAATTGCCCGATTTCTAGCCCGAGTTTCTCTGAGTGACTGGATATCGTCTCCAGAATTATCACAATCTAGCACAAGTTGCTCCATCCTGTTGTACTGTCAACAAAATATTACATTATAACGGGTATGTTTAAAAAAATAGTAACTACCAAAATACATTAATTGTGCTTACCACATATTCCCAATCACGAGTGTCAGTGGGACGATAACCAGTAATGTCTGTTGAGCCAATATTATGAGAAATCTGAACACGAGTTATTTGGTGATACCAGTTCATATAATCAGGAACGGTACCTCGACCATTCACAATTTCGGGACGAACCACCAACATTGATTGCACGTCATTCCATTTTACAATATAGTCTCTATGAAATGATGCCCAATCCTCCCCGTGACGTCCCCGCCTATCGATTGTGTGTAAACGTCTTTCACTGATCAGTAGGTTAGGGGGATATCTTGGACCATGCCAAATTGTCGAAAAACCCGTTCCGGATGATGCATCTCCACAATCGCATAATGAATTAACGGGCATCGTATATTCCATGGTGTACGAGTGGCAAAAGTGGTAGTGAATGTATATCGAGTGCGTCACCATTATATGGGGTCCAAATAAACTACAAATATTAAACGTACCTCGTTAATACAACTGTTTTCACATAAAAAATAGTCTCTATAAAAAAATATTAGAATCACGTACCTCATTTTCTTGCATACGGTCTAACGTATTTTTTATAATACGTATGGCATTGTGGGCAGTATGCGTTCGAGATATATGGTACGACCACCTAAAAGCAAAAAATTTATATAAATACATATGAAAATAAAATTATTACTATAATTACAAATATACATACCGTGCAGCATATGGAGGAATTGGTAGGATGTTTTCAACGTCAATCACTGTTGGCATCAGATCGGCTGCATTATTCGAGGGAATCGGGGCAAGTGTTATTATGCGTGACCATGCACATATTTGTAATAACTGCATAGCACCGCCAATATTAGTTTTTCCACGTTGTGATGCCATACAGAGCTCCCGATATAAATATGCCAACACTGCTGTACCCCAGTTTGAGGGACGTTCCTCATCAATAATTTCAATATGCCGCAGATACAACAATGACACGGTGTTACCTGTAGCATCGGGACACAATATCCCACCAATAATGCACATAACACAAACGCGTGCCTCTTGTAATACAGCATCGAATGGGCTCTCATCGTCACATGTGTTGTTGAGCAACCAGTCGAGTAATGCTGAAAGTTTTATTCTGGAGCGTTTAAAAGCATTCTCATTTGGACGGAACCCAACCATTGATGACAATAATTTTGCCACTGTTGAGTAGTCCATTTTATATCAACTCCAGTAATAAGGTTACCTTCAATCGGAAGGGCCCAGATGATGGAGATGTCTTGTAGCGTTATAGTCGCTTCTCCAACTGAAAAATGGAAAGTATGCGTCTCGGGGCACCATCTCTCGACTAATGCAGTAATTAAGTGTGTGTCAATTTCAATGTGACCACACTGTAAGATTCCTAAAAAACCCATATTCTGCAACACTTGTAGAACACGAATGTGACGTGGAACAAGTTGCAGGACACGAAAAAAAGATATATCACCACGACGTACAGTTAAAGTAGTATCCGGATCTCCAAGCACATCTTCAGATCGATGATTTGCTTGTCCGTATAATACACTAGTATCAATTGGACCAAAATTTGCCATAATTTCACTACTAATTTTTTTTTACTTCACAACAGAATTTTTTTTTTCACAACACAAATTTTTCCTCACTGCTCTATAAATTTTCCCTCACTGCATGCTGAAGTTGTAAGCTATCCACCCCTTTAAATAAGGGGTGAATGTGTTCGGCTGATGGGTGGGGGTAAATTCATACAAAATTATTTGATTTGACCCATGCATGCATGCATGGGTCAAATCAATAGTTTTTACTGAAATCGAGGTCAGAGCCGCGTTCAGTCAACGCGGCTCTGACCCCGACATGACAGCAACCTGCGCAAGCAGGCTGCTGTCGCATAAAGCTGACAGAGCCGCGTTCTGTAGACGCGGCTCTGTCGGCAATGTTTTTTTTTTTTTTAAATTATAGAACCGCGATTTTAAATCGCGTTTCTATAATTTAAATATTTTTTAATTCAAAAAATATTTTAACCGCGTTTACGGAGCGCGGTTTTTGTTAACAAAATTTTTTTTTAAAAAAATTGGCAAACCGCGTTTTTAGAACGCGGTTTAGCCTATTTCTTTAATAAAATTTCAATTCACCTATTTCTGTATTTTTCTTTTTTCTACATTATTTAAATTATTTGTGGAAGTATATGAATGATGATATTTTCGTCTTATAACATATTAATTTTATATACCTTATAAGATCTTATAAAAAAAAATAGGAAAATTAACTTTATTTTGAGATCTTATAAAAAAATTAGCCAAATAAATATTTAAAGTTTATAAGCTCTCAAATATTTTATAAGATGTTTTTGAGGAGCTTACAAGCTTAGCCAAATATTTTAATTCTTACTTTTTCTTTTAATAATTATAGAATTTAAAAGAAAGGAAAATCTGGAATTTTCTGTGGCCTGTCGTCCATTTGAAGTGAGATAGTAAAATTGAGAGAGAGATGTGTGATTATGAAGTTTTAATAGTAAAATGGAAGAGTATAATGTTAATTTGCTTATCTTAATATGGGTGTACTCAATTACGGTATGGGGGATGCAATGATGTACCAAACACGAACAAGAACGAAAACAAAAACAAGAACAAGAGAAGCTCCTGCGGCTGCTGCTGCTCCTCCCAAGTAATAAACAAGGACACAAATGTAATTGCATGGAAGAGCATCCGCAGAAAGAGGCCCACACCTCCGACCTCTCATTCCTTTAACTTTGAAAGACGGCCCCTAATTGTCATTTCTTAAACCCCACTTTTGGCTCCCAATTCTGCCCCTGCTATTCCACCACCACCCCACCTCTCCTCCTCGCCGACCCCACCCGCACTACCCACACCCTCACCCTCCCTCCGCAACTAAAACCCAGACCAGAAGAGAAAACAAACTTCCACACACAGAGAGAGAGAGAGAGAGAGAGAGAGAGAGAGACGTAATACAAAATCAAAAAAAAGGAAAAAAAGTAACGGCAAAGGAAATAATATCATTTCAATGGAAAACATTTCCCATTCACTTCCAAAGCGGAGCTTCTCCTCTAATTCCTTCAATGCCGCCTTCACTTCTCACAAGTCCGTCTACGACGACGTTTTTGGTGGCCCCCCCAAGTTTGGCCTCCCCACTCTCGCCCCCCGTCTCGAGGACTACTCCGAGATTTTCGGCGGCTTTCACGCCTCCCGATCTTCCTCCATTCCTCTCCTCCATCTCCCCCTCATTGCTGACGACTCCGGCCAACGTTTCGACGTCCGGACTCCTGGTTTCGACTACTCTGAAGTTTTCGCTGATTTTGGAGGCTTCGCTTTTACGGCGTCGTTTGAGGATTTAATCGGGCTCTCCAGCGGTGGATATGACTCCTCTGATGACTCGTGGTATCGTTTCTTCACTCTTCTCTCAGTATTCACATTATCTATAAGGTTGATCGCTTTTGGGGTTCTGGTTTGTTTCATCTTGTTACTCCTGCTAGAATGTGAAGATAAGAATCTTCTACTAATTCAACTATGGCTGCCGGTGACTTTGTATGACGCGCAGTGACTTGAGTATGTGAAGGAGGATATGAGAGGGAAGAACAAATGTATCAAATGCGAGGAAGGAATCTGATACTGGATTTTCCTCTTTATATGTACTATTGCTTCAACTTATCAGAGCGTATATGAGTAGCGAATTGGTGCATGTACTTCCATGTAACAGAAACTAATAACTCTATTTAAAATGGGTTGTAAAATTCCGCCCATCTTAATAAAGAACTAATGAGAACGAAATGCTCATATACTACTGGTTGCAATATGTGTTTATGAAGCATTTTTTTTTTCAACTTTGTATACAGGGGGGCTGCTGGGGTTGAGGGAGTAGAATTATACCCAAATTTAGTGTATGAATAAAGAAATTGGTCAACTCTCTCATTTCTCATTGTCTTTGGGTATCCCTTTATTGTAGGAGTCCAGCACAGAGTGGGTCTCTGTCAGATGAATTAGATCCTCTGGCTGGATCTGACAAGAGTCACAGGTTATCAGATGGAGACGTTCACCAGTTCAATATATCTTATAACAAGTCTAGTCAGAGAAATGTGGGAACAATTTTAACTGAGAGCAGTCATGTAACTAATTTTAGTGCTGTTCCTGGATATACTTTCTCCCATTATGAAAGCCCCACTTCCTGGAAAGGGGAAGATGAGCACTGCTCCATGCATGTCAATGATGATCTCAACAACAGTAAAGAATTTGGGGGAAGAGTTACAGAAGAAAAATACTGCAAGGGCTTGTCTAACCCCTTATCTAATGGCTTTAACAGACATGGGACTGATATTAATCCTTTAGAAAAACATGGAAACTCAACTTCTGTGCTGGATAAACCATTTGTGACTGTGTCTGATATCAGTCTTCGAACTAAGCCTTCACGGCTGCCACCGCCTTCAAGACCTCCACCTGCCTTGGTTGTTAAAAATGGAGAATGTGGGAGATCAAATTCAAAACTCAAGGCTTCCAAAAGTTATGCCTTTGACAGAGTGGCAGATGATAGTTCACTTTTCTTTGATGTGGAAGTGGAAGCTGCTGCATCCGCTGGGTATAGGGAAAATGGAAGTCACAATGTTGAAGTGAAGCATGAAAACACTAAAGAATCAATTGAGAGAAAGAACACGTGGGACAATAGTGTTATGCAAGTGGAGGAGGAAATAAACAAGACTATCAGGCTAAGTAGCAACAGTGAGGATGAGAAAATGGTTCAATTGTGTGGAAAAGAAACTGCCGTCTCAGCACATGTTCTTGAAGACAGGATAGGATCAAGAAAGGGCACAGAAGAAACTTCAGGATCCAAGATGTGGAATATCATGATGATATGGCCGATAATTTTTCTGGGGTTGTTGCATGGACGGAAGCAAAGGAATATTTTGAGGTCATTGAAGAAAATATATCCAGGCAGGCCTTTGATACAGTTGAGTGTTGTGATACTTTGCTGCAACATGTGAATCAAGATAATTATAGACATCAGAGGACAACATACTATGGAGCATTTAACAAGAAGGGAGACGATAAGAAATTTAAAGAAACGAAGGAAGCTCTGGAAAGGAATCAACCTGAGATGACCGGAGAGCATTGTGACTGGGGTAACATGCTGCAAAAGGAAAAACCAAATGAAAGGTTGAGTGATCAAATAGAGTTTGAGGAGAAAGTAATACAGAATGAACTAGCCTGTATATGTGATTTAGATATGGTGATACCCGAAAATTTCCAGCTGCTTGGGGAAAGTGAAAAGCTAAACTGCAATGTGAGTGCAGTGGAAGATAAAATAAAATTAAAAGCATCCCATAAAGCAATGGATATCGAGAAAAGATTAATAGATCCTCTAATTACAAAACAGAATAGTGGGAAACATAACCAAAATGTTCTGGGGGAAGAATGTCAGAGAAGACTTGAAGATGTGGAGGGAGCAGAAACCACAGAAATAGTAGAGGAGAGAACAGAAACTGAAGGAATTGGAAAACAAACAAGTGGCGCGTCTGGAATTAATGAGAACAAACTGAAACAGACTCATGAGTTGAAAGAGAAAGGTGTGGTCCTTAAAGAGGCGAAGAAGCATGGACAGAGTGGCAAGAATTCATATATAGATGCTGGCAATGAAAAAGGTGTGGTTGAACAACTTTCTTGTGAAGTTGACAAAGACAAGAAGAGGCTTATTGAGGCTGGTAAACAAAGAGTGAATGAGTTGACATCTAATGAGGCTCTTGAACAGGTTGAAAATGACAAAGAAAACAAACTGATTTATGAAAGAGAGGCAATTAAAGGGAGAAATTGGGATGCTTCCAGAATAGAAGAAAACGATCTGAGCTTTAGAATGGCTGAGGCTGAAGCAGGCGAGAGGGGAGAAGCTTTTGCAAGAAAGGACACTATGGTCTTGACTAGAGATGGTTTACTTGAAGAACTGAATGGACATGCTGAAGAAATTGAGCCCATGGACAGGATTGGACATGAGGCAGAAGTGAAATGGGACATGGATGATCATGTCCTCATAAAAGGGGTTCAATTGAAGGTGTTTGATGGAGAATGTAAACTTGATGAAGCAATTGCGCCTAAGGTGTCCTGGAAGCATGATAATATTGAAATGCTGGAAGTAGCACAAGCAGAATTTTCACCTGAAGAAAATGGTAGGTTAAATTTGAAAACTGAACCTAACAGTAGTATATATGAATCACAGGCTGGAGTGGATGATACCCTGGTCAAAGGAAATTTAAACAGATTTAGCAAGATTAAAGATGAATTACAAGATGAAAGAACTTGTAATGCGACAAACAACTCGGTGGAGTCCCCTTCTTTAACTAAACAATGTGGCAGGGGCATGGGGGTTTCATGTGTTATGCCAGAAAAGCCATCATCAGTGTTGGAACATAGGCCTGGAAAGATAATGTCCACTGAAGATGATGAGGGTCAAAAGGTGAAAGAAATTCAATTCATCTACAGAAGGGTAGATATAAGGGATAGCTTCATCCCATGTCAAGTGACCAGAGAGTCTCTCATCAATGGAAGGAAGGGGGAAGATGACTCATCAGCGGCGGAACAAAGTGATGATACACTATATTCAACGAAAAATGCTACATGCCTAAGGGACAAGAATTTTAAAGAGAACCTTGCTGCAAGAAACCAAAATGTAGGTGATAGAATAAGAAGGCAAACTGAGGTGGAAAATGAACTTATGAGAAAAATGGAAGAAGAAAGGGAGCGGGAAAGGGAAAGAGAAAAGGACAGGATGGCTGTTGATAAAGCTGCTCTTGAAGCTCGTGAAAAATCATATGCTGATGCTCGTGAGAGAGCAGAGAGAGCTGCAGTGGAGAGAGCTACTGCTGAAGCAAGACAAAGAGCCATGGCAGGGGCTCGGGAAAGATTGGAGAGGGCATCAATGGAGGCTAGGCTCAGGGCTGATCGAGCTACTGTAGATAGAGCAACTGCAGAGGCTTGGCAGCGAGCTGCTGATAAATCTATGGCTGAGAAGACTGCATCTAATTTGCATGATCGTGTAGAAAGATCTGTCCCTGACAGGTTTTCAGCTTCTTTCAGATCTGCTGATACAAGAAAAACTTCCTTGTCATCTGTAAGTAAGCTATGTCCCATTTGTTGCTAGATTCCATGTTGATTGAATATTGGCGTGACTTTTATTGGGTGGACTGACAGGACCTCCACTTCCAAAGCACTGGAATCTCAAATGTACTGAGAGATTCATATTCCTCAGTACATGTTGGTATGCCATCTGAATTTGCTTTTTCATGTTATTTATTTATTTATTATTTGAAACCTTACTATACTTTTTAGCATATCTTGATTAAAAACAAATGATTTCACTGCATAAAGCTGTTTACTCAGAGAAACTAATTATAGGGGCTGAAGGTGAATCGCCTCAAAGGTGTAAAGCTCGGCTAGAGAGATACAGAAGAACAGCTGAGCGTGCAGTGCGTGCCTAACTTTTCTATCATTCCATTTCCTTTCCGCATGTGTTGAGTTTTCTTTTAATTAAATTTGTCAGCAATGTCAAACTTCTTGGCATGATTTCAGGCAAATGCTCTGGCTGAAAAAAATAGGCGTGACCTTCTTGCACAGAGAGAAAGAGAAGAGAGGAATGTACGCACTCATATTCTTATTCTTATCCATTATCTGTGGTTGCATGTTATCTTATAGAAAGTATTTCTGCAGAGAGTGGCAGAAGCTCTGGATGCTGAAGTCAAGAGATGGTCAAGTGGAAAAGAGGGAAACCTTCGGGCTCTACTCTCAACTTTGCAATATGTATGTATTTTTGGACCATATTACAGTTTTCTTGTTCTAACTACAATTCATTATGAATAAAGAAATGGGCAGTTCATCTCATAATTAATATACCTATTTCTTTCTTCTCATGTTTCTGTTTCCTTGCAATTGACACCTGCATTGGCTTGGATAAGCATTTTCCTTGTGAATCAATGACCTGATGCCTGAAGAAAGAATAAAATTTCTTGTAGTTGGCTAACTAAAGAAAGCTAATGAATGAAAGAGCTATTTCTCCTCAGGGATTGTGCCTGTGTGGTTATTGAAAATAATAAGCATAGGTAGCTTGACTGAATGTGGTCATGCTTTTGTAGATGTCGGATGCTAAACAAAGCTAATGAATGTGGTCATACTTATGTGGATGTTGAATTTATTCCATTGACAGATTCTCGGACCAGATAGTGGTTGGCAGCCCGTTCCATTAACTGAAGTTATAACTTCTGCGGCTGTGAAAAGGGCTTACAGGAAAGCCACTCTTTGTGTCCACCCGACAAATTACAACAACGTGGTGCAACAATTCAGCAAAAGTACATATGTGAGAAGGTTTTTGATCTTCTAAAGGTTCGTAGCTAGTAAATTTTAATGTTTCAGAATTATTATTAGCTTATATTTCCTGCAATATTGGTTTTTAGGATACAATATGTTATGAGGTCTAATATGTCACTGCACTGAGCTTTAGTGGTAATTTTAGGTTGTCGAGGTGCCATTTCAACAGACCGAGCCTCTCTCCATGATAAGAACTCTTAACTAAGAATGCTAGTCTGCATAGAAATCCCTTTAGATGTTAAATGAATAAAATATTCGGGATTTGTGCGTTCGATTCTCCTTGGCTGCTGACGCAGCATATGTTAATGGACGGTATGAAAGGAAAGAGAAAAGGGAAGGGAAGACAACTCTGTGATTTTGTTACATCAGATAGTGTTGGAGATAGATGTCTTGCTCTAATTTCCGCCAATCAAGTTTCCGAAATTCACTAAAAGTCTAATGAAGTGAAAGTGGTAAATCATTCTGAAACTTTGATATTGTAGCAGCTTAGGAAGCTGAATATTGTTATCAGAAATGTTCTTTTCTGTACTTCTCCTTCCAATTAGTACGATGAATGTTAACTAGAAGGATTATAGCACTTAACTTTATAAGCTCAATTTTAAAGTTATACTTCCTTTTTTTGGGAAATTTAACAGCACCAATAAAAATCTCTAGATGAAGCAGTTTAAAGCACTCTGCCGGTATCATCAAACACTAGAGTGCTATGTTGTCCTGTTTCATCAAATCATTATGATTCAGGTTCTTTATGGCTTGAATGTCAAAATGTACATCAAATTCATACTGCTATTGGTTCGTTTCCTGCCCTTCACCTTCCACACTTGATTAGGGAAACCTGAACACAAAAATAACATTATTTCTTTGCTAGTGATAAGCTTGGCATGTTGCCATGTTCTATGATAACAATTGCCACCTGATCATTGATGTCAAAAGAGATTTTCTAGCACCAAGTGTCTTTTTTCTTTATACTTGTAAACAAGTCCAACAAGATTTATGTTGCCAAATACATGAGACGATGTAGGTTCTAAACTGGTCTAGTAATTTTAATGCATCATCCTTAACGACATCTTCCTTCAATCATAGGAAGCTTGGAACAAGTTCAATTCAGAGGAGCGTTGAATCAAGGGATTTTTGATGGTCGATGTACAGTTTGTGCTGGAAATTTGGCTTCCAGCGAGTAGATTATCTCCTTATTTTCCTGGTCTGTTAATATCTGCAAAGTTTGGTGTTAAGTATGGGTCTACAAAAATGGCAGAAAATCAAAATATATCAGAAGACCTAAGGGTGTATTTATTGTTAGAAAGTGGTGCCAAATTCAGTAGTTGGCATGATTAGACTAAGTGGACGTGATATTGCTGTTGGACCACGAAAATTATCTTTTTGTTCTTGATTGCAACAATGTGTGGGATTAAAAGTTGAGTAGCCTCAAGAAATTCCTCCACATAGAAGCACGCAGTTGAGACAAGAAGGCATACAAAATATGCATATTGCTCATCTTCTTGAATCTGCCTTCAGTATGTGTTGTTGCCTGGGAGCAGGCTACTTCGCTTGTCCTTTGACATGCATGTTTCAACTTCAGAATTGGAAGCAGCTGTGTATCTTGACAATGGTAATATTTTTGTTTCCCTAGTGGAATTTGGCACGCAATCCCTTCTCTGAGTGATCCCAGTGGCTCCTTTAATTGTTTATTCAAATGTAAAAGCCATTCCTGTGGTTGTCTTGCAGAAGCTTACCACTCTTATGCTTACACGGACATTTAATCCCTTCATATGGGATCCCTGGGAATTGTTTTTCTGTAAGTTCGTCCATATTGATCAGGTAGCTGATATTGTATTAGTCCTTGACAGCAAATGGGGGTCAATCTTGAAGAGGACCTAAATGTAAAATGGATAATTATACAGTAAATTCAAAAAATTTTGACTAACAAAAATGAATATTAGGGGCAACAAAAATAAAATTTTAGACTATGGAGGATTTATGTGCAGTTACATCACATTATAATGGCATAATATGTCTTCAATGTGAAATGACACCCTTAAAGAGTATTTAACTATATATTTAACTTTTTGTTACTAAAGAGTATTTAACTATATATTTAACTTTTTGTTACTCTTGCAATTACTATATGGCAGTAATTTTTGGAGTCAGTAGGTTTTAGGGGGTGATTGGTATGTAAGAATGAATTTAGGGGGAATAGAATAAATTTAGGAATGGAATGATTTTGATTTATCATTTTTATGTTTGGTATACCAAAGAATAAAAAAGTAATTGAATCAAAAAAATTTCAAATTACTAATTTATATATTTTTCTAAATAATGAAACTAAAAAATTAAAATAAAAAAAACTAAGCAACATTTCATTACAAAATAAATATTATTTTGAAATGTTAAATTAATTATAAATTTATAATATAATTTGTTGGATGTTTTCATATATTTAAATAATTTTAATAGATACATATTATTTACATACTTTAGCTAAATATAAAAAATATAGAATACAACAATATACAATACATGTGCTATTATATAATACTTTACGCGTGTAGTAATGTTTTTTAAAATGCATTTAAAGATATTAATAACTTTATATTATGTCTAATAAAATATTTAAAAATATATTTTTTTTATTTTATATGTATTTTTTGGTAACGCGTTTAAATATCCTTATTGTTCCTAAGGTTATACCAAAAATGCGTTTGGAATGAGTTTATGAATATTCATTCCATTCTTTCACTTTTTCCTCGTACCAATCACATATGACACGTTCAACTTGAAATGACCAGCAACTCTTTCCTCGACAGTAAATGTGTTTACCATTTGAAGCTTCAAATCTTCAAAATAATATTTAATTTCATTTTCTTCTTAAATAAAATCAAAATTTGTAACACCCCACTAATAATCATTATTTTTATATTAATTTGGGGTGTTAGTGTCCTATCCTAATACTATACATAGGTTGACATATAACTCATCATTCATTTACATCTTACATTCTTATTCTTCCTATTATTTACTTTCAGGACAATTTGATAAGATCTAGTTTTCTAATTTTCTTGTGAACTTGTACGCAAAAGAAGACCCCGGTTGTGGCCTTTCCGAATTTTATTTTGAGGTGGTGGTGAGCCGACGCTACCTACACGGAGGTACGTCATCACGATTTTAGGACAACATCAAGTGATGTGACTTCGACACTCCAGTTGTTTCGAAATCTATATGAATATTGTGTGCATTATTTATCTTGATTTGCACAATTAATTTTAACATAGAACTACAATTTTCACAACAATATAAGATTGTGATATTCTTATATAATATTCAAAGTTACTTTTCTATTTCCTTCCGGTACAACTTAATTTTTTCTTTGAAATAGTTAACCATAATTATCATGAATCTAATCATATTGATATTGCATGCGTTTTTACTTCATATTTGCATATTGAAGTTAATAGCTTATATTGATTCACACGTCAAATCAACTTTATTGTTTAAATCGAAAATTTAATTCATGCTTGTAGAACGAAAAGTTTTATATTTTAATGTGGACGGGCAGAATAATAGAATTTTTAATATGAAGAAGAATTGTTTACTAAAAATACGAGAAAGTCATGTAAGAAATACAAAGAGGCTATCCATAGAGCTACGAAGATGCCGCTCACAAGGATACGAAGGAAATCACCGAGGAAATATCAAGAGGTGTCCCTAGAAAGATACAAAGGGCTGCCCACGAGGATATGAAGAAGCCACATAGGAGATACGAAGAGGTGGCCCCGAAAAGGTACAAAGAGGCTACCCTCAAAGGTTAGAGGAATCCACACGACGATGTTAAGAACTGGTCCCAAAGAGATACGAAGAGATTGCCCCCAAAGATACAAAGAAATTGCACAAGAGACATGAAGAGACCACCTAAAGGATATTAGGACTACTCATGAAAGAAGTACAAAGAGGTTAGTACGAGGAAATGATCATAGGAAACAAACATGCATGGGCAACATACAAGCATATCAAGAAAAAATTGGGGAAATACGACAGATCTATTAAAAAGTTTTATATGACAACAAGTAACAATGAAAATCTCATGAAAATAACCACGATGACCCACAACAAAAAGACTATAAATAGCGATTCCCAATAAGAGGAAATTAACAAAGCAAAAAAAATAATACAATTAGAATAAGATGAATCCTTCTCGTTGATTGTGAGAACTAGCAATAAAATGGTAAAAAGGGGAGTTCTATTAGGCTCCAAGGAAATGGAGGAAGAAGAACCAAAGATAGCACCCCTACCAACTGAATAAAGAGACAATGACCGAGTGGATGATGCTGATTCTTCTCGCATCCATTCGGATTCTCAATACGTATGGATAGAGGACCTTATGGATTACTAGAAGAAGTAATCACTAGAGGGCGCAAGCCGCTATCCAATAGTTGAGAGACCAAAGGAATGGACCTAGGAACCAGGTTATCAGAGAACCTGTTAGTAGAGTTGATTCGCTCGAAGATTCAACGGGAACTAGAAGGGCCCCTTACCCAGAAATTGAATGGGAAGCTAGAAACCCGCCAAGAGACCTGAGTATCGAGGCATTATGAAAGGAGGTTGAAGATCTAAAGGTGCAACTCACCCAAGTAAATCATAAAAAAGGGAAGCCCTTTTGTGAGAAGTATATATTGGAGGAATCAGTCCCCGATGGTGCTTGAGTACAACAACTTACATGTTATGGAGGTGAAAAAGGTAACTTGCATGACCATATAGATGAATTTATTGCCACTATGGACTTGTTCAATCCCAATGATGTCCTCCTGTGCAAAGTATTCCGCACCACTCTTGTAGGGCGCGCCTAGACTTGGTTCACTTAGCTCCCTTCGGAATCTATTAGTGAACTCGAGCAATCAGCCCGAGGTTTTCTGCATCATTTTGCTGGCAATAAGAGACACTCCAAATCCCTAAGACACTTGTTTTCTATAAACTCAAGAGGAGGGGGAATCTTTAAGAAATTACATCCAGTGATTCACTAATGAAATTATACATGTGCTGAACATAAGTTTGAAACTCTTATAAGGGATAATAGCTTAGGGGTTAAGGAATAGGGGGTTAGTTGATTCATTAGTGGGGGAATCAACCGTGAGTTGGACGAATTACTAGCTGGGGCGGAGAAATTCATTCTCATCAAAGAATGTCGAAGGCTAAAAAATGTTAGTAAGTTCAAAAAGGAAAAAAGTAAAGAAATATTGAAGAAGAGGTACATCAAAAACTGACCTTGCCGTGAGATGTATACCTGACAAAATGTTTTTGGAACATAGGAATTGATGAACATAAAAAATGGAATATATGAGATGGTTGATCAAAATGAAAAACAACGAAGGCGGGTAGAGATCATCAAGATACTATAATTTCCTTAAAGACTGGGGACATGCTACTGCGTAATGCTATCATTTGATATATTAAATAAAAAGTCTCATAGGGATATTTGAAGGACTTTTTACAAGGGGATGGAGCTGGACCAAAATCGGTAGGGATAAGAGAGATTATGGAAGATATCGGGTCACTTGGGAATCATCAGAAAATGGAACCTTGGCCACGAAGACATGTAATGAACATGATTGAAGGGCGAAGATACAGGGGAAACACACAATCCGCGTGAAAAAGGTATATGAGAGAAGTCTCCGATCAATAGCTATGAATGTTAATTTGGGTGAAAAAATCGATTTTGAAAGAGCTATGATGATCACC
This sequence comes from Sesamum angolense, assembly GCA_034509725.1. Classification (NCBI taxonomy): domain Eukaryota; kingdom Viridiplantae; phylum Streptophyta; class Magnoliopsida; order Lamiales; family Pedaliaceae; genus Sesamum; species Sesamum angolense. Next base: position 19,260,400 of record JACGWL010000001.1, read on the forward strand.
TTTTTCGAAAATAAACATGGAATCATATTCCCTCATGAAGACGTTATTGTAATCTCTACAATCATCTCAAATACGAAGGTAAGGATGATATTAGTGGATAACAGAAGTTTGGTATATATACTATTTTTAACTATTTCTAGGAGATGGAGTTGAGTTATAACTAAATAGATTCTCAGTCAACTACTCTGTTGCGCTTCTAAGGAAGCTCCATACGTACCATAAGAGAAAATAACACTGCCGATTTCTTTAGGAGAAGAACCTCGGATGCAGATCATGTAGCTTGATATCTAATCGTCTAGTTATAGCTTTATACTAAACAGGCTACCTTTAAATGCAATTAGAGCGTTGTTGTCGTCATTATACCTCAAGATCAAATTCTCTAAGACTAAGGGGGTGGGAGAAGTACTAGGGAACCAATTTCAAGCTAGAGTATATAGGTTCTATATCTTGCAACAGTAGGCGGAAGCAGACCATAATATAAAATTTCTTAGGACTGCGGGAGTGGGAAAGTATGAGGCAACCAATTGCGAGCTAGAGATTATAGGTTCCACACCTTGAGACAGTCAGCTGAGATAGGAGGGAGAATCAAAAGGATTGAACTACAAAAGATGGAACCTGCTAGATCCAACATATGCAAACTGACCCCTTGAATGATAAAAAACAATAGTTCAAGTCGGGGGAAATTTGCCCGAAGATGCACTGAGAGACTTGACCCGCTTTTTGAAAAAAAAAAGTGAAGACGTTTTCAAATGGGGAGAGAAAGATTTGTTGGAATTGATACCAATGTTGTGATGGATAGATTGAATATCCAGGCAGGCGTAGCCCAGTTAAACAAAGGAAAAGAAATTTTGGTCCAGAAAGAAATCAAATCATTTACGATGAGGTACAATGACTATTGGAGGTGAAATACATCCGCGGAGTACCCCACCCAAATAGATAGCCAATGTTGTCTTGGTTCCCAAAAAGGAAGGAAAATAGATGATGTGCGTAGATTTCACTGACCTAAACAAAGCATAACCAGAAGATTCTTATCCCTTGTCTTGCAAAGATCTCCTCGTGAAGTCAACCTCCGGATGAGAAATGCTTAGCATGTTAGATGCATACCAAGGATATAATTGAATAAAACTTGTTAAAAACAACAAAGAGAAAACAAGTTTCGTAACATACCGAGGCCTTTATTGCAACATCGTGATGCCTTTGTTTTAAAAAATGTGTGAGCAACCTATCAAGGATTGGTGAACAAGATTTTTCCGAAGTAGATAGGGAAAAATATGGAAGTCTATGTGGACGACATGTTGGTAAAAAGTTATTTCGAAAGTCGGCACTTGGCTACTTACAGGATTATTTCGGTTAACTGAAAAATACGATATAAACCTATATCCAAAAAAGCGTGTATTCAATGTAGAAGGGGGAAAGATTCCTTGGTTTTCTGGTAACGCAAAGGGGAATCGAGGCCAATCCTGACAAAATTCGCACCATTCAAGAAATGGATGAACCTTGAACCATTAAAGATATTCAACGGTTGATGGGAAGGTTGGTGGCCTTGAACATATTTATATCACATTTTCGAATAAGGGTTAGACTTTTTCTAAGATTTTAAGAAATATAACTTCCAGTGGAATGAAGAATGTCAAAATGTGTTGGAGGACTTGATTAACTTACCTAGCGATACCTCCCTTACTAGTTAAACCCCAATAGGGGGAACTATTGTATGTATATTTAGCTTTATGCCAACACACCACTAGTCCAATGTAATAAAGAAGAGGTCCACCTCCTTATGTATTATACGAGTCATGTGCTAGATGGGGTGGAAGTACGATATGATCCCATGGAAAAAATGATGTTGGCTTTGGTGCACTCTACACGAAAATTGCGGCCATGCTTCTTCAGATATCTGTTTACTATACTTACAGATCAACCACTTAAACAAGTCCTCGGCCGAAGCATGAATGGTCAAATGACAAAATGGTCCTATGAGGTTTATGAGTATGACCTAGAGTATAAACCCCGGACAACACTAACGGCCCAAACCTTCGTAGACTTTATTGTTGAAAATTTCTTGCCATAAAGAAGAATTGTATGAAGAAAGGAACATGTATATTTAGATAGGTCATTGATAGAAACAAGTGTTGGGGGAGGGTTGTATTATCCAACAAAGAGGGAAAAGAAATATGCTTTGCAGTGAAATTCAAGATTATGTTGTCCAATAATGAAGCTAAAAACAGGGCCCTATTAGTTGGCATGAGATTGGCGATTGAAAATGCAATCAAGCAGTAAAAAGAGTACAACGATTCACAACTTGTGGTCGAACAAGTTTATAAGAGGTTTGAAGCAAAGACGAAAAAATAAAGAGGTTATAACAAAAAAATTGAAAGAAACGCTTAGTTCGATAGTTGTGAGCTCATACAGATACCTGGAATAGAAAAATATACTAGTTGATATCCTTGCTCAAATAGGAAGTGGCATGGATGGAATAGATACGATCAAATATCTTTGCTTAGAGTAAGGCTCGGGGGAAAAATACGAGACGTAGGACGAATCACCTTAATTAGACCAGGTTCATGGATGGACAAGATTTAGAATTTATTTAGAAGTGGAGAAGAATAAATAAAGTGGCAAATAGCTTCTTCCTGAAAAATAGGTATCTCTTCGAAAAAATCATTCACCATGCCATCTCTGCAATGCCTTGAACCAGGAGCAACATTAAGGGTAATGCAGAAAATGCACGAGGGAAATTGTGGAAAACATTCAAGGGAAAAAAGCTTGGCTTTGGAAGTAATAAGGAATTGATATTTTTTGCTCACCGTACATTAAGACACAATGCAAATTGTCAAAATATGCAAGCATTGTCAAATCCATGCAAATTTGTGTAACACCCTCTAATGTCACTACGACTATATCTCCCCTAAATATCACATTTAAAGTAAATTTTATTTATACATATAATTATGTATATATTCCAATCTCTGTGGAGTATATATATACACACGTAATCCATCATCTCCACTAGCAAATTTATAATCTCATTAACTAGATTATTCGTAGGTCTATCGAATACTACAAAATGGAATTGTTATAATTAGTTCACATGTCATACTCATTTTTAATCTATATTTATATAATTTCAAAAGCTGATTTCTATTTTTATTGACGGGTGAGGAAAAAACTACATACTATCCCGACCTTACTGAAATGCAAGGTTTGGACTTAGTCCTCGGTAGGTAATGATATATACATAAAAGATATTAGTAGGGGATTGAGTTTGTAAGCCAGTAAGTAAACAATCAACATCACCTATATATGTATATCAAGTATAGCTTCAAATAAGACGAGATTACCAACATACATAAAATTTAATCAATTTTAATTTCAACACGATTAACAATATTTCATACACAACCAACTCATAACAAGACCATCAACTAAACTCCTCTTTTCCTAGTCTGCTTATCAAAAGGTGATATAGTATTTTCCTCCACCAACTTAACCTCACCATTTATTACACAATATTTCAATGAATCCCCTTGACATGCCACACAGACTATCAATCTCATTTGCATCATAACTCTTTCAATTAGCATCACAGCTTTTTTCATTTCATTTCGCCACACAGGCTATTTAATAACATCAAGGGGTATTCATATCACAATTATATTCAATTTCCACCACTCCCTAATTTTCGCATATCACCATTCTTGTAAGCAGCTAGTAACGTAAAATCATATATCGACATATTTTCATTTACCAATACGAATAGCACATCATTCAACAAATGTAATATTTCAATGTATTTTTTAATTTCACTTTCACAATATAATCATTCAAATTAAATCATCCAGCACCCATACAATTTCATATATATCCATTCCAGCACGATTCACAAACATACGTAAAAGTAGTGAAGTAGTATCACAATAAAATGGAACATATATTGACAATACCAGTTATTTACTCACCTTGCCTCCACCAATTAATCGTTCACCTTAAACTATGAAATAATCATATTTTTCTCATAGATTATAACCAACACAAATCGAAATTTTACGATAAGCGTAATAACAAGATAAAAGAGACACATATAAATGCCACTAATCATTTACCTACCTCGATATTAGAACGATTTAATTAGCAGATAGGAGTTGTTCAGTCCTCTACTTTATTCCCATATCCTACAACAAGTTATAATGCATTTAATTGATATTTTCTAAAAAGAATATTAAATAGTATTCAGACAGCTTCCAATAATATTTTAATATTTTATTTCTATCGAAATTTAATTTTCGTTCCATTATTTTCTAACTAATTAAACTTTCTAAACTTTTCAAGTATATATTTAATCTATCAATCAACTAATAAGAATTTATTTACTCAAACCCCTCATATTTGATCTTTTATTTTAAAAATTAAACGGTCCAAATGTTATGTATTTAAAAAATATAATATATTCATATATATCTATCATGCATACATAATATTTATATAGAAATATATATACATTGATGCTGGTAGAGTACCGCCGTCCCACCTCCATCGCGTCACCCTGGGCTGCGACAGGCTTTGTCCCACCCCATATTTGGGCATTATCCCAGATTTGGGGCAACAAGGTGTTCTTGTGCCCGTGTCACCGTTGCCCAAATATTGGAAGGCAAAACGGTGGCGGAGGCTGGCGTGCGATCTGGGGGAGACGAACCCTTTTTCTAATTTATATATATATATATATATATATATGTATTTATTGCTTTATTTTGTATTGTAACTTAATATAAATAATTAATTGAATTATGTTATCTTTATGTTTAAATATAATATTTTAAAAAGTTAATTTTTTTTACTATAATTTATATAAATGATATTATTTGAAAAAATATCCAACATAAAACTAAATTTTTAATAATATTTAGAAATTAAATTATGTGTTTGGATTTTTATTTTTTAAATAACATTAAAATAATTTTAAAATATTAATATTTTCATATGTAAAATATGCATAATAATTTAATTTGATGTCATAAAATTTTATATATAAATATTGATGAATACTAATTATTAGTATTTATTCTAGTTTTTCCTTTTGCAAAATTATAAAAAAATTAAAAAATTAATCAAAACAAATAGAGAGAGGTAATTTATCCATTCAAATAGGTCAAAAGTTAAAAATAGATCAAAATATTATTTCACTCTCATTTCAAACGCGTGTAAGCCACTCTTCTTCTTTTTTTTTTTTTTTTTTAACCTAGAGGTTTTTTTTTGCAAGATTTATAATTATAGAGGGTATTTTTTGACTATTTAATTAACACGAGTAAATTTTTTAGCAATTTTCTAATAGACACAAGGGTGTATTATGCAATTTTTCTTTTTCTTTTTTTCGTATCAATATAATAGTTTATTAATTTTGACTAGTTTATATTATCTTCAAACTGTCCATATACTATTATGTTTGTCCTCTACTTTATTTATATTCATCACTTCTATTTTTCATAAGTTGATTTTTGTTTATAAATTGTTTGGTCTATTAATTATTACAAGTATTGCATGTTACGAAATCGGGTTCGAATCATTCGACCCATTGAAATCTGAATTCGGAGTGGGTTGGTGGCTTCTTATTCGAGTGTCTAATGGGCAACAACATTTCGCCCTATAGTGGACTCAGGACCATTTTCAGCCCAATATAAAGCAACGTCCTTTTTTTTCGATATTTAAACAAACGGTTGTTTTTTTTTAAATATGGTAATTAAACGCCTTTTTTTTGTTGTTAATTCAACGGTTATTTTTTCAATTTTAGTAATTAAACGGCTTTTTTTTTTTCAATTTAGGTAATTAAACGGCTATTTCTTTGGGGAATTCAATGGCTCTTTTTTAGGGAATTAAACGGTTATATATATATATATATATATATATATATATATATATATATAGTTCGAAAAGGCAACAGATCGGTGAATAGTGAATTGGAAGGCGGGAAAGTCACCATAACCATTTATTCTTCTTCTTTCTCCTCCCCACACTCTCACACACACACAAGCAAAGAAAAGAGAGCGAGAGAGAGAATGGAGAGAATACACATCTCCGTGAGAGCGAGGCCTCTCTCTGCCGAGGATGCCAAGGCCAGCCCATGGTGTATTTCCGGAAATTCTATTGTCATACCCAACCAACCCTCCAAATTTGAATTCGGTAAAGGCTCACGATCGTTTTAATAGTTCTTGGTTTTCTTGATGTTCTTCTTCTTCTTCTTGTTGGAGGATATGGTTCTTGATTTTCTTGATGCTCTTTTTTCTCCCTTCAATGGTGATGTGTGGATCAGATTTTATGAGGACTGTAAAGTAGACACCTGAATGCCATGCAAGTAATCATATGTGTGGAATCTTCTTTGAATAATTTTCAAAATTGATGCATGAATTAGTTAACCAAACGTATGTTGATATCAGTTGTCAGTCCCATCATTTTCCTATTATATCTCTATGTTCAGTGATTAATTGAAAAAAAAAAAATTCAAAAACAATATTTAAATATGTCTCAGTGTTTAACAACTAGTATGGAATGTTGTGGCTCCTGCAAGGTATTAAAAGCAGTAGAATTAAGATCTTTGATTATCCAGCTAGGGCCGAACATCATTTGTAACTTTTCTAAAAACCTGTTTCAGTCATGCTGAATGCTTTAGTAAATTTTTTTTGCCATTCAACTTTTGAAACCTGGAGATGTAATTTCGTTGCTCCATTTACATATGCTATGGCCCACTATTATTTTTTGGGATCTACATGCAGCACCCATATGCTATGGCCACTATTAGTTCTGGGATATACTGTTTTCCGATCCTTGTCGGGACATGCTACGAAGTGTACAATCTTCATTTTCTTCAGAAAATTGTAGATTACAATTAGTGAACTCCTCTTCTTGTTCTATCAGGATAGAGATTCCTTCATAATTGTTTGTTTTTCGTACTCATTGGGTGAATAATGAAAGAGAAGACCAAAACCATTTGAAGTAGTCTAGTTTCTGTTTCCCATTTATGACATCCATGTTCATGTGCACTTTTGCGTCCAGTCCTATATAATTTACCTCCACTTTGGTTATATTTCTGACTGTTTCTGGTTCTCTTATACGTGTTCTCTATGGTAGGCAAAAAGGCTCTTACCTGGTGCCCTGGAAATCCTTTGAGGAAGAAACTGAAGGAGGTATAGTTCTACTTCTGATAGTATGAAAGTCAAGTTCACACATATTTTTGAACTACTTTTGCTGATTCATAGAATTGAAACAATTATCCTTTTCTCTAACTGGAAAGACTGACTGTTCTTGTGACCTGTATGTTGAAACCGAGAATGTTGTTGTGATGAACCTCTCCACTTACATCTGTGAGGTGACATGCTAATTTAGGCACTCATATGCATGGTGTAGTACAGATATAAAGTTTTATCCTAAATGAAATAATTGTGATTGCTACCAATGGCATACACTCGTACACAAATCGTATAATCTACCTACTAGATGCCTTGAGCTCTTGACATTTCTGATCACTCAAATTACCACATTTAATTTTCATGAGTATTCATTAATATTCTGCATTGGTGGTCTAGTTGTTGTCTGTGGTAAAAGTGAATCCCTGCTGAAGTGAAATCAACAAGAGCAGTTGCACAGTTGGGCCACTTCTTCCATTCTAAGAGTTAGTTAAAGAAGCGACTGGTGCTGAGAGCAAGATTGTAATTCAGAAGACTGTACACTTCCTGATCCAAATGCACTGCTGCATGTTGCCAGTAGGACAAAAGTTCCACCCAGAACAAGAAGTTTTTAAACACCTATGGTTCATATCAAGTTATATACTTTTTCTCTTTACAGAGTTTGAAACTTATGCGATACTAACTTTTGCTCTTTACAGAGGACAATGAGTGACATTCAGATTGATAACTTAACAAGGAAGCTTGCTGAGGCTGATCTTGTAGTGGATGAGAAATGCAGAGAATGCACTGCACAAAATCCCAATTCTCTGTCACATCTAGACAGAAATAGAAGTTTGAGGGACTCGGATGCTATTCTTGCGATCAAGCAGCTTCAGGAGAAGGTTTTCAGCTCTCATTTGTTGTTTAATATTCACCAATTTTCTTTTACTCTTATCTTCACTTGGTACTCATTTCTTCTGAATAGATATTATGAATAAGTGAAATCAGGTAAAGGCTCTAGTTGTTGAACTAAAGATAGATATGTTTAACTTTACGGCTTGTAAATTAAGATTTTATAGCTGCAACGAGGAGTTGTTCGGTATCTGATGGAGGAGACTGGAGCTATGGAGGTCCTCAGAGAGAAACTTCGACAATGAGGTAGCACAATGCAGCTGCCTAGCAAAACTCATGTTAAGCAAGAGGTGACTGGTCTCTAAAGAAGTATTTTCTTTTTATGAATTTTGTGATTTGGTCACATGAAGAATTAAGTGAGTTAAATAATAAATTGAAAGACTACAACCAGCTTACGAACCAACTTGCTGGAGTACTAATGAAGGTTACAAAATGTTAATATAAGTTTGCTAGGGGTCCAGAAGTTAATATAAGTTTGACCGCTTTTAAGTTGCATTCAGTTCTTTGATATAATTGTATAATTAAAATCAGCTCTCTTTTCCCGCTTTTCTTCTTTGATTATTTATGATTTGATAGCAGTGCTGATTTTGAGCATAGTCTTCAAGTGATTGCTAATCATGCTTTGGATAATTGACTAAGGCAAGTAATATTTTCATCGAATATAAAGGCTGCAAGCAAATCCAACTCAGATAACACAATTGTGCAATTGATTTGTCAATGTGAATACGAACATGTGCATGCTTTTCTATTCTTGAACTTGTTCTACAGTCTACACATATCATCCAAAATAATTTAGAAATCTGGTGTATTATGCTGTCTTATTGGTTGATTCTGTAAGGCATTGTTTTTGCATAAGGACAAACAAGTAGTGGAAACAGCACACAATGTGTGGATCAAAGTCTGAGCTTGGAGTCATCCCCTTGCTGTCTGCGATCTTTTTAAATCGCACACAATGTTCATGAGTATTCATTAATATTCTGCATTGGTGGTATAGTTCGTCTGTGGTAAAAAGACCCCTGCTGAAGTGATATCAACGAGAGCAGATTGCACAATTGGGCCACTTCTTTCATTCGAAGCGACTGCTGCTGAGCTGTGCAAACAAGAGCAAGATTGTAATTGAGAAGACTATACACATCCTGATCCAAATGCACTGCTGCATGTTACCAGTAGGACAAAAGTTCCACCCAGAACAACAAGTTTACCTATGGTTCATATCAAGTTATATACTTTTTCTTTACCTTTCAATTTGCTTCTGGGATTAATTGCTCTTGTTTCAGGAAAATAGGAAAATATGAAAATTTGCTTTCAGAGTTTGAAACTTATGTTAGTTTTCCTACTACTTCAAATGATGCTTGCATTGGTATATAGTTTCCTATGATTACTTTGGCTCTTTACAGAGGACAATGAGTGACATTCAAACTGATTACTTAACAAGGAAGCTTGCTGAGGCTGATCTTGTTGTGGATAACAAATGCAGAGAATGCAGTGCAAAAAATCCCAATTCTCTGTCACATCCAGACGGAAATCGAAGTTTCAGGAGAAGGTTTGCAGCTCTCGTTTATTGCTTAATATTCACCAATTTTCTTTCACTGAATAGATATTATGAATAAGTGAAATCAGGAAGAGAAGGCTCCGATTGTTGAACTAAAAGATAGATGTTTAAGTTTATGGCTTGTAAATTAAGATTTTATAGCTGCAACGAGGAGTTGTTTGGTATCTGATGGAGGTCGTCAGAGAGACACTTCCATAATTAGGGATCTTGAGCTAAGTTTCGAATTTTAAATTAGCAATAGATTATAGTTTTGCACCAAATCTTCTCTAAAGAAATGTTTTCTTTTTTTGAATTTTGTGATTTGGTCACATGAAGAAAGTGAGATAAATATAAATTGAAAAACTTAGACAACCAGCTTATGTACCAACTTGCTGGAGTACTACTGAAGACCACCCCCTGTATGATGCAAAAAATATAGCTCTTTCTGTTGCGAAGATGAGATGTGCAATCAATTTTAGGAGTTGAAATTTGCAACTAAAAAGAATAAAATCAGGAGCTTTTTGGTCCTTTTTAGTTGCCTAATCTGTAATGCGGGCTCCTCTGCCTGACTCAGACTCTGTTGTGCTGCCTTTTCTCTCTTTTTTGCTTGTTGTATTCTTTGCTACGTGACTGACAACATTGCCTGTTTTTGATTATTTTATGATTTGATGTCAGTGCTGATTTTGAGCAGAGTCTTCATGTGATTGCTAATCATGCTTTGCATCATTGCTATGCAGATTGCATTCTTGGAGATGGAGAAGTCCTCACGCCAGCAAAATTTAGATTGTGTTTGAGTTGGCAAGTGAGCGGACCAAGTCTGCACAGGAAAAATATGAACAGGTTCATCATGCTCTCACTTAAAGTTTTCGTTGTTACATATGGAATGTTGAGTTTGCATCTTTCATATATGGAAAGAAATTTTCTTTCAGATATCTAAAAATTTGCATCTTCTTACTTTCGAAAAGATAATGCCATAATTTTAGATAAATGCATAAAAGGCTAATTATGTTGTTCTTTCTTAGTTTGAGGATAACCTTCACCTTGGTAAATTACATATGTTTTTTTTAGAGTGGTGAATTACATATGTTGACAACACAAAATGGAGGAAAGCTCTCCAAAATCAAACCAAAGATATTATTATTTTTTTTATCTTTGATTGAGTTATATTATTGACTTATTTCAGGTCAAATAATTTATTTCGAACTAAACTGTCCTTTTAACAATGAAGACTCCTCACATACATTAGCGCGTGAAGACGTGTGAGCATAATTTAGTCATAAAAAGATTTATTTGACCTACTATATAAGTCAGTTGGGGTAAATATAAATTATAAATCATCAAAATTCGTGAATTTTGACTAGCGGATGACCCTATTTGTTGGATAGAAGCAAACTTCAAGAGTGTTGTTATTTACAATTGTTTGGAAAATCAATTCGTATGACACTCCCCAGCAAGTTGGACAAGGGCACAAAGGAACAAGGTTGAAGTTAGGGGAGGTGTACAAGGGTACTTAATCGATCAAAGGCAAGGTCGATTAGAAAAAGAGACCAATCTGTTAAGAGTAGACCACCATTAATGACGAAAGAGGAAAATTGGTCAAAAAATGAGATCGATACACAGCTTAGGTGTAGCACACCATTAGGTGGCTTAGTGGAGCAAGTGTTATGAGCTTGGAAGCTTGGAAGGCCATAGGCCTCATAAATGGAAGCTTGGAAGGTTGGGGTTACCATTCATGTTATGTAGAAAAGGAGTGTATTACGACGGTCGGGCAGATGCCTCAGAGAATGGCGGAAAATACACAAAGTTTTAGGAGGCGGCGGCGCACTGCCAAGGTTTCAGGCAGCGATAGCCTGTAGGTTAGCAGCCAACCATGGTTTCAGGTGGCGATGGTGCTATTTTCTCTCTTTAGCACCACTGGGGGTTCACCTTTTTTCTTTCTTTTTTTTTTTTTTTCCTTAGGATTTACATGGTTTGGTTATAGGACCTTCGTCCACGAGACAACTGCTCAAAGGTGTTATAGAGGTGAATTACATTACATATGTCAATAACAGAAAATAAGTCATATGATCGAATGACATAATTGTCTTCTATTTGTCTTCACTTATCTAAAATTTTGACATAGTATCACAATAGGCTCCTAAAGGTCTTGTGTTGAAACCCTAATCCGTCGTTGCCCTATCTGCACGTCGCCGCCTCCTAAAGGACTTGTGCTTAAACCCTAGTGTCGCCATCTCTTGAAACCATGGCTCCGTGCCGCGCTCTGCCTTACCTTGTGCGACCCAAAGCGACCTTACAAGATCGTTTTCCGCCCTACTGCTGCAATGCTGTAACCCTACTAAGCACCTCTGTGGGTCAATAGTCTTAACCTTTATTCTGATTGCCAAACTCGTTAGTAAAATACTTATTTTACCAACACAAAAATGAAATATTTTGGCCCTTTAACATGAGGTTTGATACTGAATTTTGTTTTTTAGAGAGTGGTGAATTACATATGTTGACAACACAAAATGGAGGAAACCTCTCCAAAATCATACCATATATCATAAGAATCACTTAGATTTTACAAATAATTACACCCTCTCTTGAAGTTTGGCGTAATTACACGTAGGGCCCCTATGATTTGAAAAATTATATTTAGCATACTTCAATTTAACAAATAAGTATAATGTTAGTCAAAATTTATTGAATTTGTTGATATGCTAACAAAAAATTGAATGAAATTGATATTTACTTATTATTGATTTAGTGCAAGTCAAATAATTTTTTTCAAACTTTATTGTTAGTTTTGTATAGCCCTGGAGACATTAAACGCAGAAATTAAAGTTATATTGTAATTAGCGATCAAATCGCCCGTCTCGTTGCTATTACGACGGGGATCTAATGCAAAAAGGAGTCAATTGAATTGTTTAGGATACCAACCTTTTAGTGCACTCCGTTTGATGTAGGTGATTATTGAACGTTTTCAAGAACGAACCTCATTCAAAACCAACGGTGGAAACAACTGCTAGTTGCTCGGTAATGTAGATAGTGTTCGGCTATCGATCACGATAGGAACACAAGTGTCTTCCCCCTATGCTAGTAGGTGTTAGAAGATTGTCGAACGGGAGAAGACGAGAGAACTCATTTCTCATTGAACGAACTAGAGCAAGAGAACAAAGAGGATAAGTTCAACTTTGTTTCTTCTTCTTAAGATAACACAAGTGTCTTCCCTCTAAAGATAGTCCACACTACCTGTGATGGAATCTCCTCTAACCCTATGCTAGTAGGTGTTAAAAGATTGTCGAATGGGAGAATACGAGAGAACTCGTTTCTCTTTGAACGAACTAGAGCAAGAGAACAAAGAGGATAAGTTCAGTTTTGTTTCTTCTTTTTAAGAAGACAAGTTCAATTTTGTTTCTTCTTCGCAAGAGAACTAGTTCAACTTTGCTTCTTCTCTAGAAGACAAGTTTGACTTTCATCTTCTTCTCCATTATTTTTAAGAATTCCATCATGGAGTTGTGTGTGACCCTTTAGGTTCAATCTCAGCTAGACTTGAGCTTGTATCATATACAATTTAATCGGCAACTAACTTACTCAGATTAATCACCCTCAATTAACTCCTTAATTAGAGAGGGTACCTGTTACCATGAGTTGCTTGATGGAAGGATCGTGTCTGTATATCATGCACAGCTTACAGGTTCACGAAAATTCACCTATTCTCTAGTGCCATGGACTACTGCTAGGTCATGGAATTCGTGATCTATTTATTCTATTGTGTGTCTCCTCAATTAACTCAGAAATTCTATTTTCTTATTTAATTGACAGCCATGGCCATGGACTTTTGGAGAGTACACAATATAGAAAATATAGGAGATCACCATCTTATGATGGGCTAGATCCTTTCTTGGAACACACCAACTTCCATGCACGTTCTACTGCACTGATACAAGGCTTTTTGGTAACCACGTATTTATATTGCCACGTAAATACGTGGTCTGTGTTCTACGCTTGAACCCTCTAAGTGAACGAATTTGAGGAGAGAAGCCAATGCGTGTAGCCGTACTAGAAAAACGACAACGCTAAAATAGGATTTACGATTTAAGTTTTACGCATCTTATGTTCTTTCTCGTTTTAATTATTGGCATGTGTTCTTTCTCCTCAATTCAAAGGAGTTAACGATCAAGCCTTATTAGCTTTCATATGACAACTCCTGCGAGTCAGTTCAGTGAACTTGATAACTTATTAAGCACCCACTAAAGTGCGCAAACGTCATACGTCATCACCTATGAAATGCGACAATCATTGATTTCGAATATTTTAGATCAAACTATAGAGGTTGATTTCATGGTAACAATCCTATGCACCCAACCCCTGTAGTATCATGATCTAAGGGTTTCAACCAAATGCATACAAGTATTATATAAAACATAAGATGAAGTTGACCAAAGAACAATTCTTAATATTAACATTTTATTGATAAAGATAGTTCAAAATAGTTTACAATAAGTTGGCTTAACATGCATTAGCGTGTGAAGACGTGAACGTAATTTGGTCATAAAAAAATTATTTGACCTATTAAATTGTTTCGAGTAGCAAGTGAACTTATTTGTTGGATAAAAAGCAAACCTCAGGAGTGTAAATCCTTAGATTTTATTGTGATTTTACAATTATTTGGAGAATCAATTCATATGACACTCTCTAGCAAGTTGGGCTTGTTCTAAATGTTCAAATCTCAAAACTATTCTTGGGGTTCGGGATCATGAAGGGGCCACTTAAACCATCAGAGGCAAGATCGATTAGAAAAAGAGAACATCATTAGAGTGGCTTGGTGGAGCAAGTGTTCTGAGAAAGTACGAGGTTAAAGCGAATGGAAGCTTGGAAGGTCATAAGGACCAGTAAGGGTAGCCATTCATGTTGTGTGGAAAAGGAGCGTGTCACGGCGGTCGGTGGCAGTGGCAAAACAACGGTGCTTAGTAAGGTTTTAGCATGGCGACAGTATGGTGTAAGTCGGTACACAACATATGCAAACATATGGCTCACTGGGGTTTCAGGAGGCTGCGGCGCACTACTAAAATTTCAGGCAGCGGCAACGTGTAGGTAGGGAGCAATTAGCTATGGTTTCAATTAGTATAATTCATATATATCATTTATATTATTAAAAATTAAATACTAATGGACAATTTTAATGCTTAATTCCTCCAACTAAGTAATATAGTTGTTCATTCATACATGATAAACAAATTTGTGTGACAAACTATTCATATCTTATTTGTATTTTTCTATGACATATGAATAGTATTAAATAATATAGCAAATCAAATATAAAAATTTTAAATTATTAAATATTTGAAAGCATAAATTTTATTAATATTAGATTATTCAAATTATTTAAAAATTCCATGATCAACTTTAGATGTTCAATTTGAAATTAAAAGGGTGAATTTAAATTAAAATTATTACAATGTACATAATGTGATATTTTCATCAACTGGGCCCAAAAGTAGTTTGGTTTTCACTACTTTTAGAGCCTCTAAAGATTTCGAGCAATACATTCATCCTTTGGCTGGCAAGCTTTCCACCATTAACAAGCCATGGCTGAGCAACATGGACGCCACATGTCTCTTGTGCCACACACATCTAGAGATGCATCAGCACTTATTCTTTGATTGTACGTACTCGCAGCTTTGCTTATTGGAAATATGTCGGCAGGTGAGATTCCCTTGGCCTTATCGGGATTCGATGGTTGACATTAATTGGGCAACAAGGAGATGGTGGGGTAAACACATTGTTAATACTAGTTACTGGTGCCTATTGGCTTCATTGACTTACCACGTGTGGTAAGAATGAAATCACCGACGATTCCAGAGCATTGAACGCACGACAGCTATTCTTAGACACATCATAGCTGAGGAATGTAAACAAAGAATCATCAACAGTGAATTACCCCTCATTCGATTAGTACACTTACTTTGTATAGATTATGAAAAATACCATGAACTCATAACATGACATGACCCGATCTTATATTGTATCAATGTACTTTTCTTTATTTAATGAAGTTTACCTTTACCCAAAAAGTAGTGTAGAAGAAATTGAGTTTATTTACGAAAATACCAAAGCTAGCTTTGACTTAAAGTATTTTTTAACAGTTTAAAAGCATAAGCTAACATTCCAAACACCACCTCAAAAGTATTTTTCTTAAGTCAGAAACTAAAACAGGCTTTTCAAAAACTCTTTAAACAACACTACATTAATATTGACATTCAAATTAATTTCTTATAATGACATTAATTAACATTTGGTAAAATTTATTCCAAGGCTTTGTTCCTTTTAAACGATTCTATCTATCTATATTATTATAAAAAAAAGTCTTTTATTGTATCAACTTTTAAATATTTATAAATACCTTTAATTTATTTATTCTCTTAAAAAATAGTTAGAATAGTAATTTTAATATTTTTTTAATAATATCATAATTATTATTTTTTTCTCTAATCTCATTCAACCTTTTTCTTCTTCTTTTGAATTTTTTTCTTTCTCATCCCCTGAAGTCATGATTTTTTTCTTATTATTATTATTATTATTATTATTATTATTATTATTATTATTATTATTATTATTATTATTATTATTTAGGAATTTATTTTTTCTCTTCATTCAACACCAAAATTCTTTTTTATATGATCGCAGGGACAATATGCCATGATAATTTATCTTGAATATGTTGATTAAAGGATAAAATGCACTTTGCCCCCTTGACTATTTGTCACTTAACATTTATCCTCTAAACTATCAAATATATATTTTGGACAAAAATGTCCATCATGCCTTGAATAATTGTATTATTTTTCCATATATTTTAGTATTTTGCACATTAAATCATCATCAAATTATTTTTTAATTATTTTTTTAATAAGTAAAGAATTTACATTAAAAGTGGATTATAAATATATATATATATAATATATATATATATATATTAAATACACAACAAATATATATATCACCCCAATTCATATATGCTTCTTAAAAGAAATTGACAAATATATATTTGCTTAACCAAAATTAAATATTTTTAAAGAAAAATGAATAAAATAGTTAATATCGATATTTAATTATTCATTTTTATCTCAAAAAATAAATAGTTAATAACTTAATTTTATCACCAAATTAATAAAAAAATTTCACGAATTTTTTTTGTATATTTATTGTACTCATTATTAGTTAATTTTGAGTCTGTACAAAAAAAAATTAAACTATTTAATTCGCTAATTATATTTTACTTTATTATAAAAAGATATTTTCTCCAATTAAGAAAAGTTTAATTAAATTAGAATGCAAAATTACTATAAAAAAATGAAATTCTTTGAACTAAATGTATATATAATATAAGGGCAATATTGTCTAAAAATTTAATTGTGGGGGTAAGTATTATATTTATTAGTTTAGGTAATTGTTAAATGACGAATAATTTAGGGGGACAAAGTGTATTTTATCGGTTGATTAAATTGACTCCTCTTGAAAATATAAATATCAATCAAGGAAACCCTCCTCATTTTCTTTCTTTCTTTTCTTTGATATTTTCCCCCATAACTGAATACTGAATAGTTGGAGGATTGTTATATATATCATCCATACAATAAAAAGTAGAAAGTCACTGTTTACTTATTCAATGGGGGTTTGTAACACGGACGACACAAATTTTTTAAATATTAATTATATTTTTGAAAAAATTGTATAAAATCTCCATGCATTATAGAAATTCAGCTAAAAACCTCCTGTATTAAAAATATATGAAATTTTTTTTTACAATTTTTGAAATTTTGCACGCTCTCCCCTTGCCTTCTATTTGACTCGATGACGTGAATTTTTTTTGTAATATTTCGTTATACCCTTACATATTATATATTTTGTCTATTATAATAACTATTGAATCTTCTACGATTGTATCAAAATCGTAGGATCTAATCAAATTTTAGTAATCATTGATCTTTTTTTTTTAAAATTAAACGGTCCAAATATTATGTATTTAAAAAATATATTATATTTATATATATTTATCATACATACATAATATTTATATAGAAATATATATATTTTGATGCCGGTAGAGTGCCGCAGTCCCACCTCCACTGGTGTCACCCCTCTGGGTTGTGACAAGCTTTGTCGCCCACCCAGATTTGGGCACATTATCGCCTAGATTTGGGAGGGCAACAAGGCCTGTTGCTGCTCAGATCTTGTGCCCGTGTCCCCGCTGCCCAAATGTTGGAAGGCGAAAAGGTGGCGGAGGCTGGCGTGCGATCTGGGGGAGACGAACCCTTTTTCTATTTTCTATTATTTATATATATATATATATATATATATATATGTATTTATTGCTTTATTTTGTATTGTAACTTAATATAAAGAATTAATTGAATTATGTTATCTTTATGTTTAAATATAATATTTAAAAAAGTTAATTTTTTTACTATAATTTATATAAATGATATTATTTGAAAAAATATCCAACATAAAACTAAATTTTTAATAATATTTAGAAATTAAATAATGTGTTTGGATTTTTATTTTTTAAATAACATTAAAATAATTTTAAAATATTAATTTTTCATATGTAAAATATGCATAATAATTTAATTTGATGTCATAAAATTTTTATAATATAAATATTGATGAATACTAATTATTAGTATTTATTCTATTTTTTCCTTTTGCAAAATTATAAAAAAATAAAAAATAATCAAAATAAATAGAGAGAGGTAATTTATCCATTCAAATAGGTCAAAAGTTGAAAATAGATCAAAATATTATTTCACTCTCATTTCAAACGCGTGTAAGCCACTCTTCTTCTTTTTTTTTTTTTTTTTTTTTAACCTAGAGGTTTTTTTTTGCAAGATTTATAATTATAGAGGGTATTTTTTGACTATTTAATTAACACGAGTAAATTTTTTAGCAATTTTCTAATAGACACAAGGGTGTATTATGCAATTTTTCTTTTTTTTTTTTTCGTATCAATATAATAGTTTATTAATTTTGACTAGTTTATATTATCTTCAAACTGTCCATATACTATTATGTTTGTCCTCTACTTTATTTATATTCATCACTTACTCTATTTTTAATCATAGGTTGATTTTTTGTTTATAAATTTTGTGTTTTGTTCTATTAAATTATTTATGTACAAGTATTGCAAGTTACGAAATCGGGTTCGAATCATTCGACCGATTATTGAAATTTAAATTCGGAGTGGGTTGGTGGCTTCTTCTTATTCAAGTGCCTAATGGGCCCAGCAACAACAATTCGCCCTATAGTGGACTCAGGCCCATTTTCAGCCCAATATACAGCAAAGTCGTTTTTTTCTCGCTAATTAAAAAAACGGCTGTTTTTTTTTAAATATGGTAATTAAACTCCTTTTTTTTTGTTGTTAATTCAACGGCTTTTTTTTCAATTTTAGTAATTAAACGGCTATTTTTTTTTCAATTTTGGTAATTCAACGGCTATTTCATAGGGAATTAAACGGTTATATATATATATATATATATATTATATATATATAGTTCGAAAAGGCAACAGATCGGTGAATAGTGAATTGGAAGGCGGGAAAGTCACCATAACCATTTTCTCTTCTTATTTCTCCTCCCCACACTCTCACACACACACAAGCAAAGAAAAGAGAGCGAGAGAGAGAATGGAGAGAATACACATCTCCGTGAGAGCGAGGCCTCTCTCTGCCGAGGATGCCAAGGCCAGCCCATGGTGTATTTCCAGAAATTCTATTGTCATACCCAACCAACCCTCCAAATTTGAATTCGGTAAAGGCTCACGATCGTTTTAATAGTTCTTGGTTTTCTTGATGTTCTTCTTCTTCTTCTTTTTGGAGGATATGGTTCTTGATTTTCTTGATGCTCTTTTTTCTTCCTTCAATGGTGATGTGTAGATCAGATTTTATGAGAGGACTGTAAAGTAGAAACCTGAATGCCATGCAAGTAATCATATGTGTGGAAATCTTCTTTGAATAATTTTCAAAATTGATACATGAATTAGTTAAACCAAACGTATGTTGATATCAGTTGTCAGTCCCATCATTTTCATATTATATCTCTATGTTCAGTGATTAATTGAAAAAAATAATTCAAAAACAATATTTAAATATGTCTCAGTGTTTAACAACTAGTATGGACTGTTGTGGCTCCTGGATGGAATTAAAAGCAGTAGAATTAAGATATTTGATTATCCAGCTAGGGCCGAACATCATTTGTAACTTTTCTAAAAACCTGTTTCAGTCATGCTGAATGCTTTAGTAAATTTTTTTTGCCATTCAACTGTTGAAACCTGGAGATGTAATTTCGTTGCTCCATTTACGTATGCTATGGCCCGCTATTATTTTTTGGGATCTACATGCAGCACCCATATGCTATGGCCACTATTAGTTTAGGGTGTATTGGTTTCCAATCCTTGTCGGGACATGCTACGAAGTGTACAATCTTCATTTTCTTCAGAAAATTGTAGATTACAATTAGTGAACTCCTCTTCTTGTTCTATCAGGATAGAGATTCCTTCATAATTGTTTGTTTTTCGTACTCATTGGGTGAATAATGAAAGAGAAGACCAAAACCATTTGAAGTAGTCTAGTTTCTGTTTCCCATTTATGACATCCATGTTCATGTGCACTTTTGCGTCCAGTCCTATATAATTTACCTCCACTTTGGTTATATTTCTGACTGTTTCTGGTTCTCTTATACGTGTTCTCTATGGTAGGCAAAAAGGCTCTTACCTGGTGCCCTGGAAATCTTTTGAGGAAGAAACTGACGGAGTTATAGTTCTACTTCTGAGAGTATGAAAGTCACGTTCACACATATTTTTTAACTACTTTTGCTGATTCATAGAATTGAAACAATTATCCTTTTCTCTAACTGGAAAGACTGACTGTTCTTCTGACCTGTATGTTGAAACCAAGAAGAATGTTGTTGTGATGAACCTCTCCACTTACATCTGTGAGGTGACATGCTAATTTAGGCACTCATATGCGTGGTGTAGTACAGATATAAAGTTTTATCCTAAATGAAATAATTGTGATTGCTACCAATGGCATACACTCGTACACAAATCGTATAATCTACCTACTAGTTGCATTGAGCTCTTGACATTTCTGAACACTCAAATTACTACATTATAATGTTCAGGAGTATTCATTAATATTCTGCATTGTTGGTCTAGTTGTCGTCTGTGGTAAAAGAGACCCCTGCGGATGTGAAATCAACAAGAGCAGATTGCACAATTGGGCCACTTCTTCCATTCGAAGAGTTAGTTAAAGAAGCGACTGCTGCTGAGAGCAAGATTGTAATTCAGAAGACTGTACACTTCCTGATCCAAATGCACTGCTGCATGTTACCAGTAGGACAAAAGTTCCACCCAGAACAAGAAGTTTTTAAACACCTATGGTTCATGTCAAGTTATATACCTTTTCTCTTTACCTTTTATTTTTCTTCTGGGATTAATTGCTCTTGTTTCAGGAGAGCAATGACGTGGCTTAAATGCAAGCAAAATATGAAAATTTGCTTTAAGCGTTTGAAACTTATGTTAGACTAACTTTTGCTCTTTAAAGAGGACAATGAGTGACGTTCAAATTGATAACTTAACAAGGAAGCTTGCTGAGGCTGATCTTGTTGTGGATGACAAATGCAGAGAATGCAGTGCAAAAAAAATCCCAATTCTCCGTCACATCCAGACGGAAACCGAAGTTGAGGGAATCGGATGCTATTCTTGTAATCAAGCAGCTTCAGGAGAAGGTTTGCAGCTCCCGTTTATTGCTTAATATTCACCATTTGTTTTACGGAATAGATGTTATGAATAAGTGAATCAGGAAAAAAAGGCTTGTAAATTAAAAGATAGTATGAAAGTCAAGTTCTCACATTTTTTTGAACTACTTTTGCTGATTCATAGAATTGAAACAATTATCCTTTTCTCTAACTGGAAAAACTGATTGTTCTTGTGGCCTGTATGTTGAAAACCAAGAAGAATGTTGTTGTGATACCTGTCTTACATCTGTGAGGTGACATGCTAATTTAGGCACTCATAAGCATTGGTGCTACAGAAAAATACAACGTACACATCACCTCGTATAATAATCTACTACTAGTTGCTTGAGCTTGACATTCTGAACACTCAAATTACTACATTTTAATGTTCAGGAGTATTCATTAATATTCTGCATTGGTGGTCTAGTTGTCGTCTGTGGTAAAAGAGACCCCTGCGGATGTGAAATCAACAAGAGCAGATTGCACAATTGGGCCACTTCTTCCATTCGAAGAGTTAGTTAAAGAAGCGACTGCTGCTGAGAGCAAGATTGTAATTCAGAAGACTGTACACTTCCTGATCCAAATGCACTGCTGCATGTTACCAGCAGGACAAAAGTTCCACCCAGAACAAGAAGTTTTTATACACCTATGGTTCATATCAAGTTATTTACCTTTTCTCTTTACCTTTCATTTTTCTTCTGGGATTAATTGCTCTTGTTTCAGGAGAGCAATGACGTGGCTGAAACGCAAGCAAAATATGAAAATTTGCTTTAAGAGTTTGAAACTTATGTTAGACTAACTTTTGCTCTTTACAGAGGACAATGAGTGACGTTCAAATTGATAACTTAACAAGGAAGCTTGCTGAGGCTGATCTTGTTGTGGATGACAAATGCGGAGAATGCAGTGCAAAAAAAATCCCAATTCTCCGTCACATCCAGACGGACACCGAAGTTGAGGGAATCGGATGCTATTCTTGTGATCAAGCAGCTTCAGGAGAAGGTTTGCAGCTCTCGTTTATTGCTTAATATTCACCAATTTTGTTTTACGGAATAGATGTTATGAATAAGTGAAATCAGGAAAAAAAAGGCTTGTAAATTAAAAGATAGATGTTTAACTAAAAGATAGATGTTTAAGTTTATGGCTTGTAAATTAAGATTTCATAGCTGCAAAGAGGAGAGTTGTTTGGTACCTGATGGAGGAGAGTGGAGTTATGGAGGTCCTCAGAGAGAAACTTCCACAATTAGGGATCTTGAGCTAAGTGAATTTGGTATTATTCCTCTAGTTGGTTACACGATGTTAGGTAGCACAATGCAGCTGTCTAGCAAAGCTCATGTTAAGCAAGAAATTATTGATTTTTGTGGAGTGGTCAGATGAAGAATTAAGTGAGATAAATAATAAATTGAAAGACTAAGACAACCAGCTTACGGACCAACTTGCTGGAGTACTACTGAAGGTTACAAAAAGTTAATATAAGTTTGCTAGGGGTCCAGAAGTTTCAGGTGACCCTGGGTTGTCCACCCCTGTATGATGCAACAAATATAGCTCTTTCTGTTGCTAAGAAGAAATTTCGAATCAATTTTAGGAATTGAAATTTGCAGTAAAAGCTCATGAGCTTTTGGTCCTTTTTAGTTGCCTAAGCAATAACGCGGGCTTCTCTGCCTGAGTCGGACTCTGTTGTGCTGCCAGATGTTGTATAGTTCTTTGAGATAATTATATAATGAAAATCAGCTCGCATTTCCTGCTTTCTTGTATGACTCCGATTGCTATGGTGCGAAGTCTGTCCGACAGCATTGCCCGTGGATCTTTTCTTGTTTAAAATCTATAAAAATTGCTACGCAGATTGCCATTTTTGAGATGGAGAAATCCTGAAGCCAACAAAATTTAGATTGTGTGTTTGACTTGGCAAGTGAGCTGACCAAGTCGGCGCAGGAGAAATATGAACAGGTTCATGCTCTCACTTGTGATGCTTAAAGTTTTCCATGTTATCATTGTTTCAATGTTCATGTGCGCTTTTGCGTCCAGTCCTATATAATTGACCTCTACTTTGGTTATATTTCTCACTATTTGTGGTTCTCTTATACGTGTTCTCTATGGTAGGCAAAAAGAAGAGACACCTGGTGCCCTGGAAATCTTTTGAGGAAGAAACTGAAGGGGAGGTATAGTTCTACTTCTGATAGTATGAAAGTCAAGTTCTCACATTTTTTTGAACTACTTTTGCTGATTCATAGAATTGAAACAATTATCCTTTTCTCTAACTGGAAAAACTGATTGTTCTTGTGACCTGTATGTTGAAACCAAGAAGAACGTTGTTGTGATAAACCTGTCCACTTACATCTGTGAGGTGACATGCTAATTTAGGCACTCATACGCATGGTGCAGTACAGATATAAAGTTTTATCCTAAATGAAATAATTGTGATTGCTACCAATGGCATACACTCGTACACAAATCGTATAATCTACCTACTAGTTGCCTTGAGCTCTTGACATTTCTGAACACTCAAATTACTACATTTTAATGTTCAGGAGTATTCATTAATATTCTGCATTGGTGGTCTAGTTGTCGTCTGTGGTAAAAGAGACCCCTGCGGATGTGAAATCAACAAGAGCAGATTGCACAATTGGGCCACTTCTTCCATTCGAAGAGTTAGTTAAAGAAGCGACTGCTGCTGAGAGCAAGATTGTAATTCAGAAGACTGTACACTTCCTGATCCAAATGCACTGCTGCATGTTACCAGCAGGACAAAAGTTCCACCCAGAACAAGAAGTTTTTATACACCTATGGTTCATATCAAGTTATATACCTTTTCTCTTTACCTTTTATTTTTCTTCTGGGATTAATTGCTCTTGTTTCAGGAGAGCAATGACGTGGCTGAAATGCAAGCAAAATATGAAAATTTGCTTTAAGAGTTTGAAACTTATGTTAGACTAACTTTTGCTCTTTACAGAGGACAATGAGTGACGTTCAAATTGATAACTTAACAAGGAAGCTTGCTGAGGCTGATCTTGTTGTGGATGACAAATGCGGAGAATGCAGTGCAAAAAAAATCCCAATATTCTCCGTCACATCCAGACGGAAACCGAAGTTGAGGGAATCGGATGCTATTCTTGTGATCAAGCAGCTTCAGGAGAAGGTTTGCAGCTCTCGTTTATTGCTTAGTATTCACCAATTTTGTTTTACGGAATAGATGTTATGAATATGTGAAATCAGGAAAAAAAGGCTTGTAAATTAAAAGATAGATGTTTAAGTTTATGGCTTGTAAATTAAGATTTCATAGCTGCAAAGAGGAGAGTTGTTTGGTACCTGATGGAGGAGAGTGGAGTTATGGAGGTCCTCAGAGAGAAACTTCCACAATTAGGGATCTTGAGCTAAGTGAATTTGGTATTATTGCCTAGTTGGTTAACATGATGTTAGGTAGCACAATGCAGCTGTCTAGCAAAGCTCATGTTAAGCAAGAAATTATTGATTTTTGTGAATTGGTCAGATGAAGAATTAAGTGAGATAAATAATAAATTGAAAGACTTAGACAACCAGCTTACGGACCAACTTGCTGGAGTACTACTGAAGGTTACAAAAATTAATATAAGTTTGCTAGGGGTCCAGAAGTTTCAGGTGACCCTGGGTTGTCCACCCCTGTATGATGCAACAAATATAGCTCTTTCTGTTGCTAAGAAGAAATGTCGAATCAATTTTAGGAATTGAATTTGCAGTAAAAAATCAGGAGCTTTTGGTCCTTTTTAGTTGCCTAAGCAATAACGCGGGCTTCTCTGCCTGACTCGGACTCTGTTGTGCTGCCAGATATTGTATAGTTCTTTCAGATAATTGTATAATGAAAATCAGCTCGCATTTCCTGCTTTCTTGTATGACTCCGATTGCTATGGTGCAAAGTCTGTCCGACAGCATTGCCCGTGGATCTTTTCTTGTTTAAAATCTATAAAAGTTGCTACGCAGATTGCCATTTTTGAGATGGAGAAATCCTGAAGCCAACAAAATCTAGATTGTGTTTGACTTGGCAAGTGAGCGGACCAAGTCTGCGCAGGAGAAATATGAACAGGTTCATGCTCTCACTTGTGATGCTTAAAGTTTTCCATGTTATCATTGTTTCAATGTTCATGTGCGCTTTTGCGTCCAGTCCTATATAATTGACCTCTACTTTGGTTATATTTCTCACTATTTGTGGTTCTCTTATACGTGTTCTCTATGGTAGGCAAAAAGAAGAGACACCTGGTGCCCTGGAAATCTTTTGAGGAAGAAACTGAAGGGGAGGTATAGTTCTACTTCTGATAGTATGAAAGTCAAGTTCTCACATTTTTTTGAACTACTTTTGCTGATTCATAGAATTGAAACAATTATCCTTTTCTCTAACCGGAAAAACTGATTATTCTTGTGACCTGTAGTTGAAACCAAGAAGAATGTTGTTGTGATAAACCTGTCCACTTACATCTGTGAGGTGACATGCTAATTTAGGCACTCATACGCATGGTGTAGTACAGATATAAAGTTTTATCCTAAATGAAATAATTGTGATTGCTACCAATGGCATACACTCGTACACAAATCGTATAATCTACCTACTAGTTGCCTTGAGCTCTTGACATTTCTGAACACTCAAATTACTACATTTTAATGTTCAGGAGTATTCATTAATATTCTGCATTGGTGGTCTAGTTGTCGTCTGTGGTAAAAGAGACCCCTGCGGATGTGAAATCAACAAGAGCAGATTGCACAATTGGGCCACTTCTTCCATTCGAAGAGTTAGTTAAAGAAGCGACTGCTGCTGAGAGCAAGATTGTAATTGAGAAGACTGTACACTTCCTGATCCAAATGCGTTGCTGCATGCTACCAGGAGGACAAAAGTTCCATCCAGAACAAGAAGTTTTTAAACACCTATGGTTCATATCAAGTTATATACCTTTTCTCTGTACCTTTTATTTTTCTTCTGGGATTAATTGCTCTTGTTTCAGGAGAGCAATGACGTGGCTGAAATGCATGCAAAATATGGAAATTTGCTCTTAGAGTTTGAAACTTTTGTTAGTTTTCCTTCTTCTTCAAATGATGCTTGCATTGGTATTTTCCTATCACTAACTTTTGCTCTTTACAGAGGACAATGAGTGACGTTCAAATTGATAACTTAACAAGGAAGCTTGTTGAGGCTGATCTTGTTGTGGATGACAAATGCAGAGAATGCAGTGCAAAAAAATCCCAATTCTCTGTCACATCCAGACGGAAATAGAAGTTTGAGGGACTCGGATGCTATTCTTGTGATCAAGCAGCTTCAGGAGAAGGTTTTCAGCTCTCATTTATTGTTTAATACCACCAATTTTCTTTTACTCTTATCTTCACTTGGTACTCCTTTATACTGAATAGATATTATGAATAAGTGAAATCAGGAAAAGGCTCCGGTTGTTGAACTCAAAGATAGATTTTATAGCTGCAAAGTGGAGTTGTTTGGTACTTGATGGAGGAGACTGGAGTTATGGAAGTCCTCAGAGAGAAACTTCCACAATTAGGTAGCACAATGCAGCTTCAGGAGAAGGTTTTCAGCTCTCATTTATTGTTTAATACCACCAATTTTCTTTTACTCTTATCTTCACTTGGTACTCCTTTATACTGAATAGATATTATGAATAAGTGAAATCAGGAAAAGGCTCCGGTTGTTGAACTCAAAGATAGATTTTATAGCTGCAAAGTGGAGTTGTTTGGTACTTGATGGAGGAGACTGGAGTTATGGAAGTCCTCAGAGAGAAACTTCCACAATTAGGTAGCACAATGCAGCTGGTTAGCAAAACTCATGTTAAGCAAGAGGTGAGTGGTCTTTTTTTTTTAACAATGACACTATTGGATTATTTTGCAAGATTGAAGGTTTTCGAATTTTAAATTTGCAATAGATTATAGTATTGCACCAAATCTTCTCTAAAGAAGTATTTTCTTTTTTTGAATTTTGTGATTTGGTCACATGAAGAACTCTAAGTGAGATAAATAATAATTGGAAGACATAGACAACCAGCTTATGAACCAACCTGCTGGAGTACTACTGAAGACCACCCCCTGTATGATGCAAAAGATATAGCTGTTTCTGTTGCGAAGATGAGATGTGGAATCAATTTTAGGAGTTGAAATCTGCAGTAAAAAAAATCACGAACTTTTGGTCCTTTTTAGTTGCCTAAGCAATAATGCGGGCTTTCTGTGCCTGACTCGGACACTTTTTTTCCTGCTTTTCTTGTATGATTTTCCGATTGCTATGGTGGGAATTGCCTGTTTTTCTTTGATTATTTATGATTTGATATCAGTGCTGATTTTGAGCAGAGTCTTCAAGTGATTGCTAATCATGCTTTGGATCTTTTGGTTGTGTTAAAATATATCAAAATTGCTATGCAGATTTCAATCTTGGAGATGGAGAAGTCCTCAAGCCAGCAAAATTTAGATTGTGTGTTTGACTTGGCATGTGAGCGGACCAAGTCTGCACAGGAGAAATATGAACAGGTTCATGCTCTCTCTCACTTGTGACTTCCAGATATGGAATGAAATTTTCTTTCAGATATCTAAAAATTTGCATCTTACTTTTGAGAAGATAATGCCAGAATTTTAGATAAATGAAGAGAGAAATAATATGACCTACATCCACGAGACAAATGTGCAAAGGGCTAAATTGTGTTGTTCTTTCTTAGTGTGAGAATATAACTTCACCTTTTATATATTGGTGAATTACATATATTGATAGCGCAAAATGGAGGAAAGCTCTCCAAAATAAACCATATAAGATATCACAAGAACAGATCGGTCAATAGAGAATTGGAAGGCGGGAAAGTCACCATAACCATTTTTTCTTCTTCTTTCTCCTTAGTCCTCCCCACACTCTCTCACACACAAGCAAAGAGAGAGAGCGAGAGAGAGAATGGAGAGAATACCATCTCCGTGAGAGCGAAGCCTCTCTCTTCCGAGGATGCCAAGGTCAGTCCACGGCGTATTTCTGGAAATTGTATTTTCATACCCAACCAACCCTCCAAATCTGAATTCAGTAAAGACTTTGATTTGGAGTGTTTCTTGGTTTTCTCTTGATGTTCCTCTTCTTCTTTTTTTCTTTTTCCTTGTGGTTTTGGAGGATATGGATCTTGATGCTCTTTTTTCTTTCTTCAATGGTGATGTGTAGATCAGATTTTATGGGAGGACGGTAAAACTCAAGATGTATACACTATACTGCGCTCGGACTAGAGATACCGGGCGGCTGCAGTCGTGGTTTCAGTGGTATGTTTTCCAGGATAACTAATTATATTGCTTATTTACAATGCTACTGAAAGTTTAATTGAATAAATTGAAATACAGGAAGAATTAGTGTGATGTGTGCGGTGAAGTAGAAACCTGAATGCCATGAAGTAATCATGTGTGAGATCTTCTTTGAATAATTTTCAAAATTGATGCATGAATTAGTTAACCAAACTTGCGTTGATATCAGTTGTCAGTCCCATCATTTTCCTATTATTATATCTCTATAATCACTGAAAAAAAAAATCAAAAACACTATTTAAATATGTCTCAGTGTTTAACAACTAGTATGGATAATTGACTAAGGCAAGTAATATTTTCATCGAATATAAAGGCTGCAAGCAAATCCAACTCAGATAACACAATTGTGCAATTGATTTGTCAATGTGAATTCGAACATGTGCATGCATTTCTATTCTTGAACATGTTCTACAGTCTACACACATCATCCAAAAAAGTTTAGAAATCTGGTGTATTATGCTGTCTTATTGGTTGATTCTGTAAGGCATTCTTTTTGCATAAGGACAAACAAGTAGTGGAAATCGCACACAATGTGTGGATCAACGTCTGAGCTTGGAGTCATCCCTTGCTGTCTGCGATCTTTTAAATTGCACACAATGTTCATGAGTATTCATTAATATTATGCACTGGTGGTCTAGTTGTCGTCTGTGGTAAAGGAGACCCCTGCTGAAGTGATATCAACGAGAGCAGATTGCACAATTGGGCCACTTCTCCCATTCGAAACGACTGCTGCTGAGCTGTGCAAAAAAGAGCAAGATTCTAAGTCTGAAGACTGTACCACATCCTGATCCAAATGCACTGCTGCATGTTACCAGTAGGACAAAAGTTCCACCCAGATTTACCTATGGTTCATATCAAGTTATATACTTTTTCTTTACCTTTCAATTTGCTTCTGAGATAAATTGCTCTTGTTTCAGGAGAGCAATGACTTGGTCGAAATGCAAGCAAAATATGAAAATTTGCTTTCAGAGTTTGAAACTTATGTTAGTTTTCCTACTTCTTCAAATGATGCTTGCATTGGTATTTTCCTATGACTAACTTTGGCTCTTTACAGAGGACAATGAGTGACATTCAAACTGATTACTTAACAGGAAGCTTGCTGAGGCTGATGTTGTTCTGGATGACAATGCAGAGAATGCAGTTCAAAAAATCCCAATTCTCTGTCACATCCATATGGAAATCGAAGTTTGAGGGGGACTCGGATGCTATTCTTGTGATCAAGCAGCTTCAGGAGAGGTTTGCAGCCCTCATTTATTGCTTCATATTCACCAATTTTCTTTTCACTGAATAGATATTATGAATAAGGGAAATCAGGAAGAGAAGGCTCCGATTGTTGAACTAAAAGATAGATGTTTAAGTTTATGGCTTGTAAATAAGATTTTATAGCTGCAACGAGTAGTTGTTTGGTATCTGATGGAGATCGTCATAGAGAAACTTCCACAATTAGGGTTATTGGGTTAAGTTTCGAATTTTAAATTAGCAATAGATTAGAGTTTTGCACCGAATCTTCTCTAAAGAAGTGTTTTCTTTTTTTGAATTTTGTGATTTGGTCACATGAAGAAAGTGAGATAAAATAAATTGAAAGACTTAGACAACCAGCTTATGTACCAACTTGCTGGAGTACTACTGAAGGACCACCCCCTGTATGATGCAAAAAATATAGCTCTTTTGGTTGTGAAGATGAGATGTCGAATCAATTTTAGGAGTTGAAATTTGCAGCTAAAAAAAAATAAAATCAAGAGCTGCCTAATCAATTTTAGTTGCCTAAGCTATAATGCGGGCTTCTCTGGTGACTCGGACTCTGTTGTGCTGCCTTTCAGCTCTCTTTTCCTGCTTTTCTTGTATGATCCGATTGCTATGGTGGGAAGTCTGGCTGACAAAATTGCCTGTTTTTCTTTGATTATTTATGATTTGATGTCAGTGCTGATTTTGAGCATAGTCTTCAAGTGATTGCTAATCATGCTTTGGGTCTTCAGGTTGTGTAAAATCTATCAAAATTGCTATGCAGATTGCAAACTTGGAGATGGAGAAGTCCTCACGCCAGCAAAATTTAGATTGTGTGTTTGAGTTAGCAAGTGAGTGGACCAAGTCTGCACAGGAGAAATATGAATAGGTTCATGCTCTCACTTGTGATGCTTAAAGTTTTTACCATGTTGAATGTTGAGTTGCATTTTTCAGATATGGAATGAAATTTTCTTTCATATATCTAAAAATTTGCATGTTACGTTTGAAAGATGTCACAATTTTAGATAAATGAAGAGAGAAAATAAAAGACCATTGATACGTGATCCAGTCATATGACCATCGTTCACGAGAGAAATGCGTAAAGAGTTAAATTATGTTGTTTTTTCTTAGTTTGAGGATATAACCTTCACCTATTTATAATATTGGTGAATTACATATGTTTCTTTTAGAGTGGTGAATTACATATGTTGATAGCACAAAATGGAGGTAAGCTCTCCAAAATCAAATAATTGCACCCATATTTCTTGAAGTACAGATCCCCGTGGTTTGAGAAATTACATTTAGCATCCTATTGATTTGCTTTTTATTTAATAAATAAGTCTCAATATATTATCAATTAATAGCAGCGATTAAATCGCTCTCGTTTGCTATACGACGGGGATCTCTCATGCAAAAGGAGTCAATTGAATAGGTGGTACCTTTTAGTGCACTCCGTTTGATGAGATTATTGAACATTTTTTGAAGATTTTGAACCTCGTTCAAACCGTGGTGAAAACTTAGTTTGCTCGGCAAGGTAGACGGTGTTCGGCTATCGTTCATGATAGGAACACAAGTGTCTTCCCTCTAAAAATAGTCAACACCACCTATGACGGAATCTCCTCTAAGCCTATGCTAGTAGGGGTGTTAGAGATTTGTCAAACGGGAGAGAAGATGAGAGAACCATTTCTCTTTGAACAAACTAGAGCAAGAGAACAGAGAGAGAGAGAGAGAGAAGAGAGAGAGAGAGAGAGAGAAGAGAGAGAGAGAGAGAGAAGAGAGCAGAAGATTGTTGAAGTTATGTTTTTAATTTCAACAATTTAACCCCATATAGATCTCGAACGACAAAGTTCAAATTGTCTTTCTCTTTCTTCTTTTTTCAAAAAGAGAAAAGAGAAAGGAAGAAAGACAGGTTGGGATTCTCCTCCTGAAAAGGTACAAAACTTTTTATCATTATAAAGATAAAACCTCTTCTCAGAGGACAAATTCAAACTTTGCTTCCTCTTCTTATGAAGGCAAATCCAATTTTTGCTTCTTCTCAAGAGGAGGAATAAGTTCAACTTTGCTTCTTCTTTTTTAGAAAGACAAGTTTAACTTTGCTTCTTCTTTTTCAAAGGACAAGTTCAACTTTTTTTTCTCTCAAAGAAGACAAATTTTGATTTTGCTTACTCTATTTATTTTTCAAGATTCCAGCATGGATTGTGTACCATATACAATTTAATCGGCTACTAAATTGCTCATATATTATTTAAATTATATTTGATTAATCACCCTTATTAACTCTTTATTAGAGGGCACCTGTTACCATGGTGGCCACCTTTAGTAGTCCATGACACCGAGGAGAATATGTGTGAATTTTCGTGAACCTGTAAGTTGTACATGACATAAGATACGGTCTTTCCATCAAGCAATCTCCCGATCAAAGTCAGAAATCCTGTTTTCTTATTTAATTAACAGCTGTGGTCATAGACTTCTGGAGAGAGTACACAACATAGAAAATATAGGAGATCACCATATTATGACGGGCGATGAATCCTTTCTTGGATCACACCTCCTGAATTCTGTATGTTCTGACTACACTGATACAAGGCTCTTTTGGTACCACGTATCTACGTAGCCACGTCAGCCATGACCAAGATACAACTGCCCCAAATACAAGGCTATTTCTCCTCAAGTCAAATCTGACTAACACTTCTGTACTAATAAAAGGATTTTGGTCATATCGATCATGCTTTATTAGCTTTCATATGACAACTTCTGCGAGTCAGTTCATTAAACTTGATAACTCTTTATTAAACACCCACTAAAGTGCGCAACGTCATATGTCATCGTTTATGAAATGCGACAATTATTAATTTGGAATATTTTAGATCAAACCATAGATGTTGATTTCATGGTCACAATCCTATGCACCCAACCCCTGTGTAGTATCACGATCTAAGGGCTTCAACCAGATGTATACAAGTATTGTATAGCATAAGATGAAGTTGACCAAAGAACAATTCTTAATATTAACATTTTATTGATAAAAATTGTTTAAAATAGTTTACAATAAGTTGGCTTAATATGCATTAGCGCGTGAAGACGTGAACGTAATTTGATTATAAAAAAATTTTATTTGACCTACTAAGTTACTTGGGGCTAAATATAAACAAATTCGGTGAATTCGACTAACACAGGTGGACTTATTTGTTAGATAGAAAGCAAACATCAAGAGTGTAAATCCCTAGATTTTATTGTGATTTTACAATTGTTTAGACTATGACCCGGGAGTAAAAATAGAGCAAACCACCCTAGCTTGCCATTCGATCATTGGGGGATGGATCTCATAGGTCTTTTTCCCCTTCTCAAGGGCAAAATAAATTCTTGATCGTAGTAGTGTACGTTCCATTTCACCATGTCGGTAGAAGTAGAACCTTTGGCATGAGTAACAGAAGTCAATGTGATCTGCTTTGTGTGGTAGCTAATTATTTGCATATTTGGGATGCCTCGTAATCTAACCACTGACAATGGTACATAGTTCCAGGGACAGAGGTTCCAACGATTGAGTGAGGGTGTGGAATATAAAGCAGGTGTTTATCACAGTAGGAAATCCTAAAGCCAATGGACGAATAGAGGTAACTAATAGAATATTGCTACATAATCTCAAAAGCAAGCTGGGCAAAGCAAAGGGGGCAGAAGAAGTCCCAGGAATTCTCTT
This sequence comes from Sesamum angolense, assembly GCA_034509725.1. NCBI lineage: Eukaryota > Viridiplantae > Streptophyta > Magnoliopsida > Lamiales > Pedaliaceae > Sesamum > Sesamum angolense. The sequence continues at coordinate 19,293,976 of JACGWL010000001.1, forward strand.
GGTCTATCAAACTATGCCTTGATCGAGTATAGGGGAGACTTAGTTTTTCCTAACTTACAGATTTGAAACAATAATTTCCGTTGAAGTAATGGAGTCCACAACTAGGATACTAAGATACGAGGAAGAGAGAACTGCAGAATCAAGGAGATATGAACTTGACATGCTAGAGGGGAGAAAAGTTTGCAGTCCTAGTTGTATGATATTATAACTCTTCAAGAAAAGGATATTGCAAGTAGGAGATTTGGTACTGAAAAAGGTTGAAGTGCAAAGAGTTGTAGGAAAGTTGAATCCAAAGTGGAAAGGGCCCTACATGATCAAGAAAATGTCAAGAGAAAGAATCTATGAGTTGATGACCATGAATGGAAAAAATATACCCCGAACTTGGAGCATCCACAACCTAAAGAAATTCTATTGTTGATACGATTTCTAAAACTTGTTACATGCTTTTAGTAAGATGAAAACACTTCAATTGAGAATAAAGTCATCACAAATTCCGCTGCCAAAAAGTCTTATTTCATTAAAAAAAATTCCTGAAGGAAAAAATTAAAATAAAACAAAGCAGGCTAACAAACAAAAAATAGGGGGCTTAAAAACCAAAAAAAGGAAGAAGAAAAAGAGTGTCCTTCTACAAGCTCCTAAAGTAAAAAAATAAAAGGTCTCAACACCAACTCTTTAAAACGAAAAAAATACAAACGGGTGCTAGGTGGACTCGCGTAGTCAATCCTACCCCCAAATGTCAGATCTCATATTTAAAAGGTTGAAAAGTGTGTGTTTCATGACCTATTAAAAACGGTCGCTTTATAGGTCATTATGGTAAAAAATGAACGGTCGCTTTATAGGTCACTATGACCTGGATGACAAAATGGTCAGAAAAATTAACCAGTCTATATCTACAATCCAATAAAATTGGAAGACTCACTGTGAAAAGAATTATTAAATATCTTAGAGGAATAACAGACTATTCTTATGTTATAAAGATTTTACCAATGTACTTGAAGAATATAGTGATACTAATTGGAATACATAATTCTAAGATTAATTCTACTAAAGGATTTATTTTTATGATGAGTGGAATATCAATAACTTGAAGTTCTAAAAAACAAACAGTTGTATTCAGAAGTATCGAGGAAGCTGAATTAATAGCTCTAGATACTACATGTACAACCATTAAATAGTTAAGAGACCTATTACTTGATATCCATTGATAAATAAAGCTCTGTTAGCTATTTCTATAAATTGTAATTGTAAAGCAACTATAGATCTTTTGAAGTAAACACATTCTAATAGAAAAATGGCTACACATCTACAAGTGAGGTGTAAGAATGTGAAGTTATTATTGAAAAAAAAAATATGTATCTCTTAATTTTTTGAAATTTGAAAGTTTTGGTAGATAATTTGATCAAAGATCTACCCAAAAAGGGTGTATACGAATCGTCAAGTTGAACGGGTTTAAGCCTATAAGGGAGTTTTTTCTGAGAGTAACCCAACCTTTATGATTGAGACCGTATAGAAAAAGGTTCAATTGGTAATCAACCTATACTGCATGACTTAATTAGCACTACTTTATGAGGAGAGCATCTCATTTCTATCCTGATGGTAATAGTGTTGTATAGTGCAATGTTAGATTACCAGTTAACCTTAATGAGACCAAGGCGGAAATTCCGCAGGTATGGGCCACATGCCCTTGGAGGTTTCATCTAAATGGGAGTTGTTATGAGACCATAGCTACTAAGCCTAGAAACTCTCATGAGGATCAAGATAAGTTTGCATGACCATTAACAATGCAAACCCGCTTTGAACAAGGGCAGATGTCAATACTGTGTGTGTAACATATTAAAATTTGGCCCAGGAACCTAATTCAAGACGTAGTCCATTATGACTCCCTCAAATAAAAATCGTCAAAACTAAATGTAGACTCAAGTCGGGAAGGCTCCTGCACTTATTACGTAGCATTCGGCTGCCCTATTATATTTACTTATATATCGATTTGAAGTTTTCAAACTTGTGGGCGATTGTTACAATATAAATTTTCAAATCTTCAAATTAATATTTAATTTTTAGTTTTCTTATAAAATTAAAATCAACATTTGTAAAAATCCGTTTAATTTTGTAACACCCTGCTAATTTCTATTATTTTTATTTTAATTTTGGGTGTTACATTTTCTATCTGAATTCTATAAATAGAATGTCCTAGGGATCTAGGTAGACACAAAACTCACTCTTTCTTGCATCCTACATTCTTATTCTTTCAATTATATATTTTGAAGGCAACTTGATAAAGTTTGTTCCTCTAGTTTTTTTTTTTTTTTTTGGGGAACGTACTCAAAATAAAAGACTTAAGTTGTGGCCTTCTTAGGTTTAATCTTAGAGTAGTGGTGAGTTGATAGTACCTGCACGAATGACAATACAAAAAATTGCAGGATTTGGGGCGAAAAAATCGACCATTCCAAAAATTGTTCCTAATTGGAACGGTCATTGGAACTCTTGAGGAATGGAAACTGTTCGCTGACGTCAGGTTCTTATTAAATTCCATCATTTATTTTTGGAACGGTCAGATCGTTACTAAAACCGTTCCAAATTTAGTGTTACATGTTGTGTTCCTATGACCGTGTTAACATTGGAATGATAATATATTGTAACACAATTTGGAACGATTTAGCAAATATTGGAATGACCTACCAATTGCACATAGTTACCATACCAAAATGAGGTCCAACCTCCGTTGAAAAAACTATTCTAAAATGAGGTACAATTTGAGACGGTTTAAGTACTTAGAAAATTTTGTACTACAACGTCCGTTCCTAAATATAGTATTTGTGGAAAATTGTATGTGTTTCAAGAATCGTTCCAAAGTGAGTTACAATTTGGCACGGTCTTGATGGATCAAAAATGCGGTATTACAATAACCGTTCCAACGACATTACAACTTTGCATTTCCCACACGTGTTCCAGGACTCGTTCCTAAATGTGCTGCAACAGCTATATTATAATGCTTATTTTTGGAGTTCCAAAAATCATTCCAATGCCCGTTCCAAATTTTTCTATATTTATGTTACTTTCATTTCATTTAACCTCACTTATAAAAATTATGTTTTTTTCCACTAGGACCGATTTTTTTTAAAATTACCGTTCCACCACAAACAGTTTCAATCTGTACAATACATTGGTGAAATTCTAATTTGAAATTATTTATTTTAATTGTACCATTCCAATACCCGTTCCATACCTGCCAAGAAAAAGAGGAAAATTTAGATGTTGGAACGATTTTTTCAATTTGACCGTTCCAAATGAGTTCAATATATTTTTATTTGGCGCCTCTTGCAAAAAAAAGGAGAGAAAATTCAATCGTTGGAATGATTTTTTCAATTTGACCGTTCCAAAATGAGTTCCAACATAAGTTCATTTGGCGCCTCTTGCAAAAAAAGTGGGAAAAATAAAACTTGGAACGCTTATATATTAAATAACCATTTCTAGTTAAATTTTTAAAAAACCATTCCTAACTTTATTCAGTTATCGTTCCTAATTATAAATTATCACTAACCGTTCCAAATATTGTTGATAATCATTCCAAAATGTGTATAGAAAATGTCTAGTTTACATTTCGATTATGATACCTCAACATCCACTAGTCGGATTAATTCCAAACTCAAATACATATAAGATTATGTCTATTTGAATATATTTGATCTGATTTGAACACATGACCTGATTGAAGGTTGCACCATTTTGAACCTCGCAGGTTATGAATCAGATACGATATCTCAGTATTTGTTTAACAAAATTGTCCAACTTCATCAAATGTAGTCTTTTGTTGTTTTATATCCAATGGTCTGTTCAAAATTTTAACGGTATGATTAGGCAATGCAGTATAACAGTCTAAGATGCTAGTTACATTTATGTAAGACTAACAATTTGGGTAATACAAATATACTTGGTCTTATGAATATGTATCAATTTTTACGAAAATATATATTTTCAATGGTCTTAATTAATTTATGATCTATTTTTCTTTAATCATTAACATGTTCGGAACGGTTTTTCCTTCATTATTAATTTTTTTAGTTGAAAAAAATATATATTTGGCACTTAAATTGGAACGGTCATTTAAATGTTGTCTATAAACGACGTCGTATTCAGACAAAACAACATCGTTTTGTATCTGTAGGAATGGTTCTAGGAATTGTTATTTTAATTCATGACCGTTCCAAAATAAGTCCAAAATGTGATCACATTACATAAAATGATGTAATATTACTTACTTAGGAACGATTTTTTAATACCTAACCATTCCAAAAATTTTAATATATAAGAAACCCTTAGCAGATTTTTTCCTTACTTTTCCTTTTTTCTCATTCTTTCTCTCTTCTTTCTTCACCGCCAGCCTCCACCTTTTCTCTCTCTCTCTCTCTCCACATCTCTTTCCCTCTCTCTCTCTCTTTGTCTATCGGTCGCCGCCGTCCGCCAGCCTCCACCGTCGTTTGCCCCGTCATTTTTCAAGGTTAGTTTTCTTGTTATTTTCTATTAATTTTTTTTTATTTTTGGTTATTTTTTGGTAAATATTCTTGATAATAGATGTGAAAATTTATGTTAACATTAGAGGTGTCAACTTGGGTTGAGACCCATGGGTTCAACCCAAGCCAACTAGTTTTAGTTGGATTGGGTTAGTTAAATTTTAAAATGGGTTGGAATTAAATAAAATTATATTTTGTATGGGTTGGATATGGGTTAAATATGGGTTGGATATGGGTTGAAAATGGATTGGATATGGGTCCAACCCAAATTAAACTAAAAAAAAATCATAAGAACCCACTATTTCTTTTTTTATATACACACACTCTCACACACACAAACTCTTCTTTTCATATACACACACTCTCTCACATATCTTTCACACACATTTCTCTCTCTCTCTCTCTCTCACACACACACACACACACAAAAACATGTTACTCTCTCATACACACACTCTTACATCTCTCCCACCACCCTCTTCCCCCCACACCCACACCCACACACACTCATACACTATATTTTTAATTGTTAATAATGTTATTTTTATTATTTTTAATTGTTTAGTGATTTTATATTTTTATGTGATTATTTTATTTCATATTACAGCTTATGATTTTGAAGATGATGAAGATGAAGATGAAAATTGTCTCTCAACAAATATAGAGAATTTAGTTGCACGACTTTGTGTTCATTCAAGATGAGCATTTAAAATGTTATGAATTATTTTAAAATGTAGTATTTTGTTAAACAGAATCTTAATGTACATGGTCATTAGACAGAAATGACGTATAATATAAGTTTTGTTGTATTACATTGTACATAGTAATTATCTTTTTCAATAATTCAAGTATTGTCCTTTGTTCTTTTCGTTGTGTGAAATTTTAAATTTTAAATTAATAAAATAGTTTATACTAACCCGACCCGACCCATTTTGGACCTGTTCATTTAGACCCATTTTGGATCCGACTCGTTTGGACCCAACCCAACCTGCCCATTTGCCACCCCTAGTTAACATATATTTGTTAACAAGGTTATTAATTTTTATTTATGTATGTAATATGTGTAATTTTTATATGTAAAATGTATAATTTTTTGGGCGAAACTTTTTATGTATGCAATATATGTAATTTTCATATGTAAAATGTGCAATTTTTTGAGCGAATTATTGTATGTAAAATGTGTAATATGTGAATGAATGGTTACTAATTTTATGCCATTTTTTGGGTGAATAATTGTATGTAAAATGTAGAATTTTTTGGGTGAATTATTGTATATCATTTTCATAAAATATTCTGATTTTTACTATTTTTTGAGTAATTTGTTTAGACTTTTCTATAATTAAAAATTTAGAATGTATGTATGTATGTATGTCATTTGATTTTTCATATTTTTCTGTAATTAAAATTTTCAGATTTTTAGAATGTGTGATTTTTTTAAATTTTTTTGATTTGTTCTTGCGAATTTTCTACATATTTTTTCAATTTTCTGATTTTCTGTAAATTTACTAAAAATAATTTTTTGAAAATATTAAGTTTTTTTTAAATATATTTTTTTTTCTCAAATATGAAGTACACATTTTAGAAATTTTATTTGGACTTAATACACATGTTAACAAATGTATAACTATATATTACTTATATTGAATTAAACAGAGTAATTATTGTGAAATTTGTTGGGGTAGTTTGAAACTTGTCGTGGAGCTTGTTAAGTTGGTCGTTGTGTGCTTGAACATGTTTTAATGAATTTCCTATCGTAGCTGTCAATGATGCGATTTATTCTTCTAGTGAAGTAGTTTGCACCATCATAACTCATGTTGCAACCTCAGCCTTTGGACTTATTGACAATGAATTATTGATCAAATCTTTCTTTGCAATTTGAGTTTCTTACTTTGCCACCAACTTAAGTGGGAACTTGAGGGGTAATACGATAACACCATCTCAACTTGCCCCCATGATTGGTGTGTTGAGAATAAGCTTCTAAGCTTGTCATATGGTATTTGAAATTTGAAGAGTTGGAAATATTGTTCTTCTTCTACTTTGGTCTTTCAAGTTGATTTGCAATGAGAAGAGATGAGAGGTAAAGATTGTCCCACTGGGCGTGCCAAAATTTGTGAGCACTAATTTTATCGTGTCTAAAATCAAAACACAAGAAAATTATCACAAATAAAAATATATATCTGATAGGTAAAAGTGGGTACAATTTCTAGTTGATCCTCTGATTCTTCTCTTCAAGAATGCATTTGACAAATTCAAAAGAAAAATCTTCCTGTAGATTTTTCCTTGACTTGAATTCTAATTTTTATAACGTTAATTCGAGGACTCACGCCTGTAATACCAAATTAAACGATATAGTCTTGACATGGAATTTGATAATTTGGAAGTGGATTCGTCAGTTGGATCTTCTTGAGATGATATTTGAATATTTATAACATTAATTTAAGGACTTAGTGCATGTAATCCCGAATTAAATGATGTAATTTGTGGTGCAACTTCGACAAAATAGTCGATCTTTACCTTGAACGCCCTTGAATATTCTTGTACTTGAGGAATTGCATAGAGAGAATTATTTGCGTTCTTTCCTTGCTTTGCTCTTCGTTTTCTAGCTCTGTGTGTGTTTTGAATGAGTTTTATGAACCACTTTATATAGGTGTCAAAGAAGTAGAGTTGTAATGTACTTGAACATTTTTTGTATTTTCTCTTTATAATTTAATTTAAATAGATAAATACATCATATATTTGGAATGACATGATTGTTCAATTTGAAATTATCTCTTTAATATTTGTGTTTTTTAAAGAGATAAATATCATAAATATTTGTCTTGATTTAATTGGAGAATACATGCAATTGCTCCACATGGCGCGGTTTGATAGGCTGAAATCTTTGATTGTGAACCATGATTTGATTGGTTGCAACACTTTATTTTGCCACTTGTCGGCTATTAATTGATGATAAAATATATATCAAAATATAAATTAAATTGACTATTTATACTGGAATAAATTTAATAAATTTCAAAATATAAATAAAAAATAATAATTAATATATATTTTACATTTGTCATCATTTAATTGGATAAAATTTTACATGTCTACAAATGCCCCATCGAGACTTATTCATAGAAATCTAGTGCAGGGAAGTGAAAGAGTGAACATGTCTGAAAATTGATTCTTCTTCATGATTTTTTTTTTTCTTTTTTAACATATGAGTGAAGTTGAAAATATTTCTCAAGCTGCCTACTTACCTCGTTGGTGGATCTAGTCAAAACGTAGTTCACTTGAATTTTTATTGATAGTTTATTCTCATATCAAGGAGTTCTTCAATTTGAATTTGTAGATAGTTTATACTCATATCAAGGAGTTCTTCAAACAAATTTGCAGATAGTTTATACTCGTATCAAGGAGTTTTTCAAGAAATTTGTAGATAGTTTACACTCATATCAAGGAGTTCCTGAAATTATTTTTGGAGACATTAGATAGTTTATGCTCATATTTAGGAGAATTGAGAATTTTTTGGAGATATTTAGATAGTTTGTGCTCATATCTAGGAGCATTGAGAATTTTTTTGGAGACATTAGATAATTTATGCTCATATCCAAGAGCATTGAAAATTATTTTTTCAAATGCATTAGATAGTTTATGCTCGTATCTAGGAGCATTGAGAATTTCTTTTGAGGCATTAGATAATTTATGCTCATATCCAGGAGCATTGAGAATTTTTTTCAAATTTCATGGTGTTGCATCATCATCATCATCACCATCATCATCACTGATATCAACTAAATATTCATCTTCTTTGCAATTGAAGTTCATTTCAATTACATGTGCTCGAGTGGCTAGCTTTTCAAAAGTCTTTAATTTTATTGCTTGAAGAATGTAGCATAATTCCCGATGCATGTCGTGAATACATAACTCAACTGCAGATATTTCAGATAAAATATATTTGCAATTTAATGATAGATTTCTCCAATTATTGATGTAATCAAGCAGCGGCTCATCTTTTCCTTGATGCTGGTTAGCAAGTTCAATCATGCTAACAGTATGCTGAGCATTGTAAAATTGACTGAAAAACTTATTTTGTACATCGTCCCAACTTTTAATGGAGTTTGCTTCAATATCAATGTATCAATCAAAAGCAGTGTCTTTCAAAGATAAAATAAATTGCTTGACTAAAAGATCTCCATCGGTTCTAGCATTGTTGCATGTTTCAACAAAGTGAACAATATGTTGCCGAGGGTCCCCATGACCTTTGAATTGTTGAAATTTTGGAGGTTGGTTGTTTTTTGGCATTTTCAACTACTCAATCCTTTTTGTATAAGGCCTCATGTAAGATTTGAAAACTTAAACTCGAGTTTCATATGTATTTATTATTGCTTCATTCACAGTATTTTTCTCATGCTCAAGAGAAACAAATCCATAGGTAGAAGCATAAATTCATTTCTTTGTATTGCATTCAACTAAGAAATCTTGCTCTTCAAATTCATTCAATGTTGGGGTACTTTGAAATTTGTCGTGGAGCTTGTTAAGCTGGTCATCGCGTGTTTGAACATGCATCAATAAATTTCCTACCGCGATTATCAATAATGCGATTTGTTCTTCTAGTGAAATAGTTTGTACCATCATAACTGTTGCAACCTCAGCCTTTGGACTTATTGACAATGACTTATTGAGCAAATCTTTCTTCACAACTCGAGTTTCTTGCTTTGCCCCCAACTTAAGTGGGAACTTGAGGAGTAATACGATAACTCCATCTCTACTTGCCCCCATATGATTGCAGGGTTGAGAATAAGGTTCTAAGCTTGTCATATGATATTTGAAATTTGAAGAGTTAAAAATATTGTTTCATCTCCATTGGCTTTTCAAGTTGATTTGCAATGAGAAGAGATGAGAGGTAAAGATTGTGTCACTAGGCGTGCCAAAATTTGCGAGCGCTAATTTTGTCGTGTTTGAAAATCAAAATACAAGAAAATTGTCACAAATATATATATTTATATATATTTAATAGGTAAAAGTGGGTATAATCTCTAGTTGATCCTCTGAAACTTCTCTTCAAGAATGCGTTTGAGAAATTTAAAAGTAAAAACTTCTTGTAGATCTTCCCTTGACTTGAATTTGAATTTTTATAACGTTAATTCGAAGGCTCATGCTTGTAATTTCAAATTAAACGATATAGTCTTGACTTGGAATTTGATAATTGGCAAAATTGCATTTTTAGTCCCACAGTTTAGGGGGGGTATGCACTTTTGGTCCCGAGCTTTACGGGGTTGATAACTCAGGTACCAACTTTTGAAAAATTTAGCATTTTTGGTCCTGAGTTAACTCAACTGTTAAAAAATAGACGGAAAATGCATGTGACTTGCATGTGGCTGTTAGTCAAATGACTTGGAGCCAGAATAACTGTTTGACTACCAACCTAGTGCATTTTGGAGCCAAAAAATGGCGCTTAAATCATTTTCCCTTCATTTAATGTCTGCAACTGATATTTTTCTTTGAAAAATTACTTCGACAATACATTCCCAAATTATATTACAAATATGATATAAAATAGTCTTGACAACAATTCATTACATTTAAAAAATAAATAAATTCGTTAATTTACAAAAGAATTAATAGGAAAAGATGGCAAAGAAATATACTTCATTCAAATGACCAAAATGGCACAATTCATTACAATCTGCTCAAAACAATATTACAGTTTCTATACCAAAATGTTGCCCAAAAGATTGCAAATGTTGGGAAACCTGCTCCCACAAGGTGTGCAAATAACTTACAACATTTTAGCAAAAAACTGAATTGTTTACAAGTTTGTGCTAGACAAAATCTCAAAAAAAAAAAAAAATGCTACAAATCTGCATCATATTTTTGACTGTGAAGTGCTGTGTTTTTTTGTTGCAGCAACAACTTTGGTCAAGTTCTTCATAGTGACAAACTTTTTGCCTCCTCGTGTTAGGTATGGAACACCACTTGATGACGCATTTTGTACAGTTGAGCATTGTGTAAATCTATGCAATGAAGGTTGTGTTCCCTACATGTAAATGAAATTGAAATTAGTTCACATTGCAACCAGTTTGAGCCGAAGAATGAAATATCATATTCTTACTCCTGTTGTTGTTGCTTGGTTGGGTTCTGTAGCAGCTAGAAGTGGTGTGCTCCTTGTAATCCTTCTTGACTGCAGCAAAATTACACATTTAATTAATATGGATGCATTTATCAACAAATGAATTATGTTGCAGTCAGACTTACTGGAACAGTTGCAGATGAGGTTGTGTGTGTGGCCTGTACCTCCACTCCTTTTCTTTTCTTTGATTGCTGTAAAAAATAACTCATAACATGAAAAAAAAAAAACAAATAAGGGGAAAATTAAAATGAAATCCTTATAGGCTGTGAATGTGCTGCCTCTTTCTGTTTGTTTTGAGGTGGTGCTGTCCTTTTTCTTGCCTACAAAAACAAGAAACCATATTTGAGGTTGTTAGCAAATAAACAATAAAGAGAGTAAAAGACACATTAAATATGGTAATACTTACTATGAGTTTAGTGGCTGTTGTTTGGTCATTTGAGTTAGCATCTTGAGAGGTTGTTGGATGATCAATTTTCTTTCTTTCACAACCCTTTTGATTGTGTCCTGTTCCTCCACAACAATGACACATGACTTGATAAGGTTGTCTCTTGAGCCTTATAGGTTGTTTCTTTTGTCCTCTCTGTCTCTTCTTTCCTTTGTTGACTGGTTCATCATGCTCAACTCTTCTTGCCCTTCATGGTTTTCCTGATCTTCTTCCAAAATTTTGAGGCAGGGGTGGAATGAGACCTGTTTTGGTCCATAACTGTGGCCCATTGACTGGAAGTATTGCATGCTTGTATACCTCCATAAATGTCTCAACACTGTAACATGGATTAACAAAATCATGTGGTTCTACAAATGGCACTCATGCCATGGTTACATGGGATCCCAGTTAGGTCCCGTTTTCTGCATGTGCAAGTGTGTTGCTGCAAATTTACAACATATCTTGAGCCATCATAAGAAGAAATTTCATAATTCCAATCATCTAACTTGATTGGAATACAATCTGCAGCCTTATCAATGTTCTTCTCCACAATTTTTTGAATCCTTAGACATATTTTTTTTCCACTCCATTTCTTTCTTGCCCTATCTCTACTATCAGATAGTCTAGTCATGATAAACTCCTTTATCCATTCCAACATTGTTAGGATATGTTTCTCTCTAGCTTCAAGAATGCAGGAATTGAATGTTTCACAAATATTATTTAGCAGCATATCACATTTAGGGAAACAATTAAAATGACTCCTGCTCCAATGCTCTGGAGGTTTATCACTTAGCCAATCTACAGCCTTTGGATCAAGATGCCCCATTTCTTCCATTCTCAAGTTGAATTCATGCAATGTTGTTGCTCTGGCAGCATTCCACAATGTTTTTTAAATGCAAGTCCCCTAAACCCTGCTGTCTTCATATTGTTGTGTAAGTGTCTTACACAAAATCTATTAGTGGCACCTAGAAAGACTGATTCAAATGCAGGAATCAGACCCTTCTGTTTATCACTAATAAATGTGTAAGTGTCATCCCTTACCACATTCAAATCACCCTTCAAAAGTTCTAAAAACCACTCCATGACTCCCTAGTTTCCCCTGAAACTACTGCATATGCCAAAGGGTACAAATTATTATTTGGGTCTATTGAAACAGCAGTCAACAATATACCACCATGAGGACCTTTCAAATGACACCCATCCACCCCTATAACTGGCCTACACCCATGCAAAAACCCCTGTCTCAAAGCATCAAAGCATACATACAACTTTTCAAATTTTCTCCTGTCTGTCCCATCATCCCCTTCAGTCATAGTCATTATAACAGTTGATCTAGGATTGCTAGCCCTCAATTCAGCTGCATAGTCCCACAGTTGATCAAACTGATCCTCTGCTTTACCCTCTATTGCATTTAGTGCTTTTCTTTTAGCCCTATAGACTTGATGTTTTGAAACATGACACCTAATATCTTTGATGATGTCCTTTCTAAACCCCTTGACATTCCTATTAGGATCAGTCCTAAAGGATTCCTCATATTTTCCAGATAACCACTTGCTATTGACATTTTTCACATGGAAAGATTTTCCACACTTGTGTTTTGGATTATACTCCCTAATTTGGAATGTGCTTTGATCACCCAATTTTAGTGCATTCAATCTCCATTCACAACCCTCCCCCAAACATTTAGCATAAATCCTTCTCTTGTCATTTTTATGATTTTTAAACTCCTTTTTGTGCTCACTGCATGACAATGTCCTGCCTCTCTCAATTCTTTTTTGGATCATCAATTTTGGTTCATATTTATTATTTTTATTTATGAAAGACATGATTTGATTCTTTTCCTTCTACATCAGACCCTTCCTCACTATCAAAATCATCTTCACTGACACAAAAATCTGAATCTAAAGATTCAGATTCAGATGACTCCTGCTCACACCCTTTTGTACCCCCTCATCCTGGGACCGGCCATTTGGATCTTCTTGCCATGTTTTATCTGAGATTTTTGATATGAATATTTGATAATTAGGAATTTTTGGTGCAACCTTTGAAACTAAGAGTAGAATCTTTGACACTTTGAAACTACTCGATCTTTACTTGGGAACACCCTAGAGGAATTACTCTTGCCTTGCTTGAGAATTGCATAGAGGGAATTATTTGCGCTTCTTAGAAGCTTCAATGCTCTTGATGTGTTTTTTTTTAGAGGCTAATAATTTTTGAACACCTTTTTATTTTTTTATAAATTAAATTTAAAGAGATAAATATATCGTATATTTGGAATTGCATGATTGGCCAATTAGAAATTATCTTTTTAATATTTGTACTTTTAAAGTGATAAATATCACAAATATTTTTCTTGATTTGATTGGAGAATACATACAATTGCTCCACATGGCGCGGTCTGATTGGTTGAATCTTTGACTGTGAAGCATTGATTGATTGATTTGAATACTTTATTTTGTTACTTGTTGATATTAATTTGATGACAAAGTATATATCAAAAATATCAATTAATTGACTATTATACTTGGAATTAATTTAATAAATTCCAAGATAAAAAAAAATTGATAATTAATATATTATTTTACATTTGTCATCATTCAATTGGACATTAAATTTTACATGTCTTCAATCATTTTTAGGAAATAATTTTAATTTTTTTAAATTTCTAGTATAAATGAAGAGAAATGACTATTCCGTGAAATTTTAAAAATTAGTAATTTCCCTTCAATTTATCCTCTACTATTCTAAATTAATGTATCACTAAACCCCTTATAACCTTTGGAATGTTTCAATTGCATTCTTAACTCCATAGTTAATTTTTAAAAAGTTAGCAATTTAGTTCAGAGAAGAAATCTCATTTTTAGAATAGATACAATATTTATCACATAAAGTGATTTTTTGACAATCAAATAAGAAAAAGACAAGCGTAAGTTTTTTATATTATTTCAAGAATAACAATTATTAGATATAATAATATTTTAAGTATTCCAAGATTTAAAATTATTCAATAGATCTGTACCACTATAGATTTAATTTTATGTTTAAAAATTTATTACAATAGTATCACATTAAATGTCTCTTGAATAAAAGGTTCCATTTTTTTTGGTGTGTAGTTTATCTTTTGAATTGCTTAGAAATAAATTGTACAACTATTAAATTCATCTAAATAGCTTTGATTGTTGAAAATTATTTAACTATTTTAAATGGTTTACATTTTAACTGAAACAAAAAATTGATTTTGAAGAAAGTATGTCATTGAAACATTTATAAAAAAATAAAAACAAGGAAAGTTAAGGAAAAATTTTATCCGACTTGGTTTGGGATGAATCAATATCCAATCACAAAGCAAGTGTCAACTACTTGCTCTGTGATCGGTTACTTTTTCTAAACTGTACACCAATCACATGGTAAGTATAATGCACTTGTTATACAATTATTTCGAGTTTGATCGAATTAGATTTGAGCAAGAATTTTGTGAGGCTAAGTGTTAAAATTGAAGGTAGGAGATACTAAAATACAGAGAGTAAGAAAAGCCCAGACAGAGTACAAGGTTTGCAAACATGAGTTGGTTTGGGAAGGATGATATAGTGAGCCTACATCACATCGATGATCGACCTTTTTTCAACATCTCTGTCCTTCCGTCTCCTCAAAACTCCCCGACACACATCATTCATTAGATCCATTCAATGATAAATACAAGAATGGTGAATGATGCGATCCCATGGATGGGGCATATCAAATATATATCAATACGACGAGAAGGGACAGGCAAACACTGCTGAATACCATTCGGATGGGGTGGTTCTGTCTGTCTGGATTTTCTTGCTCTGAGGAACTTATCTATAATAAGAACGGCGAACGCAGGCATCCTCTGAACCAAACCATTCAGATTCAGCTCTTGGAAATCATCAGCAAAACAGAAGCCCAGCCCACACCACACTCAACACTGATCACTAATTGAATTCCTTCTCTGAGGGATAATGTCAAGAAAAATATCTAGAACGCCATTTGTGAATCCAAACGCCATTGAAGATTCCACTGGCGCATGCCTCCCAAAAATCAAGAAGCTAGTTCGCATTCTAAAACTTCCCTTCACGTCAGCATCTATTTGCCGTAGAAGTCTCCGGCGGGCAACTCATAGAAGTGGTCGTTAGCTCCTGGTCTTTTTCTTCTGCCCCAAAGGTAGCGTTTTTACATATAGGTCTGACTATATATATATATATATATATATATATTCATCATGCTCAATAAGACTTGTCTGTCCCGGAGTTCCAGGTATGTATTTGAAATCCCAAAGGTGGAGGTATCTTGTTCGGGCCCAGAACCAAAAGAAACGACAAGACAAGCCCCCTTCATGCCAACTTTAAAAATTGCAGGGGGAAAAAAAACATCCATGTTTCATTGTTTCTACAAAATACGGCTGCGTGTAAGCTTGCATTAGCATTTGCAGTTTTTATATGTGTATTGGTTGGTTGTAATCTTAGCTTGTATGATCACATTCGCCTTCATCGTCTTTACCGATGTTTCATCTTTGTAGGCATCGCTTTTACAAATATAAAACATCGACTATGCTCTCACCATCAACCATTTCAAGAATTTGGATTCATCGTTCAGACCAAAGTTACAGCTCCCTTTTTCCTATATATCTCAGCCTCCCCAAGTACATTTTACTCGAGAATTTTCTCAAAATACAAGGTAGATTTCATCAAAATGAAAGGAAATATGCTTTGAAACATCTACATCCAGTTGTTCGAGGGGGAAATCAACGCTAAGGATGGAGGGCTCATTGCGGTACAACAGAAGAAGAAGTGGGTATGAGCCATCAGA
Organism: Sesamum angolense; assembly: GCA_034509725.1. Classification (NCBI taxonomy): domain Eukaryota; kingdom Viridiplantae; phylum Streptophyta; class Magnoliopsida; order Lamiales; family Pedaliaceae; genus Sesamum; species Sesamum angolense. The sequence continues at coordinate 19,309,853 of JACGWL010000001.1, forward strand.
TACAGAGACGGATTGGCACGATAGTCCGAGGCGTGAGGATAGCGGCTATGATGAAAACAGGAGCAAGAGTCCTCTGACTAGCGTCAGCAGGCTGCAATCTGATATGCTTAAAACGGGTCCTGCTCCCTGGAGGCATAGCAACTCTCCACATAGACCTCGTGGAGAAAATGGTAACGTTCCTCCACTACATAATTCCGAGTTTCACAGAAATGTAAGCCCTCTTTCCCGTAGAACCTATTCTGATATTCGTACAAGTGTTAGCCCATTTTTGATGTCTGAACGAAGGACTAGTTCTGACAATAATAATAGTGGAAATGCCTGTCCATTTTCGCAATCTGAGCGCAGAACTAATTCTGCTAACAATAGAGAAAATATGAGTCCCTTTACAATATCTGAGCGCAGGAGACATGTTTCTCCATACAAAACTTCAGGAGAGGGCAATCGTTTGGTTTATGGACAGGCAAATCACGATTTGAGTAGGGGGGCAGACAGATCAACTTATAGGAGAGCAGCTTCCGCTCCTAGAGCCAGGTTGAGAGAAAGAGGCCATCATTTCAGCAATGATCAAGGTGAGCGAAAGAAACAAGATAGAACCCAAGAGGAGAGGGATGCTTCTCATAAACATGGCCTTCAGTGGGTAAAATCAATGAAATGGTTGCAAATACTACACTTTCTAGAGGGTTGAATGGCCATGTTCTCAACTTTGATAGCACTGATTCCATTCCTCGTGGGGACATTTTCTTTTCAAGGGACTATAATGCCACCTTTCAGAATGTTGTCTTTCCGAGCAATGGTACTACTGATCCAAGAGGATTTCTCCCTAAGCCGCCTGGTTTTGTTGATAAGAGTTCTGGTTTACATCAGGGCAACAAGTTGAATGCGAGCTTCAGTCACAACAGTCGGCCAATGTCACAAACAACTACGAATTCTAGTTCTGTGATTAGCAGGAGGAGTAGTAATGTAAGTGATTCTAGTAGTAGGACAAGCGCAGGTACAAGAAAATTCATAGAAAACAGACGAAAGAACCAGTCAGATGCATGGTTTTCTTGCATCAAGAAAGGATCTTGCAGGACATCTCATAAATCTCCAGAAAAAGACAGGCCTCTTGATGAAGCTTCATTTATAGGGAAGGCAATTGTGGTTGAGAAATTAAGACCACTTTGGGCTGATAAACATCAACCTGCTTCATTGGCCGGATTCACTTGCCAAAGCAAGAAGCTCAGCTTCTTCAGCAACTTGTAAGTTCCAAATTAACTAACTTGTCAGTGAAAGACTGGTCTCCTGATTTTGAGAAGATAAATTAATTTTTACCCTGGAAAATGGATATAGACATATGCTTGTCTAATCAGCAGAAAACAATTTCTCTTTTTCATTGACTCATATGCTGAAAGTTAAAAGTCTACTTTTGTTACTCTATTTTGTTTATCTCTTACTTTAGCTTTGATGTTAGGCAACCAATGAGATCTTTCCACACGTCTTGTTGAAAGGACCGCCTGGTACTGGTAAGAAGGCACTGACAATGGCTTTCTCCGTGAGATATATGGGGATCCTGTTTGGAATGTACGTTCTTTTTTACTAAATTCATTACTGTACAAGTTCGGTAAAGGTAAATTTGGACGCACACTGAATCTTTCCATTCTTTATGCAGATATCTCATGAGTTACGATACTTTCACATTCTGGTATGTTCAGATTTGATGGACTCGTAATTCTCATGCTTTTATGTTTATGAACAATTTAATTATTGGATAAGTAACACTCACCAAAGTACGTGCTCACTGAAGCATGAGCGAACCTTGTTCAGTTATTTGCTTAACTTTTAAACTTCCCTCTGCTTGGGGTTTGAGTCAATGTTCGAACACAACTTCTATTATGGCTATCTTGTTGGATGTAAAATGCGATTTTCCCTAATCTCTTCATATTTTGGATGACTTATTTGATACACGAACAGGAATCCAGGCCCATACAAGTAGTTGTCCTGTAAGCTCAAGTCCTCACCATGTGGAACTTAATGTTTATTTAGAGCCTAAAGCAGCATATGCATTAACATCTTTAGTCAAACAAATAAGCAGTGAGCACGCAGTCACACCTGAAATGAGTGCAGCTCCTAGAACGACAGATTATAAAGGTAAACCTCCACAATAATATATATTAATATTTTGATCCTGCTCCCCTTTTAACATTTTTTGTTGTAAGCAAAATATGGTAACAAATTTTGGAATCGCAGTATTGGTTCTCTATGACGTTGATAAAGCCGCAGAGAACATACAACACCTGACAAAATGGATCATGGACTGTTACTCAGATTCTTGCAAACTTATCCTCTGCTGTGAAGATGATGTAGACATACTTGAATCTGTAAAGAGCCGCTGCAAAGTTATTAAGGTTGAAGCTCCAGTAACTCATGAAGTAAGTAGGCCAAACGGTCTTTGTTTTCCTTTATACATTTCTATTTTCTGAATTTACATATATATCAACCCTCTTTCCTCCACACTGCAGTATGCATAATCCACAAATCTCAGCCCCAGATTATTCTCTTCTTAAAGAGAAAAATTCTGAAGTTATATTCATGCTGACTGATCTCTTTGTCTGTAATACTGTCTGATTGACACAAAGTCTCCATTTAACGACTGATGCTAGTCCTTTTGTGCTGCTAGATTGCAAGGAAGAGAATTTTCTATTCTGACTGGAAATTTTTTCGGTTTCATGTATGTTGACAAGTTTTCTGATTTTGTTCCTACTGCCGCCTGCCTAGATAATGGAGGTTCTTATCCAAATAGCCAAAAAGGAAGATTTTGAACTATCCATGAGCTTTGCTGCTAAGATTGCAATCAAATCAAAGCAAAATCTAAGAAGAGCAATCATGGCACTTGAAGCCTGCAAAGCACACAAGTAAGACAGTTAATAAGAAGTCAATAATGTTGGTATGATTTTTCACTTACTAAACAAATCATGCATGTTAGCTATCCTTTTGCGGAGGACCAACCCATTCCATTAGGATGGGAAGAAGCTCTTGTGGAACTAGCTGCAGATATTTAGCAGATCCATTGCCAAAGAGGTAACTGCTTTGCTCTCTCTCTGTATTTATCGTTTGGTTATCCTTTTCTGAAGTAATGTTTTTTGTGATGCAAAATCCATTGACATATGTTGTCAGCTGATAAGTCGGTAGTAAACTTTTTATATTGTCGTGGTTAGATTATTTATCATTCGGGGAAGATTCAAAAACTTCTGGTGGATTTTGTTCATCCTAGACTAATTCTCTTGGTAATGTACTGATACTTGAGCAAGAATTATACATCGTATTGCTTAATATATAAATTTTGTTGTCTAAAGTAATAAAGAGCCGATTCTGCAGAAGCTCGTCGAACAATTCCTTCGAGGAGTTGAGGCTAGTTTGAAAAGGGAACTTTACTATTGGTATGCTTACTATGTAAGTCTACTTGTACACTGGCATTTTTATCTTGAGGCTCCAAATGAAAACCAGGTGAGTGATTCAAACTTCATTTGCAGGACAAGAGACTCCCAACTGGAACAAGTGCCTTGCTAAAGTTAGAAGGTAATAGATGAGCACAAGAAACACTATGAATAGCTCAACCATTTATTCTTATGATAATACTCCGATAAGCACGAGAGTGACATGCAAGTTTTACATACCGCTCTTGAGCTAAATTTACAACACTCAGTGGTTCACTTATGTCATCTGATGGTGCAGAGTTTGTGGCCAAGTTTATGAGCATATATAGGAAGAGTTCCTCCAATCGGCAATTATCATAGAGCGTGTTCTATTATCGTGATTTTGAAAATTGTGAGACTCAGTGCCACCATTCTGTTTCAATGAATCGAAAGTTGTAGCAGAATTCTGAACTACTTCAATGTTTTATTGATGAAATGAATTTGGTTGTTTATTCATCCAGGAATATTTGCGGATCTGGTATGAATTTATGGAATCAGTGCCTTTTATTACCTAATTATATCTGTCACACCCCAGATTAGGATCAGCACACGGTCATGGCACCAAGTCCAAGGGTTTAGTAACCTGGAGGCCTCGTTATTGAATAATAGACCCAAACTCAATAACACTAATAATTAAGCAAAGAAATCTCAGATATTAGTTTAAACATTTGCAATGAAAAACAGAAGGGAAAATAATTCCTCAAAAATTTGTCCGTAGAACGTAGTAATTGACGCTGAGCGTTTATTCCTTATTGGCTACCATCCCCTACTGCCCATCCCCAGGGCCGTTCTTGAGGGTAGGCCAACTAGGGCGATGGTCTAGGGTCCAACTTTCAGGAGGGCCTCCAACCAAAGTAGTTTCACTATACATATATATAAAATAAATAAAAAATCACTTGCTACTTAAAAAAAAACTCATCGCTTTTCTCTTTATATGGACCAAAAGATTGGGGAGCAGATGAGAAATCCCTCCTTGGTTTCCATCATCGGACAAACATTGATATCATATGACTTTTTATTTAGTATTTCTCTATATCACTGTCCAAATTTTCAATAGAATTTCTCTATCATCAGTTCATCACAATCCCCACTCCATCAAAGTATGTTAATCCTTATAATCAAAGTAATTGAGTTATGAAATTTAATCTAAATTTTCCCATCAATGATGCCAATTTAAGTCATAAAATTTTGAGTCTAATTTTTTATGGGCTGCGATTATCAATCTGTTTGTGGTGGCTTAGTGGGTTAACGTGTCTTCTTTCATTGTTTAGTCAATATCATATTGCTAATTTCTTGTGTTTTTTTTTTTTTTTTTTTTTTTTTTTATATGACATATTATTTGTTAATGCATTGATCAGTTAACATTATAATAAAAAAAATTATTGTCATGGATCAACTATTTTATATATACTTGGTTAGGAGGCCCTCTTTTTTTGTTAATCACCCTAAGGCCACCAAAATGTCAGGAACGGGCCTGCCCATCCCCATATTACTCATTCACCTCATCTGCAAGGTATAGTAAATGGTGTGAGCGACTATCGCCCAATAAATAATCCTTACTTCTTACCAATTGTGAGTGTATCACATTATAAGCACACAATTATTATTTGTCATCAAGCAATAGAAATTCAAAATTATAAGAAATAAATGAGGAAAACGTAAACCTTCAAAATATTTGCCGAAAGAATGAGACTCCTAACCTTTTCAGTCAAAGCATAGACATACAAAATAATCGTGTTAGTAAAACAATCTTGATAGGTCCATGCAAGTAAATCAACCCTTTTATTCATGTAAGCATGCGCTCGTTCACTAGCAAAATATTAGACATCAAACTTATTTATTTATTAGGATTAATTATATGTTGTCATTCGAATTATGCCTGTTTTTACACTTTATCATCTAAACTTTTTTTTGTTTTAACTTACTATCTCAATTTTACAAAATTTTGCAGTTTGTCATTTATAATTATTTTTCAATCAAGTTTTTTGGTCGAAAAACCACCACATGCGCATGTGATACTTAAGAATTATTTGATGTGATATTTTTATATATGCATAGCATTCTATGTTTTTTCCAGTAAAAAATATCAATAAAAAGGATGTCCCTGGTAGCTCACAGGTCCCAAGGATTAAAGCAGCCTTTACCTACTCTAAGTAAGGACTAACAATTTACCTTTTCTCGGAGTGGGCGGAACTGTGTGATATATATACCGTGAAGGGCCCAAGATCAAAATCAACCCATCGATCCTTGTTAGCCCAAATAAAGAAACACCAGGTAAAGACCCATTGCAACTATAAAAGAGGAAGAAAAATTGAAGAAGTCAGCCTAAGGATATAATAGCCCAATTTCAGATTAGCTTCCCAAGAAAGAACACAACCCAACTGAAAGCCCATCAATCCCAATTTTGATGTTATACTTAAGCAAACCCAAATAGTGACTCCTGTTCTGCGTGGCATCTAGTCATCCTCCACATGTTCGGATATGGATCGCCAGAATGTAGAGAAGCCCTCATCACCTTGAGAGTCCTCGGTCGACTGGATTTATGCCCAGCCCAAGACTCTCACCCTAACCAACACGTCTAGAATTTCGGAAGGCAAGAACATTTCCCCCTACCAAGGAATCTCTCCTATACATACAGACCCTCACTCCTTTTTGAGGGGCCGAGACTTGATTATTCATTCTCTCTACAAATCTTGTAATTATAGTTACTTTTCAGCTGCGATCATCATTCGTTATTTACATAATTACGCATTTATTCTCTTTTTATCACATAAATCACTAATTTGAGCATCGGAGTGCTAACGTATTTTTTGCAAGTCCCCTTTCCAGGACTTGTATTTGTTTGTGGCCAAATGCGTTTTAGGACGCATTAAATATATTTACCATTAATGTCCAAATAGTTTAGGGGCATTAGAATTTATAACTCTTAAAATAGTCTTCTTTTGATAGAATTTTAACTTCTAGAACTAATTTTGATTTATTATATAAAATATTACTTAAGTATATAAAAGTCTTTTCACAAAAGGAACAAACACATGAAAGATTTATACTTTTATATATAGTAGAGATATAGATAAAGATATACATGAGAATATTAAATAAATGGCAGAATTAAAAATTTGTGTAATTCTTTTTTGTTAGCAATAGTATTTTCCATTCAAACCCTAATAAAATGAGGTCATGTGCAAACAGAGAATTTTCAGAAAAAAGTGTAATTATAATTTTAGAACTTTTTTAGAAGAAAATATAATTTCTCATTTTAAAAAGAGGTTTATGTTTAATTAAACTTTTTTTTTTTATAAGGAAACGATGAAATTTTATTACGCCAACCACACAAAACTGACGGTGAGTCTGGACAAGTCGAAAACAAGCCAGAAACCCAAAGATGAAGGCACAAAACACCCAACGACGCAGAACAAACACAACACTAAAAGAGAAATAACCCAACAGACGCAGACCTAAACAAGAAAACCTTTCTACCAACTATTACTGCCTAAGTCGAATTACATAATATGGTTGAATTTATTAAATACAACACTATTTGGAGATCAGCTTAAGAGTATCTTAAACCCAAACCATATTGCCATCACATCTCTCAACCTTCTCTTAAATTCATTCTTTCCTCGTCAGGGAAACAGTGACATTAACAAATTTCGTGTCCTCTTCGGACATGCGATCAGAAAGGATGTTTCTATATATCTCAAATAGATGATCAATTACCAATTCACCAAAGTGCTCCACCAACAAAGGTTCCGCCACAGATCTCATGCATGTGGCGACATTGTACCCATCGTCGCCTTTTCCGGAATATTGCGGGGAGTAGAAACCACTGTCCCCACAAGCAGCCCATGTGATTTCTGAGGCCTCGAGGCTGTTGATACAGAATGACCCTTCCTTTTCGACTTCTATCTTCAATTCTGAAAGCGATGGTGTGTACTGAGGGATGTTGAATGAACCTAACTTCTCTTCTTCTATTAGTCCCTGCATGTACATGCATAGATATTCTTTGTGATTAATTCATTTATATGACCAAGCCGAAATAAGACTGGTTAAAAAATTTGACATCTAATTTTTAATTAATTTGGGTAAATTACAGCTACCACGCCCCTAAGGTTTGGTATAACTACAAATACCCATCATTGTTTGAAAAAATTACAAATACCAACTTCATATGAAAAATAATTATGTAGTTGTGAGTAAAATTTAAAACTTAACCCTTTCTTTTATGTTTTTTGCTAGCTAGTTGTTGGAATGAGGCAGAGAAATTGTAAAATAGGAAAATGGATGCTGCTTCTGGCAACGAGGCAGGAGGAGTGAGAGAGATTCCTAATTCAGTCCTGAATTTTCCCATATTATTAATTAGGCATGCACGTAGGGCGGGTGAAGAGGTTATATACAGAAATTACGAACCTGGGATACCATTTCCTTGAGTGAGAGGGCCAACAGCTCCCAAATATAGCAGCACTCCTTGCTAGAAGCACTCTCACTTTTCCTCCCCAAAAGAGTTAACACCATTTTTCCACCATCCACTACTTCCTCCGAACGACATCTCAGAAAAGTAGAAATCTCTTTGAAATTGCTCATAATATGAATTAATCACACTTGCTGGGGTTGTGCTTGCTATGTATATATTTGCTCTGTTCATTTCCAACCCTTCAGGGACCTGCATGCATGCAGATGTAGTATTTGATCAAAAATCAATAGACGTGCATGGGTATATGAATGATGAAACAATTAAGCAATTAGAGGGCCGATCGAGTAATATATGTACAGTTAGTAATTTTATTACCCTGGATAGCCACATTAGGCTGTAAGAAGAATGAACAAAATGCAGAGATTGTGCTGCAAAAAGCCTGCTGTAAAAGGAGCCAGGAACCCCTGATAAAAAACAATATGGTGCAGATCCTCCAGCTCCAGAAGCTCCCATTTCCTGTAACAGTTGCGCATGGAAACTGTGGGCTAAGGACTTGAAAATGGAGTTGAAATCGTTTCCTGGGAGGTCATTCAAGTGTATCTGAAATTCCGGCAACTCATCATGGCCGTGTTTGCGGCATAATTGGCTCACAATTTTCACAAAATCCATCGCCACAAACAAAGTGTTTGGGCCAGAGGAACAGCCCAACTCTGCCATGCAGAAGGTCTTGGCTTTGCTGCTGCAGCTGCTGCGGCTGCTTGAAATGATCAGTTCGGTTATTGCTGCTTCTGTTATTGGCTTTGTCATGGATATCACCTTTTTCTGCCAAAATTAATCATGAATTCATTCACATGCCCCTTAATTAAATATTATTAGTTTGATTAATTCATAAGAAAACTCTAAATAAACAAAATCATTAATTATAGCTAGCGAAGGAGATATATACCTGAACTAAAGAGTTCTTAGCATAACTGAATTCTCCTGCCCCTCCATTCATGTGAAGCACTCGCACTACTTCCATAACTATTTGATATTGATATCCTACAGTCCTACTCTGTTTGTATTACAAATTTGTGTGAGTCTGTGTGTGTGTTGAAAGAATTGAAGGGCATAATAGCATTATTTATAGAGGTAGGTGGGAAATTTTAATACGGATTTGATTTGATCAAATTTGAGTTAATTATATGACGATCGTGTGATTAATATATAATAAAAAAGTGATATATCACATAATAAATATAATACACTTATTTTGTAATGATTCAACCAAACTTATCTAAACAAAAATTTTAAGAGGTACGTAGCTCTGCCTCTACATACCAGGATCCATTAATGATGAGTCCCTTTAATTTTTTGGTGTGTGTGTGTGTGTCACGTGATGTTCAATTTTTTTGTTGGAGAACATGTATATTATGGTTCAAAATTGTGGTATTAATTCTAATGTCGATCGGTATTATTCTACATTGGTTGTGACGTATTGAGATATTATCGGGAGATACAAAACAAATATATTATATACTTAAAAAATTCTAATTTTTGTTTAATAAAATTATAAAAACTATAAGTATCACAAATTACTGTTTGATATTACAAACAAAAACTTTTATGGTATCAATCATTGTTAAATTAACCATAGAAGTGCTTAAGAAATTGATACATATATAAAATTAAAATATAAGCATATGAAATACATTGTATCAGGGTTCTCTTAACTATATTTATTTCTTAAATCAATGATAATTCAGTAAAAGTTGTCTAAGAGTGTAGGTCTCATAATAATGACAATACGCTCTTTAGGATATTTAGTAAGTTCGTACAATTACTCAGTGTCTTCAAGTTTGATGCCATCAATCAATTTCATATTAAATCCATGCAACAAATTAGCTAACATTGTCCTAACAATCTTAAGTGGACACAATATTCTCTGATTAATTTTCCTTACATCAAATATATGAGTTCCAATAGAAACTAGAATTCATGTTTTCAACACTTTAAATCACTAAAATAAACCACAAAACAACTTATGCATTATTGAATTTCAAAATGTTTTAAAGAGAATTTTAAAGTATTTTGGAGAGAATATACAAAAAAAAAAAAAAAATCCATGAGTTTTTGAAAGAAAATTTCATTTATTATCAGTGATAGTGTCAAATACGAACGATAATATCATTGCATTGATGATGATATCGAATGATATTAAATAATATCACCAATATTTAATACTTTTGAATAATATCTATTATCAATCAATTTTTTCCAATCGATTTTATTGGCCGCCGATATCATCAAATATCGACCGATACTTTAAGCTATGGTATATATAACTTGGGTTAGCATTTCACTTGCCGACATATATATATATATATATATATATATATATATATATGTGTGTGTGTGTGTGTGTGTGTGTGTGTCACGTGCGCACAAATCTTAAGTACATGAACATATACGCATGTTTTACACGGATCCAACATCCAAACCCCATCCCCACCTATGAGCTGAGACTTGAGCCACGTGCATGCTTAATTACATTTGACGCGCGGTACCATGTTTTAGGCGTGTGGTCCTCCCCATGGTTCAAAATATCTGTTAATATATATATATATATATATATTTGAAGGGATTACATCCCAATTGCTCAATTTTGACCAAATTTTAACTTTTTAAAACTTTGAATTTTTTTTAATTATAAAAAATTTTTATTTGGTAAGTAGGCATTAATGTATATGTTATATTTTTCAATGCATTTATCATATTAAATTATATTCTCTATTTATTATTATATAGATAGATATGACTTATTATTAATTCATACTTTTGAAATTAATTTTTCAGAAACTATTATTTTAAAAATTATATAGATATATATTTTTGAAATGATAGAAATTACATAAATATTTTTGAAAATACAGCAAAATGAACAAAAATTAAAAAATTAAAAAAAAAGAAGCAAAATTTCAAAAATTACTGTTTCAAGAATTACAAAAATGTATATTATTTTCAGAAATTTAAAAAATATAAATTATCTAAATTACAGAAATTTATAAAATTATTAAAAATTATCTTTTTGAAATCTTTTAAAATTCATAATGTTCATCATGATCACCTTATTCTACTTCAACACGTATTTTTTAAAATGAAATAATTTTTTAATTGAACATATATATTATCTATTATTATTATTATTATCTATTATGTCTATCTATTTATTAAGATATATATTTGAAGGAGATCTTTTGACCGAAATTTAGCAATTCTGACTCTTTTCCAATTTTATATTGATGCGTGCAAAAAACGCACTGGTCCAATGGATTTGGACAATTGTTCAAGACTTGGGCCAAAGAAAATACAAATCTTGAAGGAAGGACTTGTAAAAAAAAGAGTTAGCACTCCGACACCCAAGTTAATATGAATTTAAGATGAAAAGTGTAAGAACACTTGATAATATACTTAGAAAGGGGTTAAAATATAGTTTAGAAAGTGATAGGGGCATGAGAGAGTTGTGAAGGGTGTCTTTTTCATAGTATCCGGGTGTGTGAGGAATAGTGTCAGAGAGTATGTGTGTTAGATAATGTGTCTGGCCTCGAGAGACCTAGGCTGTATTTATTGAGGGAGTGCCGGGGGTCTATCCCTTTCGAGATTCTTGGGAAAGTTGGTTGGGATAGTTGGGATAAGAAATAAGTCATCCTTAACTATATCTAGGAGTAGGAGTCTTTCTTTAGTCCAAGGAGATCCTTCGTCTCAAGAAACCCTAGCCGCTAGGGAGTCCTAGCCGCTAAGGAGACTTAGTTGCCAAGTAGTCATTCCTTACCTGTTTTGTCATTCTAGGGTTTACATGGTCCGAGGCGGCTGAGACCTAGGTTGATGAGGTGCCACGTGGAAGAATAGGTTGCCATGTGTGTGGGCTTTTTGGGCTGAATGTTTTGGTGGGCCTTGATCATGGTCAGAGTCAGGAGATGTCCCAGGCCTCGAGTCCGGGGATGTCCTAGGTCTAGAATCCGAGGATATCCCAGGTCTCCTTTCCTTTTTCCTAAGCTTCTTGGGCTGTTTGGACATGCTTAATTGGACTGTGGACTGAGTCATCCTTGGCCTCCTAGGATTGTTATGGGCGTGGGATGTCCTAGACATCCCAGTGGGTATCATGGGCCTTTGTTTCTTTCTTCTTTATGGGCAGTTTGAGCCTCTTTGGACCAAGTTATTTTCATGCACATAATATATAATTTTGAATTTTTTTATTATAATAAATATTTGTATTTTGGTTGCTTTAAAATTGGTAAGTTAATAAGTGATTTTTTAATACATAATTTTAATTAATTTAGACAGTCAATCTTAATTATTGATTGTATATATTACCATAATTTACTTAATCATTTACGTTAATGGGATTGCAATGAAAAATCAGCAAGTTTTAGCATGCCTTCAAACTAGCAATTAATGTTTTAATTTTGCACACTTTTCATACAAATATACTAGATACACAAACATATAATTAATTAAGATTTTAGATTCATATAATTTTACCTCAACATTAATTGCCTTAAAATTAGCCATAACTATTTTAACATTGCAAATTTTCTATAAAAATATACTGAGTAAACGTGTTACCATATATTTTATTCATTCTATATTAATTATTGATTATAATATTGCTTAGCATGTTGCAATCATTAAGTCCATTGGTCTAATTTTTGCAGAAATTCTATTTTTTTTATCGAATTAAATTTATATAATTTTGCAAAATTAGCATGGAAAAATCTAATTAATTGGTTTACTTTTAGCATAAATGGTAATTTCTTCTATTTTTGAAAGTTCAGTTACCAAATTAAATCTTAAAATTTTGCATGAATGCAAGGAAACCTCGTGATCATATTTATATAACACCAAAATTAAGAAATAATTAATGAAAACTGCTCAAAATTTCATAATATAACAAAGGCAACCCATTGTCCGGTATTATAATACACCAGTTATTCTTTTTTATTTTTCTCAAGCTCAGCTTTTTGAACGTATGGATGAAAATTTTCTTGTGAGATCCACGATCAGTTAGCTACAATATTAATGGTATATGTATTTATTTATAGGATAATAGCAATTTGATTTTGTATATGAAATTAATGTTCTATTTGTTTTTTTTTTTAAAGTCTTTTTAGGCTTCACCTTTTTATTATTAGGATTTTTATTTTTATATGTTATTTTTTCTTTTTTGATTTCATATTGTACTCAATTAAGATTTTGAAGTAGTTTTATCATAATGATCGATTATTTTTGTTCACCATTTGTTCTTTATACTCACTCAAATAATTTATTTGTCAAAGTAGTTTCTTTTTAATATTTTCTTTAATTATTATCCAATGATCATATGTTATCATGTGTTTTAATTTTTTTCATACTTAATTTAATTTTTTCAAAAATTAATTATCATTTTTTAAAAGTTTATTTTCCTTGGTTATTTTTAAATTTATAGTGCATCATTGCATAAATTATTATCCAATGATCATATGTTATCATGTGTTTTAATTTTTTTCATACTTAATTTAATTTTTTCAAAAATTAATTATCATTTTTTAAAAGTTTATTTTCCTTGGTTATTTTTAAATTTATAGTGCATCATTGCATAAATTCATCTTTTCAATTCACACACACACACACACACACACACACATATATGTCTTGATTTTTTTACTTATTTTTTTTTTCCGATACAAAGACATTAACGTATTGTTTATTGTATAAATTCATTTGTCTTATTCTAATTTTTTTCCTCTTAAAGCTATCTAATTTATGTAATTATCCTTACGTGATTATTATTTTTCTTCTTTTTATTGTTTAATTTTTTATTATATGTGACATTTATTTTATTTTATTGCCTAAATAAAAATAAATTGACAACTACAAATCTCATTTTAATATATATTCAGTGTTTTAATTTTCTTTTTTGACTGATGTAGATACTAGAAAAATTAATTAATATGGTTAAAATACACTTGGTTTTAGTCATTGACTAATTAATGTTATTCATCAAAAGGCTTAAATTATTTTTTTTTCAAATTTAGGAAAAGCTTAATTATGTGAGAATTTGGGTGATTAGTTGATTTTACTTTTATTTTAATTATTGTTTTCTTTTTTTTCTTTAATTTGGTTTCTTCTAAAATTGTATAATATGATTTGGAGTTTTCAATAACATTGTGGGGTTGCTCTATTTAATCATTCAATCTTATAAATCTTCTTCAATTTTGTGTGATGAATAATATGTTTGATTTTCAACGAGTTAATGATATAAACTACTAAATGCATGTGATGGATAATAGTCAATATAATTTTCTACTTTAAGACCAGTTAAATTATGTAGATTGATCTATATATAGTGGTTTAATAAATCTTTATTGCAATATTGCTTGGATAAGCATAACGCAGTTTAGCAAATTTTAAAAAAAAAAATTGAGTTTTTATTAAATAACAATTTATCCCTTTTGTATAATTTCAAAGTCTAAATAATGATGAAAACTAAAAAACAGTTTAAAGTGGCATTGTCCACAACAAAGTATGATATCTTCTAATATTTAAAGAGATTTTTTTGTCATAGTTAATATGTTGATTAATTTATTTTAGTGTTATTTATGTTTTGATGTCTTCATACTACACTTACATCAGATGAACTATTTGATATATCCATAAGTAATATTTTTAGTACATCTTATATTGGATCAATTTTAAAATTTATATTATAAATATATTACATATATATTGATTTGTTACTGAACTCAAGTTTAAGTTGATTTCTTTTTAGGAACTTTTCATATGAAGATGGTTATTATTTTTTATCTTATATATGAATACTATTCATTTCTATATATCTTTTCGTATATATGCTTCTAACGGTAAATTTTAAAGAGTTATTTAATATTAATGTATTGTGATTTTAAAATTAGATATAATTTTGTTTAGAATATTTTTTATCTTAATTTTTCCAAATTTAAATTTTTTTATCAAATATAATTCTAAATATGGCCTTAAATGGTTCGGTTGGGATGTAACTAGCGATGCATGTTTTTGGCATTGCTCACATCCTTTGGCCTAATTTATCGGGTCTTTCATGAGGGTTGCCCAAAATTATGCTGCTCGCAAGGTTTTGTTTTCCAAGCCACACTACCTATGTGAGATCCACAAGCTCTTTCATGTATTTTCTCAGTATTTATTTGTTGACTAGCATCGAAGATAAGGTTTAGAGAAACTACGGATATATAGGATACCATCCAACAAAGCAAATCTAGTTGTCTTTGCTCTTTAAGCGGGTTGCCTCCATTTCATTAGCAGGAAGGACTCATTCCTTGAGGTAGCCCAGGAGTGGTTTCCTCTAATTTGTAGCAATCTGTAAGATAGTTACATCAGTTTTAAGAGGATTCTTAACAATAATTATTTTAGTAATAGTACTAGTGTTACAGTCGACCAATGAGGAGCTGGCTAATCTGGCTAAGTAATCAGCCTTGGTGTTTTCTACGTGGGGAATCTGGTGGAGTTGGAAGTTCTTCAATTGGCTTGTAAGCTCTTTTATCTCTTGGAGGTATTCTTTCATTCAATCTTCTTTGGCCTCACTATTTGAAGCTGTAAAGTTGAATAGCAAAGCATATTTCTAGCTTGTCCCCCTCCGGGCTGGTAAGCACCACTCCAGCAAGGCTGCAAGAGCCATGTACATGCAGCAGCCTGATTCCTTCATCTTCCTCCACAAGTGTGGCTTTATGTATGAATTCAATCAGTGCCTGGGCCTTTATAGCTGCCCTGGGGTGATAGGAAATATCGTATTCGTTGAGCCCGATAGTCCATTTAGTCATCCTCCCTGAGGTTTCAGTCTTTCCTAATATTGCTCGTAATGTGTCATTAGTATGCACACACACGGAATATGACAAGAAATACATGAGGTTTTGCGCGAATGTTAATATTAAAGCAAAAGAAAAATTTTCTATGTTAGGGTATCGTTGTTCAGCCCATGCCATACTTCGCTTACATAGCAGATGGGTTCTTGGTGTACTTCCTCCTCCTTGATAAGCAGAGAGCTAACCCACCTACTGTCCTGCTGCTAAGCATAGGTACAGGGGTTCAATAGGTGTTAGTTTGGTGAACAAGGGCAATTCAGCCAGGTAGGCTTTCAGATCCTAGAACACCTGTTAGCACTCTTCATTCCAAATGAAGTTCTTGATTTTTCTTAGAGTTTTGAAGAATAGTAAGCTGCGCTCTGCTAAACAAGATACGAATCTACTAAGAGCTGCTACACGACCGACCAATCTCTATACTTCATTAAGGTTGGTAGGAGGCTTCATTCTTAAATGGCTTGAATTTTACAAAGAGGGAGTTGTATTCTACAAAATCCAACTGATCCAGCTAAAAGGTGGTCGAACCATTGTTGGGCATAATTCGTTAGCGTAGTAAGGAAAACATAACATTAATGCCATGAGTACACTTGTGCAACAAGGCTGCATTTTCGAACTTGTGGATATGTTCAGCTAGATCAGAAGTACCATTGTAAGCAGATAGTTGTGAGGGTGCCCGAAAATGAGTAGGGAGTTCTTCCATGATGATCTCACTGAAGAGAATGCCACGCTCAGCAGACATGATCTCTTTTATCACCTATTCAAGCTCTACCATCTCTTACTTCAGCGACTACCAGATGCCCAGGGGTAGGTGGGCAGTTGTTTGCTTGCCTGCAAAATCAGCAGGGGTGGATCGATCCTATAGAACCCCAGCAGGAATCTGCTCGTCCATACTTTGGTGTTCCTCATCTTTCCAGTTGGAAGAGGGTCCTCCTCCACTAGCTTGAGAACCGCGGAAGGTTAAGTTAATGTTTTTAGTATGAACTGACGGAGTTGCTCCCAGAAGAGCAGGTTCATAGTAACGGGTCCAGTTGTTGAGTAAAGAACTAGAGCCGGGGTTGGAGCATTGGTTCCTATGGTCAGATTTGAAACAGGAGCATTAACAGCTCCTAAAGTAGGGTTTGTAGGTAGAATAGTGGGTCTAGCTGCAGCTCGAAGGAAAGAGTTTCCCTCATAGGATCTGTTGTCAGCTCCATTGTCAGAATTCGTTATTTCTCACGCCAAAGCTAAAGTGTTTCCCACAGACACCGCCAATGATGCTTACCAGATTTTTGGCTATACTACAGGGTCGAAAGATTTTCAAAGAAAATCCTAAGATTATCGGAGGACTACCCTACAAAGCAGAAACTAATATTCCAATGCTTAAGTCAGTAACAGTTTATGAAGAAATGAAAGGAAATTTTTTAATTAAAATGAGATAAGGATGAAATATGATGTGAGAGTGATAAATATTAATGTTGGGTGCAAAAATATAGGTTTAAAATAGCCAAAAAATTGAGAGGCAATTGAGAGAACAAGTGAGAGTTTGAGAGTAGAGAATTATATTACCAAATGGCTGCACAATATCTCTATTTATAGGCACGTACAGAGCAGGATACGGAGGTTGTTGCAGAGTGCCATACAGAGTTGGAAAGCCGTATGCTATGGTGATGTGTAAAATTGTGTTGGCTAGTCATATGACGTGTCATCTCAACTGTATAATGACGTATTCAACTAGAATAAGTATATTTCTTGGGTCTGCCAATTTAGAAAAGAAAAGTAGGCTTGTGGACCTCACCTCCCTGTTAGTGGGTTTTATCCTTCTGATGATGAATCAATTGGGCTAGTATACCTATTTTGTGGGCTGGGTCTAATAATTTTAAGGATCATCAATTTTATTTAATAGTATCAACTAAATTTGAAAGTGAATTACCCTTAATAGAGTTAAAATAGTTTTAAAACAATTATTATCAATTTTTTTGAAAAGTATAATGGTATATAGTAATGTTTCAATGTAGAAATAGAAATATAATTATGAGATTAATATTTTTTATGATTAATAAATGACATATTTATATCTGAATATATATATATATATATATATATGGAAAAATCCAAGGAACCCTCCTGTGATATTGAAAATATTCAAAGACCCTCCTGAGAAAAATAAAATATCAAGCACACCCCCTGTGATATGCAAAAAAGATAAAAAAACCCCATAAGGCCAGAGAGTGTAATACACTCGCGTTGACTGAGAGTGTGGGTTTGGAATTTTATTTTTTTGATAATTTTGCCCTCTCCTCTCTATAATATAATATTATATATAATTTAATAAATCATTATATATTATATATAATTTAATAAATTTTAAAATAATATATAATACTTTATTAATAATAAAATTTATTTTATATGTAAATATATAATTATATTAATATTTTTAATATAATATTTTTTATTATATAATTAAATTAATTAATTTAAAAAAAAAAAAGGAAGCGGCGGCAGCGGTGGAGGTTGGCCTCCTTGTCTCCGGGGGACGGTGGTCACCCAACGCAACCAGGGCGACGCCGGTCGCCCAGACCTTTTCTGGTCTGGGCGACCGGAGGGAAGGGGAGGGGGGTGGGGAAGCTATGGGGGGGGTTTGTGGTGGGGGGGGAGTTTGATTTTTTTTTAATAATAATTTTATTTTATAAATTATAAAAATTTTAATTTATAAATTATAATAATTTATATAATATAATTTATCCAACATGTGATATAGTTTTCTAAAGCCAAATAAAATTAAAAGCCTTCAAAAAATATCAACTTAGCATGCCATGTCATGTTTTGGTCAAAAAATTAAAATTTTTGCCACTAAAAAATTAAATTTCATCAATTTTAAAATTTAATAAATTTATAAAAAAATAAATTAATTATCGGACTAAAATTAATATTGAGCATATTTAATGGACTAAGAAAAAATATTTTTTTTTATATAAAATTTAATATAAATAATTTTGTAGGTATATTTTAATAAATATTTTAGTTCTATATAAAAAAAATTCTATAGATTATTTTTCTATATAAACTTTTTTAAATAATTTTTATATATTATAGATATATTTTAATAGGCATAAATTAACCAAATTGACTAGGAGGGGTATTTTAGTCATTGCCCCTATAAAAGTAAGTTATCTTTGACCAGGGGTAGTGTGATTCATTCTTTGTAACATAGGGGTGAAACTGACATTTAATTTTTCACAGGGTGTTTTTTGATCTTTTTGCATAATACGGGGGCAAATTGAATTGAACTCATATATATATATACGATGCACGTGATACGTTGTAATATTACAAAATTTAAAAGGCTGGGGTATACTATATATATATATATATATATATATATATATATATTATATATATATATAAATGAGTAATTGTCATTGTAATTATCAAAAAAAGAAAAATTTATCGAAGTCATCATCAGTTAGACACGTAATTGGTTCACCTTGGCCGGTTTGAAGTGGTTGCCTGGTGTAGGGAATGTTGCTTTGCTACAAAATAGAACTCACCTACAAAAACAAAAAGTTTGATTAAATCCAATACAAAACCTAAGGTTGAAATTCCAAAGTCCCATCTTATTTTAATATAAACGAAACTAGTTGTCCTGGTGAAACAGGACAATATTTACTAGGAAATTTGGCGAAAGATCAATCAACGGCGAAAAACACGAGAAATGAATTGAATACCCCTTCCAGTCCAAGTTCCCGCTCTGTATCTATGAATTGGGTGGGGCCTTAGATTCAATTATGATGATAATTAAGTCATAGGTATGGTACAAAAGACTGTGTTGAAAGTTGACATATCATGCGAAAAATGCAAGACGAAGGTCCTCAAGGCCGTCTCAGGAATCCCAGGTGCGTTTCACATGTAAATTCATATTGTTGCTGTTTTGCTGGAAAATCTGCGGCCTTTCCCTTTCCCATTAATTTTGTATGACCTATTTATCTAATACAATGACTCTTCCCTGCACGTCTCAACTTAGGGGTGGATAAAGTGGAAATAGATGGTGCAAAGGGAACTCTGAGCGTGACGGGTGATGCTGATCCATAAACAAGGAGAGCTGGGAAATTTGCTCAAGTTGTGAGTATTGGGCCTCCTCCTCCCCCTCAAAAACAGGACGTCCAGGAGAAGAAAAAGGCTGAAGCAAAGAAACCCGAAGAAAAGAAAGCCCAGGCGGCACATGAGACTCATTCGCCTTTCGCCGCCTGCCCAATTTATGACAGAATTCCTGTTATTCCTTGGGACCCAAACCCACACTGCTCCATCTTGTGATAAAAAAACGAATTTTCGATTAAAAATAGCCAGAGATGGCCATGCCATTGCCACTAGCTCGCTACTTACTCATACATCCCAACTTGTGTCTAAATTCAAATAACAAATAAATTGCTTTCCATGTTTCCTGCTACCAAAAAAACATTATGTAACAAATTTAGTCTACATATATACACTTCATGAGCTGCAAAACTTCATTGCGCGACTTTCCGCATAATGAATACATTAAAAACTGATGTTGGAGTATAGCTTGAGTAGTCCTGAATCTGATGAATGCGGTCATCACAACATGACAATGATTCATGGGTTTCTTCAGAAAATTCAACTAACTCATCATCATATCTATACACAGGCTTAAGCCTTGATGATCATGAGTTGAATCTAGAAAAGAGAGAGATCGGCAATCCCCATGTTTAGAAAAGCACTGCTGCTGCAATTATCCGACCACACATAGTTAGTACTTGAAAATGCCGCTGGACAACTAATTAAATTCTCTTTGCTGAGACCTGCTAGCTGTCTGCAAATTCAGTTCCTTACTTCAGCCAAATATTTCATTTAGATCTAAATGCTGGATTTTGAATGCTGTAATTAATTGGCTTATCTGTAAAATTTATCTTATCCCATGTCAGAAAAATTAGTGTTCTTCCTCAGATCAAGTTCTGTTGAGTTTGGAAGGATTTCATTCGTGTAATGATCTAAACTGCCTGCATCAGAGATGTGGCCCTGCGGCAAAAATAAAAAATCTTACCAATTGTGGCTGCTGGGATTCGAGCCCAGGTCTCCACGGCCACAACGTGGAATTCTTACCACTAAACTACAGCCACTTTGTTGCTAATTTTCATTTACATTGTAAAATATCAAATATATTTCAAATCTTATTAGATGAATATTATGTTACGATAGTATTGATTAAATCAATTTTTTTATTTGTTAAAATTAACATGTGATGAGAATTAGTGATGGCAATGGGGCGGGTCTGGTACGGGTCCGTTCGGATTCAAGACCCACCCCATTTAATTTTTGCAAGACCCATAACCCGCCCGCCCCGCTTGGACCCGTACCAGACCCACCATTTAATTTTTGCCAGCCCCATAACCCGCCCCCGCCCGCTTGGACCCGTACCAGACCCGCCTCATTTAATTTTTGCCAGCCCATAACCCATCCCAGCCTCGCCTCGCCATGCTAATAATTTCGCCCCGTCCCGACCTAATTAATTTATACAAAGAATACATTAAATAATTTTTTTTAAGAAATAATATCAGTTTAGATTTAAATATTTTAATATAATTTTCAATCTAAAATGAACTGGATAAGACAAAAAGTACGTTCATCTAAATTATTAAATTTTTTATCAACTAATTTTTTATTTTTTGTATTTTTATATATAGTTGGGTATATGCAAAAATTATTTAGGATTCATATATATAATAAGATAATTTTTTATTTATAATATATTGTATATATTAATAATATACAATAAAAAAGAGGCGGGGTTGGACCGGGGCCGGGTTCGGGTCCAATGGGGCGGGTTCGAGACAGGACCCGTAACCCGCCCCGGACCCAGCCGGGGCAGGTTTTAGCTGCCCCAGACCCGCCCCGAACCCAAAAAATGGCATCCCAGACCCGCCCCATACGGGGCGGGTCCGGGGCGGGTTTTCCGGGTTCGGGTTGAAATTGCCAACCCTAATGAGAATGTAAAATGGAAGCGTGATACTTTTGCATCTCTTAGAAACTCCACTTAAATAATATAAATAAATTTTCTTACTTTTGGATTGTTTTGTTAAGCATATGTATTTAATACAGTTGAAAGAAAAACATTATGAAGTTAATTTTTTTTTTCTCGAACAGCAAAAAAAGTTTATATAATAAATTATATGAGAAAAATGTCTTTTACAAACAGGGAGGTTGATCGATCGTTGAAACTGTCAAATTAATTACTGATCTATACAACTATAACAGTAATAAAACTAGGTAGAATCCCTAAGGAACTACGAGTTAATTTCTTAGTTCAGTTGCAGTAATCAAATGAAGGGATTTGAATAAGATTAATTACTAATTAATAGAAATAAATTAGAAAACAAAGGTAAAGTGATATGAAGAAATCAGTGGAAAAGAATTTCCACTCAAAGTAGTGTGTCACCCATCATTATGTCAATCATTGATCACAAAAGATTAATTTTACAACTAAGCATTTAACTTTGAAATCTATTAGGATAGCCATAATAAATTCTTATTTTTCTATTGTAATTGACTTCACACAAGCATCTAAATTAAAACTAATTATCTCACGATTGGGCACGATAGCGTTCCATATCAATTCAATAATAGCATATGCGTCACGGAAAATAGTTGAACCTAGATCAAACAATTGAGATAGCTGGAATCATCTAACCTAATTTTCTTATCCCTGCAAACAATCATGCAAAACACATAATTAATATTCTTGCTACTTATGTCACTCATTCATGACAATTATGAATCACTGAACTCATGGATAGCAATAGAACAATTAATATCGAATCGAATTGTTGGATCTATCAATAATAATCATTCCATAAGATGAAAATCAAGACAATAAATACTCCATGAAATCAGATAAAAACCAAAATCTCAAAACATAACAATTTTGTTCAACGTTTTCCTTGAATCAGAAAAGGGATTTAGCTACACAAAATGTTCGTAGCAAAATAAAAAATTCCCAAAAAAAGAAAAACATAAGCTAGAGAGAGAGAAAAACTGATTGACGAGGCCGACATTCTTCGATTCCTTGCTCCAAAACTTCAAAACGATCCTCCCACTTTTTCCTCTCCTTTCTTTCTCTTTTATATCTGTAGTCAAATTAGGGATTTTTTTTCCTTCCCTCACGTTGTTTCCGTCAACAAGGAAAGAAATTTCCTTTAACAACTTTCCAAAATAGCTTCTCTCTCTTGAACAGCTTCGAAGTTTGAATAGGGCGTGATCACACCCTATTGAATTTTGAACTCTATTTCTGCTTCCTCTTGTGGACAACTTTGAAGATTGAATAGGGTTTGATCACGCCCTATTGAATGTTGAAATCTGTTTTTGCTTCATCTTCCTTGATCTATTTCCAACTCCATTTGGAGCATTTTAACTCTTTTTAATTCAAAGGGGTCAATGTTAACTATTTACTTAAATGATGCATAATTCAATTTTAATGCTATAAACTCATCCTAAAATACTCGAATTAAGCATGTAATTGAGTGATCAAAATCATCCTATCAGAGGTAGTATTTCTGATACAAAAAAGTTTGGCTATCCACTAATAAAGCAGGATTAAAAGAAAGGGGACTTCTAATGTATATATGACGTACAAAATGTGCCAAAGCAGCTATCTTCGCGCATAAGTTTGCACAAGCAACGCAATGTGGAGACATGAATTAAACTCTTAGCCAGCTTAACACTTAAAAATGTCCTTCTTGTTCCCACTTTCAAACATAATCTCCTTTCGTATTTTAACTCTGTAAATCTCAACCTGTGTGCTTTTTTTTTTTTTTTTTTCTCACCTCACTTTGTCTATCGCAGGACCTGAAGACTAAGCATATCATGGTAATAGGAAAACAGATAGAAAAGCTTTATTATGTGGACAAGAATTTTTTCATTTCTATATCTGCACCTCAATGTAACAACAGTCATATGACTTGCTCTTCTTCTTCTAGTCAGTTGTATACACTGTGGCACAAACGTTTAAGACATACTAGTCCATCAATGCTTAGTCATATTCCTATATTGAACTCTGCTACTAACAATAAAGATCATGTTTGTTCCATTTGACCCTTAGCCAAACAGTCCAGAGAAGCATTCTCTTTGGTGAATCCAACACTTGTAACCCTTTTAATTTGATTCATATTGATATTTGGGGACCGTATAAACAACCATCATTATTCCGAGTGCCTTATGCTCTCACCATAGTGGATAATTATTTCAGGATGATCTGGACATTCCTCATGCATCACAAATCACAAACACTATATAGAGTGTGTTTGCGAATGCTTCTAAAAAGTGATTTTCAACTTTTGGCTCCAAAAAAGCAATTTTGAAATGTTTGGGATACCAGCTTCTACTTCTGAAATGGACAAAAAAAGCGCTTTTAGGCCAAAAGTTAGAAGCATCTTGAGGGGTGCTTTTAGCTGCTTTAATTTTTTTGTAAATAAATTCAACTATATTTTTTACTACTTTACTCTTATTATAATAACCTTAATTCAACTTTACCCTTTTAATTTATTTTTAAAATTGTATATTTAAAGTTGATTTTGAAGTTTTCAAATAATTTAAATTTTAACAATAATTAAATTTACACTTTACATATTTATTATTTTAAGTTTTTTATATTATTTTGTTCATGTGCTTTGATTAATAAAATAATTAGTTTTTGCAGTCATGCAAGTTTAGTTATTATGTATGAATTAATAATTATATTATTTAGAGGAATTATTATTAAATTAAATATATATATATATATTTCATATTTTTTAAATTTATGATTTTTTTTGAAAAAATAATTATTAGTGACAAATAACAAGCAAAATAATAAGCAAAAAGATAGTATCTTTTTAACATATAGGGATAAAATAGTCTTTCATCAATTAAATTTATTTTAGAAGTGATTTTTCTTCAAACACTATCCAATTTAGCTTTTATCTGCTTTTAACTTTTTTTACAAACACTATCCACTTTTGATTCTGCTACAACTTCAAACGTTCTCTATAAAATTCATTTTTTTAAAAAGTAGAAGTTTTTGCAAACACTTCCATATTCTGTCTGCATTTGATGCCAAAGTCAAGGCCTTGCGCACTAATAATGGCTCTGAACTTTCGAGCCTTCCTCTCTAAGAACTCTTACAAAATATGGAATTGATCACTAAAGAACTTGTACCTATACACCACAACAAAACAATGTTGTAGAAAGAAAACATCGACATCTATTACATGTAGCTCGGCCCGTCCGGAACAGTAATGCTCAGATCTAACTGGTTCCATGATTAATTTTGCCCCTTTTAGGGGCACTCTTGTCCTTTTATTGGGAAGCGGGGTAGTACCCCTATCCGTAGTACTAGTTAAAAGTCACTATAGTCCACATGCGAACTAGCTTTCCTCCCAAAACTTCGTCCACTCCTCCACACATTTGTTGTTTTGTCCACAGCACTGAGCATAAGCACATCTAACAACATTTGCAAATTTGTGAATTTTTTTTTTCCAAACATTTGTCTTCTATTTTCACTCTTTTTGTTCATTTCTCTATTTAACATCTCATCAAATCCTTCCAAACTGAAAGTATAAAACTATCACATGTTTAGAAGTTTTTAACACTAAAACGAAGGCATTATTCCAATAATTATATGTCAAATTAGGCCATTATCATTTCCCCATGAATGACTTTTTGTTTTTTTGACATCATTTCCTCATGAATGGCTAAATAGTTAAAGAATACGATTTTTTGTAGTTGAAGGAATATACTTAAGTACTAATGTCTTTCACCTAAATTAATGAATAGTGAGGCTGGTGCGATAACCTAGCTAAAGAAAGTAAAATAATCTTGAACTTTTGATCACTCAAATTGAGACCTCACACAATACGTATTATTTGCTTAAAGTCCGTTGCTCTATGAACTCTGAGCAATATTAATGGCCCTACACTAGTACCATTTTCTTTTATAAAAGGCGGCCCATCTTCATATTTATATGGATAGCTTCATCAAATCCATATCACTCTTTATAATTTTTGCATACTCATCTTATGATACACTATCACCATTATTCTTTTTCAGATATATACTACCATCATATGATGTTCCAAAAAGCATTTCATCATGACAGTTAAATCTGGTCGGAATTTTCTCTAGCAATTGACACAAGGAAAAACACAATTTCAATTTCCAAATTTTTAACACCAATGATACATCAGCTCACCTAGGTCTGTCATGTCAAAATGTGAAGACAAAATCTCTTGGTTTCATCAACTATTTCTAAGATGGTATATAAAAGTAGCTTGTTATCAACATATAGGCATAAAATCACATAAGCTGATGCAAACAACTTCCAATAAACACAAATATTGGATGCATTTACATTGTATCCATTAGTTAATAGAGTAATTTTCCCATATTATTGTTTGGAAGCCTACTTAAGACCATAGAGTGATTTTTTAAATTTGCATACTTTGTTTTCCTATCAGGAACTATAAACCCTTCAAGTTGTTTCATGTATATTTTTTCTTCTAAGTCACCATTTAAAAATATCATTTTTACATCTATTTGATGAATTACCAGTCCATAAATAGCTTAAAGTGCAACTAAAGTTCCAATGATTGCAATTTTTATCACAGAAGAATATATCTATCAAAGTAGTCTATATATATTTTTTGAGTATATCCTATCACCGCTAATTTAGCCTGGAATTTTTCTATAAACTCATCTAGTCTAATTTTTTTTCCTGAACCCATTTGGATTTAATCGGTTTATTCGCTATGAAATCTCAAGTATATTTTATCTTAATGAAATCTATTTCAATTCTAATAAGTTGTTTTCAGAAACTAGAGTCTAGACATCTGAAATCCGTTGGAATAGTAAGAAGTTTAATGTTAAGAGATCTGAGCTATTTTGCAGGCCGATTATGTAGTTAATCTTTACGGTTTGAGTAGTAGTTGAGCGACCACCACTGCAAATTCTGGTTGAAGTTTAATCAGTGTAAACATGCATGTGTCAAGTTGCCAACAACAATGACACCAACTTCTTATTCGATCGCAATACAAAAGTCCACATATCTACCTACTTCAAAAGTATAATAACCAGCTTTTAATTGGTCATTTGCGTAGTTAGTTCTAAATTTTGTTATTACATTACACCCCTCGAAGAAAAAAAAATCTAAATTCAGGCAGTACTCCAATATATATATATACAAGAAAAAAAGGGAAAAAAGAAAGAGCCGCCCCGGCCAGGCTGCACCTCATATCTTTCCACGTGGAACATGCTGTAATTTTCCACTCCAACTTTCAAAGTTGAACTACTCACGTCAAGAACTCCATTACATTTACATACATACATACGTTTCACCAAATTAAGCAACCTCCAAAACGCGAATCTTTCGTCAAACCCTATCCCTGAATAGAAAACATTTGTATATCCAACCAATACTAACATTAACAAAAAGGAAAAACGAATTCTCTACATTTCTTACATTCTACTTGAACACAAATTGTGCCTGAATTCAGTTGAGGAGAGAAACACACATACCTATTAGCTGTCTTTGTTTGTGGGTTTTGCCCCCGACCCCCATCTACACTACATCTACATCTACTACCACCTCAATTATATCCCTTCTTTTGTCCCTTTTCCATATAATTTGTTTTTAAATCTATTACTTTTTCATATCATTATCCACCTTCTTGATGTTACTTTGGTTTCCAAGAATCAGAAGAGGGATTATCTCAGATGATGATGTTAATGATGATGATGATGAGCTGTTGATCACTCTTATTACTCTAATAATATCGGCAAAGGCTGCGATGAAATTGTGACGCTTTGGCTTTACTTCTCAGCAGAAACGTTCGCTTTTTCAGGGATGATAAAGGTGGAAGATTGAGAGGAAAGGAAAGTTCAAATTCCAAGATTATTCTGTCCCAGCCGAGAAGGTTGAATCACCGAGATGTAAGCTCCCCACTTTAGTTTTCTTTTTCTTTTTTTTCTTTTCATAGAAATTTACAGAAATATATATATATATATATATATGTGTGTGTGTGTGTGTGTGTTTATATTGTGATGAGTGTCTTTTATGCAAGCAATTCCATAATCATTTATCAAAAGTATTGTTCATGGAAAAAAACAGTGATATGGCGACTCCTGTGGAGCCTCCAAATGGATTTAGGCCTGTAGGAAAGCATTACTATACAATGTGGCATACATTGTTTGAAATAGACACCAAATATATGCCGATCAAGCCGATAGGCAGAGGAGCGTACGGGGTGGTCTGTTCGTCCATCAATAGGGACACAAATGAAAGAGTGGCCATCAAGAAGATCAATAATGTGTTTGGAAACCGGATTGATGCTCTGAGGACTCTAAGAGAACTCATGTTGTTGCGTTGCATAAAGCACGAAAATGTGATTGCTCTTTAAGGATGTTATGATGCCGACTAATTGGAGGGGTTTTAAAGATGTTTATATGGTCTACGAGTTGATGGATACGGATCTTCATCAGATTATTAAGTCCTCACAGCCTCTGTCAAACGACCACTGTAAATACTTTATTTTCCAGGTATTAGTTCTGTTCTTGGCTTTCGGAGGCATATCCACATTGATTTATATATTTGTTAATGTCTGATGTTAGGAAGTCGCTCAATTTACAATTCATAGCAATAGAAATAATGAGAGAAGAGAACTAGTTATTTAGCCAATATATGGTCCTCTTTTCTACCGGAATACAAGAATGAAAAATAGTGGTGCAACGTCAAAAAATTTATGCTTCCACAATCTACTTGATTCCATATGAAGGTTCAAGTTATCATTCTTAAATTTAACAACTTGGATCGTATTTTTTATATTCTTTCTGGAACATTAAACTGCTTATACTGAAACAATCTGCTAGAAATTGATTAGATTGAAGATTCTGTTAACTGTTTCAAGACTGTCAATGCTGTTTAAAAGTTGTGTATTCAAACAGCTATTTCAGTTATCTAAACTCGATAAAATGTCAGAGTCAGCAACATCTACTTCAGACACTCTCTTCTGCTCTTAATTTTTGCTATATAATTGTTGGCCTTTGTGATGTGGCTCCCCAATGCAGCTTCTCAGGGGATTGAAATATCTACATTCTGCAAACATTCTTCATCGGGACTTGAAGCCTGGAAATCTCCTCGTCAACTCTAATTGTCAGCTGAAGATTTGTGATTTTGGGCTGGCACGAACCAGCAGAGACACGGACTGTTCATGACTGAATATGTAGTCACGAGATGGTATCGTGCACCAGAGCTGCTTCTTTCCTGCGACAATTATGGAACCTCCATTGATATCTGGTCTGTAGGATGCATCTTAGCAGAAATTCTCGGCCGTAAACCAATCTTTCCAGGAACTGATTGCCTCAGTCAACTCAAGCTTATTATCAGTGTTCTAGGTAGCCAACCTGAAGCAGAGCTCGGGTTTATAGATAATGCGAAAGCCAAAAGGTTCATATTGTCACTTGGACATTCCAGAGGAGCTCATTTTTCTTCCTTGTATCCGCACGCAGACCCTTTAGCGATAGATTTGTTGAATCGGATGCTTGTATTTGACCCGTCCAAAAGAATCAGTGTTACAGAGGCTCTCTGTCACCCTTATATCTCAAGTTTGTACGATCCGAGCAGCAATCCTCCAGCTCCGTACCGCATCAATGTGGATATAGATGAGAATATGGGAGAACCAGTTATTAGGGAGATGATGTTGAGGGAGATCCTCTATTACCATCCTGAAGCTGCTTATGCTTATAACAATCTGATATATTGACGTTCAGTTCCCAAAATTCCTTTTATATTTCCTTCACGAAAAATGGTGAAAGATGGAGGATATGATAAGGGAACAGAATCATATCCATTGAGCTGAGCACACAAATATTATTTATTTCCGTATTTTTTGAAGTAGAAATGCAAACACGTATGAGAACTTTGATGGTCATTGAGTCTTTATTGGGGTATCGAATGAGAAGGAGCTTCTTCTTGACCTGTGACATATCTGTGTTTTCATCAACTATATGTCCTATCGTATTCTCAAATTATGGCTACGGCATGTTGAGCGTATATTTCGTTTTGATGAAATGTGTAGCCAGAATTAATGCCACATTATGCAAGCATGCGAGAGATTCATGCCAAATTTTGATGGAACAAATCTAGGATTAACATGTTAGCAACAATGACATGGACGACATAATATATATAGTGCTTCATGGAAATTTAAGTATGCCAAGAACACAAAATTTTGGTGTGGCTTTCTCTAGCTTTCATCCTGAACAAAACAAGCTATTTCATCCATTGAGCACAAAAAAGTGTTTCGTAAAATTAGTTCAGAATTGTCTAACTATAGATCCAAGAAAGAAAAAGCTCTTTCAGTGAGTAGTAGTCGAAGATATACCGTCAGAAAATTGCTTGGAGAGGAGGGATTGAAACAGATACAATTTGATGGAAATGACGCGAGGGCCGTCTTCAAGAAATTGGGTTTTGACAAACCGCAACACATGGAAAACAGAACAAGGCATTTCCCAGTAGAAGTTGTGGATGATGACACAGAGAAGAAACACACCTTAGAACTTAGGCAAGATGAGAAGTTTGGGCCTTTGGATTCTATGAAGATTGGGCAGTCAAGGTTTGTTGCTGGCAAAGGCTATGATGGAAATGAAGAGATTGGGTTTTATGTTCATCGTAGAACAGGGGAAATTCACTTTTCTGTGCTGAATGCTGGTGGAATGTGATAGACTATAGCTATATTGGTCTATCCTTCCTTCATTGCTCAATTTCAATTTTCCACTAGAAATATTGTCATTAAATTCACATGTATTTATCTGCTGCTGGAGAGGGCTTCCAGTGAAGTTTATTCCCGGGATAGAGAATATACACATGCATCATCAATAAAGAAAAGAGTGATAATTATTTAGTCTGCATGATTAATGCTGCTGACATAAGTATCACTTTATTTCCTGTAGGGAGAGTGTTTTGTGTGTATATATTCCACTTTCAACACTGCCTAAAGCCCCTTCCTCCTCTCCATTTCTTTTATTTTGTGGCTTTTGCTCTATATCTTTTCTTGTCTTTGTCTTTGTAATCTTCAAAGTTGTCGTACCCAAACTCATCTGCCGGTACTCAACCTCATTATGTTCTTGATTCTTCTTTACTGTCTCAACCTGCTTGTATAAATCCTCAAATAATATGATGTGGAAGCGTTTGTTAGAGAATTACAAGATTCATGTCGCTGGTACTCAGTGAAATCTTGCTTTCTGGATTTACTGTAAACTCATCTCTCCATCGTCGTTCCCACCTCGTTCAATCCTTCTCTGTTGTCTTCCTCTACTGGTTATGTTTTCTCATGAACACAACACTAAACTACTTTTTTCGATCAATACTCCACTTACAGCCAAATAACTGGGGTACATCGAGCTGATATCATAGAGTACAAAAAATACTTGCAAATATCTTCTAGTCTTTTTGGTCTAGAGGGTGCACCGAAATCTTTAATTTTCTTGCAAACGAGACATTCTTGCGGGCAGCAGATACTTACTATTTGATCATATACATATAACATGGCTTCTCCAACCAGTGCAACTTCTTCAGGGTCTATCTCTATCTCCCTTCAAAACTCGGGTTCTGAGGAAAATTGGCAGCATGAAACGGATGAGAGGAAACGAAAACGAATGGTTTCCAACCGGGAATCAGCACGAAGATCTCGAATGAGGAAGCAGAAGCACTTGGATGATCTGAATGCTCAGGTGAATCAACTCAGGGCTGAAAATAATCACACTCTCTCAAACATGAATCTTGTCACTAAGCTTTGTTTGAATATTGAGAGTGAGAACTCAGTTCTCAGGGCGCAGATGTCTGAACTGAATCACAGACTTCAGGCACTTAATGACATTGTTAACTACATCGACTCAAACAGATTTACTGCTGCAGGTTCCGAGATGGAGGATTATTATGATGAAGATGGGATGATGATGATGAATGGGGGTGAGCTCTTGAAACCTTGGAGTTTAAACCTTGTTAATGAACCAGTTATGGCTAATATTCCTGATGTCTTCATGATGTACTGATCAGCAAGCTAATCATTCCATGGATAGCCAAGTTTCATATGGGTGCATGATGAAACTAGACAAATCAAATCATGATTTGATGAATGAATAGGAGTACCAAACATGAGACAATAGCCAAATGATGTAATAAACGATATATAAATAAAAGGATGCATGGGTTTGATGAAATTTATAATGTGTGTGTGGATGTGTTCATTAATCTTTTTCTCAAGTACTCCAATAGGGTTGGGTTCCTTTGTTGATACATTTGTTAGAAGTGGGTATAGTACTATACAATATACATAATCCATGGATGGTTGGGGCATGGGGTGGGGGTATATTCTTAAATTGTAATAATTAAACTAATTAATTGGGTGGGTGGGAATGGATTTTGGACGTGGTCAAGAGATATTATTTGGAACGGTGACGTCAAGATTTTGAATTATTGGCAATATTATATTTAGAATTACACTACGAAACCTACAAACAGCTCAGTACGTACTGCTCCACTTTCAAATTATTGAGTGCAATGGACTTCCTTTATATATATACTAGCAGTTATGGCACGCCGTTCCTGCATACATATAATAAATAATTTTTTATATTTTTAAAAAATATTTATAAATAGAGCAAAATAGACAAATTAATACATGATATTAAAAAGAAAAGAAAAGAAAGTCAATTTATTAGTTAATGAATAATTTGAAAAGTGGAATGAGTTAGTTATCTTATTTGTGAAGGGCATTTTTGACTTTACAAAAAATTGGTGCGACGGGTGTCACTAACCGCCGTTTGTGAGTATGAAACCCCTTTTCTTTTTATATTAGTATAGATATATATATCTCTAGATACGTCCGACCATGCATGTTGTATTATTGTACTCATTAAATTATGTTTCCAGGATATCCGAAAATAAATCTGTTCCTTTTCTTCCAGAAATTAATGAGTAAGTCAGAATTAATTGGGCACAACTTTTTCTGCTTAAACAAGAAGAGCGATAATTCACAGCTTACTACATGCTATCCTAAATTTGAGATACTTATTTTAGCTATCGATTCTAACTCCATAATTTCGAGTATGTAAATTCGATAAATACAAATTTAATATATATATATAATTTATATTCAAATATTGAGTTAAAATAATACTCAAAATATGTTTCTACAAAAAGATGATGATGATGATGCGGATAACCTGACCCCCCAAGTCCAAGGCTTATTGGACTCACATTCCGACTTGCCTCATACAAAACCTAATTAGCATGTTAGAACTTAGATCTATTTTGTGATTTTACTAGTAAGTGTGGCACACTTAAATTAGTGTGCATAATTAAATAAAAAATTTAATATTCTTAAAAATATATTGTAATTAAAAAAATTAAAAATATTCAAATTAAAAAAAAATTATAAAAAGTTAATGAAGTTAAAAAGATGTGGGAGTTTAGAAGAGTGGTTTGGGGAAGAGTGGGGTTGAAAATTAACAAATAAATTAATTAATTAAATTAAATATTAAAAATTAGTAATTTTCACACACTCTATAACAATACTTAAAAAATTGGATAGTGTCTCCCGCCTAAGGGACCAAACTATATTTATAGAGGGTGTCTCTATCTGCTGGTGGTCTATACTTTTTCCTTTATTTTTGGGGGAAAAGGGTAAGGGTGGTTAACAAGTCATCTTTTTCTGCCGCTGGATATATATGTAATAGGGTATCTCTTTGTTAGGGGAGACCCCTTGCTGGTGAGGACTTCTGATCGCCAGGGAATCCCATCCATCAAAGAGTCAAGGCTTCAGGAAGATCTCCCTTGAACTGCATCTTCCAGATAGTAGACTTGGCAAGCTAGATGTATGCCCCGCGGAGGTGGCTAAGTACGGACTTTGGGATCGATCATCCTTGTTGGGCCGAGATTCTAGGCTGAGTCCAGGGGCCTTGGGCCTTCGCCCTCCTTTTTATGGTGTTTCTGAATTTTTTAATTAATAAAAAAATTATTGGTTAGAAACTTTATTTATTTTAAATATTTATAATGCATTTATCCAAATTTTAATGTAGTTATAATGTATTTTATGTTATTTTTAATTATAAAAAATCTTATTGTTAAAAATATCTAATTTGGATTTATCCAAAATCTTACCTCCAATAAATTTTATTTTATATTTTATTAGTTGATATATTTATATTTTATTGATTTATTTTACTTTATCCAAAACTTTAATTGCAACTAAGTTAATTTTGACTTAATATTAATTTTTTTATAATTTGAATTTTTTAATTATAGAGAAAAAATTTAATTTATTAGAGACTTCATATATTTTAAATTAATCAAGAATTTTATTTTCTGTAAAGAAAATCAAAACGTGATACTAATGCTTTTTTTTCTTTTTCAAAAACTTGGTACACAAAAGGTATAATAATATATTACAAATTGTTTCTTTAAAAAAAAATCATTTATATCATGAGGTAACATAATAATATCTATGATATTAATGTATTTAAATAAAATATTTTATTTTACTAAAAAAATAGTTGAGTAAGAAAATATATGCAGCATTGGAAACTTAAAATAATCTTTAAAATGTCTAAAATTATGATAATTATATGGTTATTTTCAAAACATTCAATAATAAATTTAGTAAACATTCAATATTGAGTTTTGTTATATATACATAACTTTAGTATTATTATATATAAAAGACGGTCATCAAATATGATATATTTTTATATAATAATTCAAAATTAATAAAAATATTATAAAATTTTTAAATTATCTTGCAAGTTTCGTTTTGCTTTTGCGCAACAAAGAGAGAAGGAAAGGCCAAAGGGAGAGGGAGGATTTTGCTTTAATTCAAATTTTGTATATGCGTTTGGGTGTGCCGGTGTGGCCAGCCAAGCTTATTAAGGTTTGAATTCTGTTTTTTTTTTTTAAAAAAAATTAGCCAATTATGAAGTAATTAGTGTCTGTCACTCTTCAAATATTTATGAGAATTAGTGCCACCCTGCCTGCTTATGCCCCTTTGATCATTTTATTATTCTTTTTTTTATATTCTATTTACAACTTAGTTCTTTAATTTATAATTATATATGATTTAATCATTAACTTTTTAAAAAAAAATTAATTTAATCCCTAAAAGTTTTAATATATTTCAATTATACCCTATTTTTATATTCTAGGTAAATTACTTGACTTTCTATTTCTTAAAAATTAAGTAATCTAGTTTGATGCGTTCAAAAAACGCATGGGTCCAAATGATATGGATTGTCGTTCAAGTTTGGGTCGAAGCGAATACCAATCTTGAAGGAGGGGCCTGCAAAAAAGGCGTTCACATTCCGACGCCCAAGTTAGTATTGGATCTTTAAGAAATATGAAGATAAAAGTAGATAAATACGATATAAATTAAGATATGGTGAATGATACAGGTGTAGAAGTGTATGAACACGTGACAACGTGATTGTGGAGTATTTAGAGAATGTTTATAGAATGAGAGATGTGTGAGAGACGTGAGGGAGACATCTAGAGACGGAGAAATGTGTCAGGGAGAGGTCCTAAAGGTGTGTTGAAGATGAAGTCAAGGTCAAGTCGAGATCCCCCGATAGGTTAGAAAGAACCTGTATTTATAGGGGAGGGGATGCCCATTTCCCTCCGGCTGGAGTCTACACGTTTCCTCTATTCTCAAGAAGAGTGGATAGAGTTGTTAGGATAAAGCCTGGTTTTTCTTCATCTTTGGTTAGTTATGTTTTTTTGAGGTTGGGGATGCCTTGTCTTATAGATTCGGGGAGCTATTGGAGTCTGTTAGGGTTTAGAGTCTTTCTCTATTCTTTGGGGACTCTTCACCATTGAGGACAATGAGTCCTTCTGCTCCAGGAGTCCAGGGCTTTGAGGGCAATTGTTAGGGTTCCAGCAGTTAAGGGGAGTTCTCCTAGGGCTGACGTGGTCCAAAGTGGTTGCTGACACATAGGCTGACAAGATGCCACGTAGGATAGTGGGCTGCCACATAGTGGGCCTTTTGGGCCGAATGTTTGTCAAGCTTTGGTCATGGTACGAGTAGAGGGATACCCCGTCCTTTGGTCCAAATAGGGGGATGTCCTGTCCTCTTGGTCCGAGTAGGGGGATGCGTTGTCCTTTTGGGCCTCTTAAGATGTTACGGGCCTCTTTTCTTTCTTTTATTTTTTGGATCGTTTGGGCCTCTTTGAACCAGCCTATTTTTATGCACATCAATAACCCCCCCCCCCCCCCACTTTAATAAGTGGTGATTTCAACACTTATTAGAGTAGATGTATTTAGAGTCAATGTCCGAAACCCTTTTCTTTTTTATTCCTGCAAAGAATGTTAGTAGCATAAGCATGTTTAGAAAACAAGACTTACTTGTGCCTGTATGGAGCAG
Organism: Sesamum angolense; assembly: GCA_034509725.1. Lineage (NCBI taxonomy): Eukaryota > Viridiplantae > Streptophyta > Magnoliopsida > Lamiales > Pedaliaceae > Sesamum > Sesamum angolense. The sequence goes on from JACGWL010000001.1 coordinate 19,346,019, forward strand.
GACATTTTATGAAGGTGCCTCCATGGAAGAGAGCTTAATGGGTATCTTTTGTGCCAATTTCGTTGTAGAGCTTTATTTTTCTTAAAGAGAATGTTAGACAATAAGGAAAATATGTATATATCATGAATGGATCCTGCGCAGATGAAATTATTGTGCCTCCTTGGAGAAAGGCTTATTAAGGGGGGTGTCTCCTTGGAACAGAACTTAGGGACCTCGCCGGAGAAAGAATAAGGTGTCCGCCATAGACAGGGCTTAGATGCCTTTGCGGAGGAGGCTTGTGTGCCTGTATGGGACAGAGCTTATAAGTCCCCTAGAGAATGACATAAGTGCCCGCTCGAAGGAGGGTCTTTGTGCCAGTGTGGAAGATAGGGCTTTTATGAAAAGTTTAAGAAGTATGTCTCATTCGTGAAATTATTGCAAGAAGACATATTTTAATATGTCAAACGTGGTAAAATAAACTTTCAAGAATGTTAAAATATTAAAAATACTCCTTGAGGGAAGCTTGTAGTAAAAATTTATTCGTTGAGGGGGATGTCTGATTGGGGGCAGGGCTTACTTTTTGAGGAGGATGCCCTCCTACTCTTCTAGGCGGACGTCTTGAAAAAATTTCTAAGGAGGATGTCCTGCAGCTTTTCTAGGGGGACAACTTGTAGATTTTTCTAAGAAGGATGCCCTCCTGCTTTTCCAAGGGAACCCTAAAGATATGCCTTTGCAGGTTTAAGAAGTCCTGCTCAAGCTTTTCAATATGTGTCATCCAGTCCTTGGGAGTACCTCATTATTGGGGACGGGGCTCTCGCCTTCTCACCAAGGGAACGCCCTGTCACAAGGGTCTCTGCACATTGAATGGATGATTAGTAGGAACATTAGAATTAAATAATTATAATGGTGAAGCCGCTGAAGTAGGGCCTTGAACAGAGATAGTAAGCATCAGGGGGAGGTTCTCCAGCGGGAGAGGGACCATCCTCCTGGATGAGGTGCTATCTCCATTGTTGGTAGATTCCACAGATCTCACGCCTTAGATCAATGTTCCCACAGACAGCGCCAATGATGCATTCAAAAATGTACGGTCCAAAGGATATGGACTATCGTTCAAGGCTTGGGTCGAAGCGAATGCCAATCTTGAAATGGGGGCCTACAAAAAAGGCGTTAGCACTCCGACACCCAAGTTAGTATTGGATCTTTGAGAAATATGAAGATAAAAGTAGATAAATGTGATATAAATTGAGATATGGTGAATGATATAGTGTAGAACTGTATAAACACGTAATAACGTGATTATGGAGTGCTAAAGAGTGTTTATAGAGTGAGAGATGTGTGAGAGACATGAGGGAGACGTCTAGAGATGGAGAAAGGTGTCAGGGAGAGGTCCTAAAGGTGTGTTGAAGATGAGGTCAAGGTCAGGTCGAGATCCCACGATAGGATAGAATGAACTTGTCTTTATAGCGGTTGGAGTCTGCACGTTCCCTCTATTCTCGAAAAGAGTAGATAGGAGTTGTTAGGATAAGGCCTCGTTTACCTTCATATTTGGTTAGTTATGTTGTTCCGAGGTGGGGGATGCCTTGTCCCATAGCTTCGGGGGAACTGTTGGAGTCTGTTAGGTTTTGGAGTCTTTCTCCAGTCTTGGGGGATTCTTCACCATTAAGGACAATGAGTCATTCTGCTCCAAGAGTCCAAGGCTTTAAGGCTAGTCTGTTAGGGTTCCAACCGCCAAGGGGCGTCCTCCCAGGGCTGATGTGTCTAATATGGTTGCTGACACATGGGCTGACGAGATGCCACACAGGATAGTGGGCTGCCATATGTTTGGGTCTTTTGGGTCGAATGTTTGTCAAGCTTTGATCATAGTATGAATGGGGGGATGCCCCATCCTTTAATTCGAGTAGGGGGATGTCCTATCCTCTTAATCCGAGTAAGGGGATGCACTGTCCTCTTGAGCCAACCTATTTTTATGCACATCAATACCCCTCCCCCCACCAACTCTAATAAATGGAGATTTCAACACTTATTAGAGTAGACGTATTTAAAGTCGAGGTCCGCAACCCTTTTGTTTTTTATTCCTGCAAAGAATGTTAGTAGCATAAGCATGTTTAAAAAAATAAGACTTACTTTGTGCCTGTACGGAGCAGGATTTTTTATGAAGGTGCCCCCATGAAGGAGAGCTTAATGGGTGTCTTTTGTGCCTACCTCGTTATAGGGCTTTATTTGTCTGAAAAAGAATGTTAGACAATAAAGAAAATATGTATATATCATGAATCGATCTTGCACAGATTGAAATTGTTGTACCTCCTCGGAGGAGGGCTTATTAAGGGGGTGTGTCTTTTGAACAGGATTTAGGGACCTCATCGGAGAAAGAATAAGGTGTCCGCCAGAGACAGGGCTTAGATGCCTCCGCGGAAGAGGGTTTATGTGCCTGCACGAGACAGAGCTAACAAGTCCCCTAGAGAAGGACCTAAGTGCCGGCTCGAAGGAGGGCCTTTGCGCCTGTGTGGAAGACAGGGCTTTTATGAAAAGTTTAAGAAGGATGTCTCCTTCATGAAATTATTACAAGAACACACATTTTAATATATCGAATGTGGTAAAATAAACTTTCAAGAATGTTAAATATTAAAAATACTTCTTGAGAGAAGCTTGTAGTAAAAATTTATTTGTCGATGGGGGTACCTACTTGGGGGCAGGGCTTACTTTTTTAGTAGGATGCCCTCCTGCTCTTCTAGGGAGCCATCTTGCAGATTTTTCTGAGGAGGATGTCCTCTTGCTTTTCTAGGGGGACATCTTGCAGATTTTTCTAAGGAAGATGCCCTCCTGCTTTTCCAAGGGGACCCTAAAGACACGCCTTTGCAGGTTTAAGAGGTCCTGCTCAAGCTTTTCAATATTCATCAATAGTGGGGGAGTGTAGGGACGCCCTATCGCAAAGGTCTCTGCACATTGAATGGAGGATTAGTAGGAATATTAGAATTAAGTAATGATAATGGTGATGCCGCTGAAGTAGGGTCTTGAACAGAAGTAGGTGGGGAGGTTGCGGGAGGGGTACCATCCTACCTGCCGAGCGGGAGGGGGACCATCCCCCAAGAGGAGGTGTTATCTCCATTGCTGGTAGATTCCATAGATCTCACGCCTAAGATCAATGTTGCTACAGACGGCGCCAATGATGCGTTCAAAAAATGCATAGGTCCAAAGAATATGGACTATCGTTCAAGGTTTGGGCCGAAGCAAATGCCAATCTTGAAAGGAGGGGCCTGCAAAAAGCGTTAACACTCTAATGCCCAAGTTAGTATTGGATCTTTGAGACATATGAAGACAAAAGTAAATAAATACGATATAAATTAAGATATTGTGAAGGATATAGATGTAAAAGTGTATAAACACGTGATAACATTATTGTGGAATGCTAGAGAGTGTTATAGAGTGAGAGATGTGTGAGAGACGTGAGGGACACATCTAAAGATGGAGAAAAGTGTCAGGGAGAGGGTCCTTAAGGTGTGTTAAAGATGAGGTCAAGGCCAGGTCGAGATCCCCCGATATGGTAGAATGAACATGTAGTTATAGAGGAGGGGGATGCCCCTTTCCTTCCCGGTTGGAGTTTGTATGTTCCCTCTATTCTCGGGAAGAGTGGACAAGAGTTTTTAGGATAATGCCTGATTTGCCTTCATCTTTAGTTAGTTATGCTGTTCCGAGGTGGGGGGGTGCCTTGTCCCCTAGATTTAGGGGAGCTGTTGGAGTCTGTTAGGGTTTGGAGTCTTTCTCCAGTCTTGAGGGACTCTTCACCGTTGAGGACAATGAGTCCTTCTGCTTCAGAAGTCTAGGACTTTGAGAGTAGTCTGTTAGGGTTCCAGCCGCCAGGGGGAGTCCTAGGGCTGACGTAGTCCGATGTGGTTGCTGACACATAGGTTGACGAGATGCCACGTAGGATAGTGGGCTGCCACATGTGTGGGCCTTTTGGGCCGAATATTTATCAAGCTTTGATCATAGTACGAGTAGGGGGATGCTCCGTCCTCTGGTCTGAGTAGGGGGATGTCATGTTCTCTTGGTCCGGGTAGGGGGATGCGTTGCCCTCTTGAGCCTCTTAGGATGTTACGGGCCTCTCTTTTCTTTCTTCTTTTTAGATCGTTTGGGCCTATTTGGCCCAACCTATTTTTATGCACATCAGAGTTCCATATAATTTCTTGATTGTCCCATATTAACTCAAATAATCTCTTTATGAATAACCCTTAGACAAAAAATGTGAAGGAAAAAAATAGATCTTATAGGTATAATAAATTAATTTGTCAGAGATAATACACAATATTTAATATAATAGATATGGAGTGTCACAGTTTCACTATTCTCTAAGTAGACAAAGTAATTAAATTTATATAAATAAAACATATAAATATTAGTGAATTTAGTTTTTATTTTTCATTCAAAATTTAATTTTAATATTTTGGCCCGTGCATAGCACGGGGATTCCGCTAGATAATAATTATATGGTGACAAAATCAAATTGTTGTCACTCATACAGTAAAACCTCTATAAATTAATACTCTATAAATTAATAAACTCTCTAAAATAATAAAATCTTCCGGTCCCGACTTGGGCCTTTGTAAAAAATCAACAAATTCGATAAGATAATAAGATAATAATTTTTCAGAAAATTTCTTTATAAATATTAGGTCCCATTCAATCTCTAAATTAATAATTCATAAATATTACAATTATAAATATTATGGTAATTTGCTAAAATATGAATCTATTGTTATTTGATTTTTATTAAAATTTAAATCTAATTGGATTTCATCCCCAACTTTTTTAATTGCAGCCAAATGTTTCGGTGTCGAGTTCTCTAACTGTAACATGAATATATTTAATTAATTATGTACAAATAATTGGTTGATGCATGAATATAATCAATGAAACGTATATGAATTCATTTATTTTCAATACATATGTACTAAATTTGCTGAATTTGAAAAGTCTCTCTTTAATTAATAAAATATTAATTTATCGATATATTAATATTTCTCTAAATTAATAAAATTTCATAGTCCCAAGATTATTAATTTATAGAGGTTTTACTGTATATATTTTTAATGATAACTTTAAAATTAATATTTATATTTTGTCATTAATATTATGTTTTTGTTATAGTGTATTAAATTACATTATGTTGCTAAATGATCTCTTAAAAAATCGATTCTTATATGAGCTAATAATCTATGTGCATGTTCTATTAATTTAGCTAGTCGAAATAATATTTTATTTACAAAAATTGCCAATGAAACTAATTGATTCAACACTTTCCTCGTCTTCTACTTCATAATTAATTATCGTTATCTGTATATGTTCCTCAAAAGGGGAAAATTAGTGGAAAAAGGAAAAACAATCCTCATCTTTCAATTAATCAATCCCAGTTATCTTTTATTCCAATCTGCTGATTCCGGGACACGTGTCGCTCGTTCAGACCCAACGTGGCATGTGGGTTGATTTTCATGCAACACTTGTACGCCTTCCCTCCTCTCTATCATTTTCAGGTTACTAAAGGGAGGTTCATCATTCATGCCTCATGCTCTTCTATATATACCAGATTCAACGCTCCCATCCTCTAAACACACACTTCAATCTCACCTACATCTCTGATCTCATCACTCTGACCGACCAACACAAGAATAAAGCAATAAGATGGCTCAATACGGGAGGCACACCGACGAGTATGGGAACCCCATCCGTCAAACCGATGAGTATGGCAACCCCATTCACCGCACTGGAGCTGGAGGAGGTACTCTCGGGGACTATGGTCCCATTACTGGATCTGATCACACCTCCACCGCCACCGCCACCGCCGGCCCTTATGCTAATCAGTATGCAGCCACCGGGGCTTACGTAACTGATCCGCATGGACCCACCGGCACCACCGGGGCTTACGGAACTGATCCCTATGGAGCCACCGGCACCACTGGAGCTTATGCAACTGATCCATATGGAGCCACCGGCACCACCGGAGCTTACGGAACCCACGGTGGTACTGGTGGGGGGATTGCTACTGGAACTACTGATGTTGGCCTTGGTGGCGTTCACCACCGCCGCTCTGGCAGCTCAAGTTCGGTATGTAATTGAAATCCTACTCTCTCTAATTCCTTTTTTCTTTTTCTTTTCCCCTAGATAAAATATTCACCGCATGCATATATCTAGTGTCCGATAATAATAATACTAATAATATCGGTGAATTTTCCATGGACTGGGGGGAACTTCATCGGCAGTCGTCTTCGGAGGACGACGGGTTTGGTGGAAGGAGAAAGAAGGGGCTGAAGGAGAAGATAAAGGAGAAGCTACCTGGCGGGCATTCCACCACCACCCCAGCGGGCAGCGGATATGGTCATGAGTACGGCGGTGCGGAGCGTCCACACCATGAAAAGAAGGGAATGATGGAGAAAATCAAGGAGAAGCTGCCGGGCCACCACCATTAGTGAGATATTTTCCGGCGGGCCGGACTTTTATCATGGATATATAGTATATTGTACGTGTGCAATAATGCTAAGGGTTTTTTTTTTTTTTTTTTTGTTTATCTTGTTTTGAAGTTAATAATGCTAAGTCTTTTTGTTGTTTTTATGATGTCTTTAAGTTGTGATTTGTGAGAGAGAGTTTGTAACAAGAGAGTGCCGCTACTAATTAATATTTACTACTCAGCGGTATTATTTGTGCAACAGTTTCCACGCGTTTCTTCCTCCAAATCATACAACTTTTTTACTATTAGGTTCGATCGTCGTACTAAATTAATTGCAATGCAAGTTTCATACATCAATCAACTGTTACCATCTTAATAATAAGGGATAAATACACTCTCCTCTTAATATTCGGCATAATTAGTATCGTTCGATCTTTTGTGGTTTAAAATTATATTTTGTATTGTTGCTTTTGTCATTTAAAGTTAGGCCCCCCTCTCTTAAAATTTATTGAATTTTTTATATCAATAAAAAGAATGTAAATAAAAATTAATATTTATTTTTTATTGATAATTAACTCACTTATAATACAACAAATAATTTTTTAATAATATTATATTATTTTTATAATAATAAAGATATATTTTATCACATGTATTAACATGTAAGAACGTATGAAAATAATTTAATTATAAAAAATTTAATTAGTAATCAGTCATTAATAAATTAATTATTGGATAAATATAAATTTTTTTCAATTTTTTTTTTGTTGATGTAAAGTTCGTTAAATTTGATTAATGATGGAATTTATTTATTAAATAAAATATGTGTTAGGAGTGTTAGATATAAATTTTTAAATTATAGAGAGTTTATATATAATTATACCGGATGAGTGTTAGATATAAATTTAAATGGTAAAATTACATTTTTGGTCCTGTAATTTTAGGTCGTTAGCACTTTTAGTCCTGTAACTTACTTCATTTACACATTTAGTCCTTTGTTTGACGAATTTAGTCCTTAGCATCTCACATTTGGTCCTTTTTTGGCAAATTTAGTCCTGTATTGACAATTTTTGTCCTAACGACTCATAGTTACAAGATCAAAAATGAGATTTATTATAGTTTGAATAGGACCAAAATTGTCAACACATGACTAAATTTGACAAAAAAAAGACCAAATGTGAGATGCTCAGGACTAAATTCGTCAAAAAAAGGACTAAATGTGTAAATGAAGTAAGTTACAGGACTAAAAGTGCTAACGACCTAAAGTTACAGGACCAAAAATGTAATTTTGCCAATTTAACTTATAGGGAGTTTATGTACAATTATACCATGGAGGGAAATGTAATTATTTCTAATAATAATTAAAAATAATAAATATAATTATCTCTAATAATAATTAAAAATAATCGTCACTATATTTTGAGGTCATTATGTCGTCACTACACTTTATTGTCATTACATTAAATTGTCACATTAGATGTATTGTCATTATATTATAAAAGTTAATTATAGTTATTATGTTCTGCATTCGTTAACACTAGTAAAAAATGTGGGATTTCCACTTAATTAAGGAACGGTTGTTCGGCCTTTTGCAACCGCTCAGAATTGAAAAAATTAATTGAAATCAAAATTTGGAACGATTTACGTTTCATCGTTATAGACAGCATTCCTAAAATTTAAGAACAGTTAGTGCAGGATTGTTCCTAATATGGAACGGGTATTGCATCACATCGTTCTTAATTGTTCCTAATAGTGTATTTCAATATGAAAATTTATTTTGTTTGATTGGAACAATATTGAATAATTTTTTAAACGGTTATTTAAATAAAATCAGGATAATTTTTGAAATGGTTTTTGGAATATGCTTGAATGAAATTTGGAACTGTTGTTATTTATGATGGTGATGCAGTTAGGAACAGTCTTTGTAATTGTATGGTGAGCATTTTTTGCAATATTGTCAAGCACGATTTATTATTTATTTAGAACGCTACTGTTTTAGGCACTATAAGAGAGTAGGCTTTCACAGATGGGAAATTATCCATCATGGCCTCATAGCTTGAGCATGCAGTGGGATAAAAACGTCCAAGAGATATCCCTTTTACTGATTTTCGGTTCTTCGTAGAATCCTGTGAAACGCCACCACTCCTCATCCGAAGTAAGCTTAATTGAGATACCTATGTGGTATTGATATAGGGACTGAAGTTGTACCTTGATCGACTTGTTCCACAAAAGAGCCAAACCACCACTTCTCTGACAAGAGTCTACATTAACACTATATAGATCAAACTTCCTCTTCAAAGTATCAATCTGGCTAGACAAGCACTTGGTTTCCGTCAGAAAAACCAAGTCAGGGCAGTGATTTCGAATAAGATCTCCAATACTTCTGACTATCCAGGGACCCGTAATCCCATGGTAGTTCCACATGAGAAGACCTATTGCCGCCGACCTATTTGTGCAATCTTGAAGTGGGGTAGCACCCCGCGCAAATTCCGAAGGACTCTGAAAGATCTCTGGGCCAAGCTACATTTTCATCTATCAATCCAAGCTTTTGAGGGAGGAATTTTTAGCAATGCGGGGTTGTTTTTTAAAGGTGTTATTTTACCCAGGGCTACCGGAACCATTGGGGTTATGGTGATTTTGAAAGCTATAGTGAATAGCTGGGGATCGGAGCATGGAGGGGGATATGGGGTTGGGATACCATAATAGAGTTGGGTTGTAAGACAAGCATGGGTGGAGGTGTGGATTGGAGGGGGCTACCGTTATGGGTTGGAGAGAGGTTAAGGACTACAATGTGGTTGTCTGACTCCAAATTTTGGGATTGAGTAGGGGAGATATGGGAGGGAGTACTAGAACTAGCTGCATAGGGATTTTCATGGGGAATGTTGGTGGGGAGTTAGAGTTGGGCGAGGGAAATGAGCCAAATATGGATGGCCCTCGGGGGTGTGGTGGGGCGCGGTGAGTGGTGAAGCGGAACATCGGTCTCTAGGAATATACTGGTGAACTACCGCTAGCAAATGTAGGTGGGCGGCCTGGTCGAGATATCGATTTTGGGGGTTTGCATAACCAATGGCCATAGAGGGGGTTGTCACCCGGATCAACAGAATCATCCCAAAATTGAAGATCACACATACACGATATATGTCGAATACATCCGCAGAGGTAACAAAAATTGGGGAGTCGCTCGTACGTAAAGGTGATCAGTTATTCATTGCTAAGAACTATATGGAATATCAGTGCCCGTTTCATCACTATTCCGTAGAGAGGATCCCCAAACTTCTCCTTTCTCATCACTGTCAACTTCGATGAACTTGCCTACCCTATGACCAATTAAGGAGGCTATCTCATTGTTGATCTTTCCAATAAACAGGCTATGGACATGAATATGAAAGTCGCAAAGTGGAAGACCGATGTGATCGAGATTCTCATTGGTTTCTACCCTTGGCAGAATCAATAAATTTTTACCGAATCCCCATGAACAATTAGCAAGAACCTGATCCTATCGATTGGATGCCAGAACTTTAGTAGAAATTGATTGCCCTCGATCATTTTAAACTCCATGCCCTTAATTAGATCAAAATATGACTGAAGAGTAGATTGGAAAGCATGCGAATGGAAAGGTTTTGACGAGAGTAGATAGCCCACAATCAAATAACCTTATTGAATAATCTCTGCATGCTATAATCTAGACAGTTGGACCAAACCTGATTCCTCATCTTCAAGTAGAGACAGAGTTGTTTGCACGTTGCAGATCGAAATCCATCAGGTAGAGTCAAACCAAAATAGATCGAACACAAGGGAGAGGACACAGATATTGCAAAGCAAAACCCGTAAACCACAATTGGAGACAAAATGAGGAAGAAAAAAATGGGGAAGGCGCATGAGAAAGAAGAGAAAATGGCATATTAGAGAGAAGATCAAATACTAGAACACCGACAATGGCAATAACCAATAGGAACCCAGTGAGCAAAGCACAGCTCATGACACTAACTGGAGCCGTTGAGTAGGCACGCAGTGAGAAAATCCTAAAAAACTAGAAAGAGACTCCCATTACAGGAGAAAATATTAATAAACAAGTCATTTCTGTAATATTTCCTTAATTGTGTTGTTGCGTTTAAACTTTTTAACCGACGCACTAGTTACTGCTTCTATTTTTACTTTTCTTTTAAAAAAATTAGATTGTACTCCAAATTATAAATAAATTCACTAGGCTCTGCTTAGCCTGGTGGCTCACAAACCAGTCAAGAAGCCTTGTAATTCTATGCTAAATTGATGTTTAGTCAAGGCTTAATCGGCCCCAAATCAATGTTAAGTCAGTCATCAGGGGATCCATACCCAATTGGCGTAATATCAACAACCAATCAGCATATTTTTTGTTTTTCCTGTGGCCTCGTCGGTCAACTTCTGGTGAAGGTGGAAATTTCAAAAATTCATACCTCATTTTTTAAATCTGTTTTCGATGATCGACACAATGTATCGAACTGCTTGTCCTGCTCTACAACATAACACAAAATATTTTCATAAAAATCACATAATCATGTTCGATTTTCTACTTAAAGACAGATATTTGAAACTAAAGTTTGATTATTCTCATGATAAATACACTCATCTTATTTTCATCAAATTTTAACAACATGATCTTCAAATCAAAATTTATATATAGTGAAAAAGATCAATGAAAAATTTCATGCTTTCATCATTAAAATGATTTTTTTTTCAAAAAAATCAAGCATAAAAAAAACGTGATCAATCAAGCAATTTAGCGAAACTAAGGTATAGCAGCTCTGATACCACTATTGAAAAACAACTAACAATTCATAAAATTATCTAATAGATAAATCTCGCATATAATAAATAATTATTTATGTTCACACTAAATTTATAATCACATTAGCACATAAATATGAATCAGCTAGACCTGTAGCAGCAGAAGTATGTCGATCCGCATATTTGGATCTGACTCATCTACAAGTCTATGTCTTGATTAGATCATGAACACATCGTCTTTCTCGTTGATTCGGGATCATTCCACGAACCCTTTCAAGATCTCCCATAAATATTTTTCAAGTTCTCCCACATTGGATCTTGCTTCAAATATTGTGAAAACTGCGAACAAGCCTTGCTCACCTCGATGGATTACTACCAGAGTAACACACTCATTTACACACCAAAGTAACCCAATCGTTTACTTGGAACCACCTGGAGATTTTTTAGGATGATGTGTCTTAATGTGGTGGCAAGGATTATGATGTGTTTATCCAGTTGTATAATGACTTGTTCGGCTTGAATAGGCTTATTTCTTGGACCTGCCAGTTTAGTAAAATATGATGTAAGCCTGTCGATTTTTCCTCCCTATTGATGGGTTAGTGGGCTCGTAGCTAGCTGGAAGGACCTGCACTTGTTGGTGGGTTTAGTCCATGAAAGGTTTAGGGGGTATCATTACTATCCGCACTCCAAGAGTGCAAATCGTAGAGCTGGATTGCTGAAGTAGGTAGGGCATCCTGCAAAAAATAAGGGACTTTTCATGCTCATCAGCAGGATTACTCCCGCTGGACTTCTGAGTAATGTTGACAGGCTAAAGGACTCCAATTGGCTAGTCTTTCTACCCAAAAGAACTAGAGATCGCAAAGCTAAGGAATTTTTCAATTAACTTGTTGTTTGAATTTTCTGCTATGCTTTGTTGTTTCTGCAGGTTAGTATAAGTACTTGGCTGAAAAATAACCAATTTATTTGCTAACTAACAATGTTCCCTACAGGTGTTAGAGCAATGCTAAGTAAGATAAGATGGGGAGGTTGCTCCATCTCCTGTTAGTATAAGTTACCCAAGTAGTAAAAGGTGATGCTTTATCACTCAAGTGTCAGCCAGAAAACTAGGTAAATAGGTAAGATAATTCTTAACTTAAGTAGATTGAACCTTTGCTACAACAAACCTATAGGTTTATGCAACTGTTATAGGGCAAAAAATATTGACATGTTGTGCCTAGCTAATGCATGCGTACTTATTCCAACTGATCTTGTCATTAGCAAGGAATATGTGATTTCGTTAGTAGTAGAGAATATATCTCATAATAAATGAGTAAGGATATAACTCAAGTAGTAAGTTAGCCTAAGTAGGTTTTACTAGCATTATGCTAAGACAAATATGCCAATAGAAGGCAGCTGGAAACTGAAGTAAGTATCTCAATTGGTAGCTGCTTATAAGGCTTATGTGCCAGTTGGTGATGGAGAGTTAAATTCGTCCTCCAACTAGTGGCGATTCATGTCACTGTGTGCACCAACTGGTGGCAGCTTACATAAGTGCATGCACCAGCTACGGGTGACTTATTGGAAGCGTGCACCAGCTACGGGTGAAGTATGTAAAAGTGTGCGCCAGTTATGGGCGGCTTTATTAAGAGGTTGCGCCAGCTGGTGGAGACTTGTTAAGAGCAAGAGCCGGTTGGTAGCAGTTTACGTAAGTGAATATACCAACTAGGAATTACTTATGTAAAAATATGCGCCAGCTATTGGTGGCGGCTTATTTGGAGTTATCTAGAAGTTGAAAATTGAGCCTGCAAGTAATTAACACAAGATAGGAAGCAAGAATTGTCTTTATTCATGTGAGATAATGCTTGATTACAAGGATAGCAAGTAGTAAACAGAGAATAGGGAATTCAGGAATAAAACTTCATAAGGTTATAAGCATTCCATAGTCGAGAAAGCCTCCTATAGATCCTTTGCTTGTTCCTTGCTCCTGGAAGAGTTGCGGTAAGGAGAGCATTCTTCCTTCTGCTAGTGCATTTTTTTTTTGTCCACGTAATCTTTAGGTAGCCAGCTTGTATAAGCCTTTCTATCTCTTGCCTCAGCTCCCTATGAAACTTGCAAAAATATTTAGGATTTAGGAGCTGGGGACTTTTCTCTAAGCATTTAGGCCATTGTAAGGTAGGATGTTGGCCAATTGCTCTGAGCATTCTAGCTGGGCTAGTGATAAGCGGGGTATAGTGCTCATTCTTTGGATCAAGGGGATTGTTCCTGCTGGAGAAAGATATCTCGTTCTCCCTCCGCCTATTACGGCTGCTCCTTCTCACTAGCTAGGCATCCTCTAGGTTCATGTACTTTCCAGCCCGAGCCAACACGTCTAGGAAGTCAGTGGCTGATTCTTAGCTAGAAATTTGAAAAGAGGGTCTCTAGGAATCCATGGGTGAATGTATTGATCAACACCTCCTGGTGAACTGTTGGGACTTCAAGGATAGTTGTGTTAAAGTGTTGAATGTATGCTCTTAAAGTCTCATTCTCTTCCTGCTTGACCCCGAAAAGGTTGATGAAATTTCCGGCACTTCTTGCTGCTAGCAAACTGGTGTTGCAAGAGAGCGCTAAATTTTGCAAAACATCTAACTGATCTACCTGAAAGCTAATTGAACCATTGCTAGGCAGAATTTGTTATCGTAGTAAGAAAAAAATGACATTTAACACCATTAGTATACCTATGCAGCAAAGCTGCATTTTCGAACATACGAATATGTTCAACTAGATATGAGGTACTATCATAAGCAGGTAGGTGCAAAGGTGCACGAAAATGAGCAGAGAGCTCTTCCGCCATGATGTCCCAACTGAAGGGAATGCCTTATTTAGTGGGTATGGTCTCTTTTGTTACATGTTCAAGAAGCTCAGCCTTTCCTCAGTGATTGCCAGATTTCAGGGGGTTGAAAGGGTAGCTACTTCCTTGCATGCAAAGTCAGCAGGTGTAGGTCATTCCTATTGGAGCCCAGCAAGAATCTGTTCATTGATACCTATTGTAGGTTATGCAAAGAATCTGTTCATTGATACCTTGGCTTCCTAGTGTTCCACCTCTTTCTAGTTAGGAAGAGGGTCATGCTGCACTATCTTGAGAACCACGGAGGGTTGAGTTGATGGTCTCCATAATGAATTGACAAAGCTGCTCGCAGAAGAGCGGCAGAGCCGGAGTTGGAGCATGGGCAGCTCCTAATGCTGGATCGGGAGCGAGAGCACTGATAGCTCCTGCACGTGGAATAGTAGGACCAGCTACAATAGGGAGGGAAGAGCTTTCCTCATAAGATGCATTGTCGGAATTCTCCATTTCTCACGTTAAAATTTAAGTGTTCCCATAGACGAAACCAATGCGTACACCAAAAATTTTACCAACCAGAAGGGTCGAAGGATCTTCCGTGAAATCCAAAGATTAACGGGGACTAACCCTGCAAAATAGAGGTTAGCACATCGATGCTTCAGTCAGTTACAGATTAAAGAAGAATAAATAGGAAAAGTTGAAATAAAGTGAGAATAATATGGAGATACGATTAAGAATGATGAATATTCATGTAGAGTGCAAAATATAAGCTAAAAATAGCCTAAGAATCGAGAGAAAGCAGTGAAAATAAGTGAAAGTTTGAGAGTGTGGAAGGATGTTACCAAACGACTGCACAATGTCTCTATTTATAAGCTTGTATAGAGCAGGATACGGGGGTTGTTGAAAAGTGTTGTATAGCGTTGGAAAGCCCTTCGAGTTGGCTATCATACGGAACAAACCATTTGTCTTTTGGATAAATATTGACTGCGATACATTAAGTGGATTGAGTATTGCGATGTCTGCCTAAAAATTTGAGAATTGGTTACTTGTTGATTTCCAGGTCATTTGGCATCGATTTACTCGAAACCTCTTAGAAAGATGATGTTCTTAATGTGTTCGCAAACTTTATAATTTGTCTGTTTGAAATGGGCTTATTTTTTTAACCTATCAATTTAGTAAAATAGGAGATAAATCTATGGATTTTTCCTCCCTGCTAATGGGCCAATTGAGCTTGTGGCCAAATAGGTTGACATGCTCTTGCTAATGAGCTTAGTCCATAAAAAATTTACGGGGCATCATCATGACCCAATGTTCAATATTGTCGAATTCAAAAGTCTTGTCTCATCCATGTTGTCAAATATTGAAGACCTCATATAACATAAACACAATGACTAGAAACATACATGTATACAGTGTGTGAAGTGTAGAAGTATGATACATATATTGTACTAAGTTGAGATGTAGTTTCTGGCCATGTTTATGATTTAAAATGGGATAAATAATCATGATGTTATGTTGGGACGTGATCAACAAACAATATAATTTTACTATTCCAAAATAATTAGTTGATTATTTGCTTTGAATGACTATCATACCATTCACATGCAATCAAAATGTGAAGTTATTTTTGTATAAATCGATAAGACAAAGAACAACGCCAAATGTCACTCAAATTCTTCTCTCCTCTTGAATTACTTCTCTTAACTAAGCAAATTTCTCAGTTATTTATAGCACCAAAATTCCAAAACCATGAACCTTTCGCCCTCTTTCAGTCAATAACATTCTCTTGGAACTTAAGAGAGAGGTAGAATAGCTCTTTTGAGAAGCGTGTAGGATTGATCCACAAATAGTCAAATGAGATATTTACCAACTACTTTTAAGGACGATATAGTAAAAAAACATTTTAATTTATTATTTGTTGGCCTATAAAAATTATTAATCCCAACTCATTGGGCCTGAGCATTACTTCCAAGCCAAGCAAAAAGAGAAGTAAACAAGTTAATTGGGTCAGATCAAACAAATTATTCGTAAGGGACAAATTATTAAATTATCCCTATAAAAAATAAATAGTAATTTATCCCCTTGTGTTTTAAATGAAGTAATTTACCTCCCTAGGCAGGGAGGTAAATTGCTTTAATTTTATAAACATAGGGAGATAAATTGATACATTTTAAAAATATCGTGGTTGAATTGCTATTTTATTTTTCATAAGGGGACTGCTTGCTTATTTTTCATAACACAGGTATGTAGATTGCAATTTGCCCTCTAATCAACTATAGTAAACATGGCTTATACCAAAGAAACTTGATTAAATTAATTGGAAATTTGAAAAAGAATTATTTCCCTAAACCAAAATCAGAGTGGTCCTCCTACTCCCTCGTCTATTATTGAAGGATCAATGTGATGAAACTAACGCTCGCATACCAAAAAATGGGTTAAGCTGCTTCTCCCCCAACCATACAAGCCAAAAGTTCACATTAACAACCTAAAGTTAAATGTCCAATTATTTCAATAGTGGAGCTAATCGAGATACCTATATAGTACATATGTACCAAAGAATCATGAAAACAGAATGTTAACCAGTCTCGATCTAAATCCATAAGATAACATGTAGGAGAAAACAGTAATAAATATGGAGTTAATCAACAAAATGGGACATGAAAAGAAAGACAGATCCATTGCTTTAAGCCAAAGCGATGACAAAAAATATTCATCAATTATTTAACCTTGGAAAAAAACGTGCAAGTTGCATGTTTTATGTAAGATCTGAGACAAAACCCTGTTGAGTTTTGTCAACAGGGCAGGTACCTCCGATCCAAGCTCTATCCATAGCCTCTCTCACTCTGTACTACTTGTCTTTTCTTAGAATTATTTGCACACCTTTTAGTTTTTAATTTGCGTTTTCCGAAAGCAAACCTAAAAGGGTAATCTTTAATCACCCTATGGCACTATACAATTATCAAGACTCAGATGTGTATGACTATCACAGAGAATTAATAGTGTTAAGAGTGCAATCTGGACTGTAATTCTTGTAAGATAGAGCATAGAAATAAGCCATCTTGACTTATAAGTTAATGTTCGAATATCGTATAATCTTGTCCGTCCACAAGCTAAGGTAACAAATGGCTAAGCTACAGCAAAAAATACCTGCCTTTACGACTTCTTATCATGGACATGGAGAAACTATTCGACTCAAAATTGCACCAAATCCATTATTGATCTCATCTGTCTCCCATTTCTGCATTTTTTCTCCTGTAAACGTCCCTATAAATACTCTGCATTTCTCTCCCAATTTCATCATAGAAACTCTTTTCCTCTCAGCATATTTCTTTTCTTTGTAACAGACTATATGGCTAAGTTCATCAACTTCTTCATGTTATTGACTCTGCTTACTTTTGCGCCTCTTTGCTTCTGTCACAACGCTTATGGAGGCTACCTTTACCCACAGTTCTACGATCGGTCGTGCCCCAGAGCACAAGAAATTGTTAAGTCTATTGTTGCAAAGGCCGTGGCAAAGGAAGCCCGTATGGCTGCTTCACTTCTGAGACTTCATTTTCATGACTGTTTTGTCAAGGTTCGTCATTGGTTGGCAGTTAATTTTGTTATTCTGACACTGTGCTAATGCCGGTCATGGCACCGTGTCATTTTCTATTTTTCTTTTCCTTTTCCAAGACACTCTTACATTCTACTACTATAATGCTAATCTAGCAACTCAGAAATAGGTAATGTGGACTAATTGTATATATATATAAAGAGAAATACGTGATATGTGCATATATAATAAAGTATTCTTTGTCTTGATAATATGTAGGGGTGTGATGCATCAATACTTTTGGACAGCAGTGGAAGCATTATCAGTGAAAAGAGATCAAATCCCAACAGGAACTCGGCTCGAGGATTTAATGTGATCGATGAGATCAAATCTGCACTAGAGAAAGAGTGCCCTCAAACAGTTTCTTGTGCTGATATAATGGCTCTTGCTGCTAGGGACTCCACCGTTCTCGTGAGTGAAAAACATGCTCTATTACAGTTCAAGAAATGAGAAGGATTGTTTGGCAGAGCCAAAGTATATATGGTAGCTAATCATTGCTTTTTTCTGTTTTTGTTGTGTGTGCAGGCAGGAGGGCCTAGCTGGGTGGTCCCATTAGGAAGAAGGGATTCCAAAAGTGCTAGTTTGAGTGGCTCAAATAATAACATTCCTGCTCCTAACAACACTTTCCAGACTATTCTCACCAAGTTTAAGCTACAAGGCCTGGACATTGTTGATCTTGTGGCATTATCTGGTAAAAAGACTTATAAGATTCTACTTTCTATTTTGCATGTCAGCACATCAGATGAATTTCCATTTTGATTTAGCATTTAGTTTACTATAATTTGAAGATGCATGAAATATTTCAATTGTGGTAGTTATAAAGGCCATATTAGGCAAATGGATAAAACATTAAAGGCTTAACTCCAACTCAACACCATGATAATTAGAATGCAATCTCCCTTTCAGGAAGCCACACCATTGGAAATTCGAGATGTGTCAGCTTCAGGCAAAGGCTCTATAACCAATCAGGAAATTCACAACCTGACTTCACCTTGGATCAATCCTATGCAGCTCAGTTGCGCACCAAGTGCCCAAGATCCGGTGGTGACCAGAATCTCTTTTTCTTGGACTTTGCAACTCCTACAAAGTTTGACAACAGCTACTTCAAGAATTTGTTGAGCTTCAAGGGCCTGTTGAATTCAGACCAAGTTCTGGTGACCAAGAACCAAGTATCACTACAGCTAGTGAAGAAGTATGCTGCAAACAACCACCTTTTCTTTGAGCAATTTGCAAAGTCCATGGTCAAGATGGGAAATATTTCTCCATTGACAGGTTCAAGGGGAGAAATCAGGAAGAACTGCAGGAAGGCCAATTCATAGAATGCACACTAGCAATACAAATGTTGTGCCTGTATCTCTATCCAGTCCTTATTTTTCTTACCTTTCTCTGCTTCAGAAGAATTTGATTGTTATAATTTGTCTAAGTTGTGTCAACCTTTTTGGAATCTAGAAGCGTTTATGCTAATGAGAATCCTGATCCCATTTCCATATCTGCTAATTTACAGAAGTTACTGTGGTTTTCGTATCATATTCATAAGTGTCTAATTTAAGGTTTAGGAAGTTGCTTGTTGAAATTTTAAGAAGGATGGTTGAAGGAGAATATATATTCAGTAGTTGAAGGAAGACCCAAGCATTCGTCGTGGAGAGAATCAAGATTTTGAATTGGATCTGTTTAAGTGATTGCATATGTTTTCATCTTAACCCTACTACCCCCATATCGGTGTTAGAGAAAACTTACTTTAGCTCAGAAGTAGTTGAAATAATTTTAAGAAAAATAAAAAGATTGCCAAAGAATTAAAAGAAAGGAAGTTTTGGTAAGGTATACAGACATCCAATACCTTTACTAAGTGACAGCATTTCTAATTTAGTTTCACGAAGATCTGCCTCTAGTTTCTGTTTCTGATATATGAGCAAAAAGAAATAATGCAACCAAAGCTGTTCAGAGTCTCCAAGTTTATATGTAGTGAGAATGAACCCAGTGGCTTCATTCAGTTCCATGTAATCTCATTAAGGACGAGCAATGACTTGTGCTTCATGGATTGTAGAATACATCTTCCTGCTGCTGTTGGTCTTTGCATTACTCTGAGTTGCAGCATCCAACAAGATCATCATCTGACGTTCCTGGAGAAAAGATTTAGTTTATTCATACTAGTGGGACAGGTTGTTATTTTGATATTTGTTTGAGATACACACCTATTAGCAATAGATGGTATCAGGCAGGAGACTTGAGAAGGCCCTGCACCAAAATTTGGTTCCAGAGTATTTGGTTCAAGAGCCATTTTTTGTAGCAAACAAGAATCTTTTTTGGTAGCAAAGATTCGTCCTTTCTTACGTGATCTTGGGAATTTTTGGGTTGGTGGTGTATTGCAAATACTTTGCGTTTTGCCATTAACATCAAACCTATACCATGAATTTTTCATATATGATCCGATTAATACTCAATTATTGTCATAAATGTAATTACACTGATACATATATATTTAACGGACCCATCTAATTAAACTTTGTGTAGCGTATTGCGTATTATATTAATCTGTAGAAAGGGTAGAAAAATGAACATGAGGTGCTGCAAGTACATATCACACAACACGTATAGTGAAGTTGGATGAAATTGGAAGCATGATAGCCTGATGATAATCATCAATATATACAAATAAAAACTGATCCTGAAAAAGCAGCTTGAGAATTCAATTAATTAATAAGAGAGTTTCTGGAGAAAGGATAAAATTTCATGTGAAACTTGCTGAGGTCTCTCTTGTTGGATGAAATGATGACCATCAAGAATGACGATTTCATGATTGGGGACTAGGCTCTTGAAAGTGTTCCCTTGGATGTACTCCCTCGTCCCACCAGATTCGAATCCCATATCCTTGTCACCCATTATCACCTTAGCTGGAACTGTTATCTTTGATCCTTGCCACGGCGCCAATAGCTCCCAGTTCCTGTCATTACATCAATTATTGTTCTTAAATTTCATTCATCAGACGTATGTATAGTGAGATATGGAAATTTGACTGACAGGTTGAGAGCTCGGTAATAATTGAAACCACCCGTGAAGCCCGACTCCTGGTACTTGTCAGCAAAAACCTGGAGCTCTTCCTCTGTAATCCAAGGTGGCAAGAAGGAAGGGGTTCCTAAATAATCAATCAACTCCATTCCAGGAGGGGCTATGAGCAGATCAGTCTGGTTGATGAGCATAAGCTTCTTCATCACCGTCAAGCAGTCGTACCTTGCAAATGCCCTTTCTGCTCTCCCTGCTTCCTGCTCCAATTCAATTACCAATTAACCCACCCACTTCATCACAAAATAAGAACTTTTTTCGGTTGTGTGTGTGTTTGGGGGGTGATTCCAAGGGGGAATTGATGGGGACTGATTTACCACCTGAAACTGACAGATGTAAAAGCCATCCCCGAACATTTGCTTAAATGAATCCAGAGGCTTAATACTAGCAAATCTTGGTGCGAATGGAACATCAAGAGCTACGATTCCCTTGACTCTGTCAGGGCGCAGCAAGCTGAGATACCAAGCGGCCAGAGCTCCCCAATCTATTCCAACCACCAGGGCCTTTCCCAATGCATAAGCATCAATTCCAAAATCATTATGCAATTAAAGATTACGATAATATAATCCTCAATCTTCTCATTCAAGATAAACAAGTAAGGCAGAGAGAGAGAGAGAGCACCTGTTGGACAGCAAAGTGATCAAGAAGACCAAGAAGATCAGCAACTATGTGGAACCAAGTGTAGGAAGAAGGATCAATGGGTGCATCAGTGTCCCCGAAACCTCTCAAGTCGGGTGCGAGCACATGGTAGCCATGGCTCGCCAGAAACTCGATCTGATGGCGCCAAGCAAACCAGGTTTCTGGGAAGCCATGGAGAAGCACCACAACCGGCCCCGAACCCTTCTCAGCTACGTGCATCCATATACCATTTGTTTTTATCCTATGATGGTGCACGTCACATGTCATCATCATCACCAGCACCAGCACAATACCCTTCAATTTCCTTAATCTGCTCAAATACAGAGTGGAAGAAAGAAAATGAATGAATTCAACTTCCCTTCCAGAAGGCGAATGGGAAATATGGGCAGATAGGCGGAATCCTCAACTTTGAGTTTCTTAGTCAAGAAAGACGGGCGCAGCAATTCATTAACTATTGTATTGGTATAAAATATACTGTTTAAAATCTTATCTTAGTCAACCAGATCCATTAGGTGCCTATGAAATAAATAAAATAATGCCCTGCACTTATTTTAAATAATCTTACATTCTAAATAAAAATTCACTAAAATTTAAAGAAATTGAGTCACACTTTGTTGTTTTGAATTCCAACTACATTTATCAGTTCCAGGTCACACACATTTCTATATATGCTGCAGCTCCGATGGTGAAATTTCTGGATTCGATCAGTATCGGAAGTAAAAATTTCATATAGATGAACGATGATTTCCTGCATTTTACTTACTAAAAGTTCAATATAATTGCAGTAGAGCATTGTGTTTGAGATATATTTGATGTGTTGATTGCCAAAATAAGTTGTTGTTAATGTAGGACATCAGCTCTTCTTATGATGGTGTAACTTATATAAGTTTTGGACATGAGCTCTTGCTTTGTTTTTTCATGCTTTTGTGCATTAGATAATGGTCTGTAGCAATCAGCTGCAGCTGCAAATCAAGATATGATTCACAAGCTGGTATTTTCATGATATATATGGCTTCTATTATGGGAGCTGCTCATCTCAATGTTGGTGATTGCCATTATATAACAAAACTAGTGAATTAGTGATGAGTAGTCAGATGTGTAAACGGTTTAATGCAATTTACCCATGTGATATTATAAATGTGCAAAGTATATCCCAATTAAAACAAAAATAGCAATTTACTCCCCTATAAAAAAAAACACAAGGGTAAGTTAATGCACTTGCACATTTACAATATTATGGGGATAAATTACATTTTTCCCAATGGGTAAATAATGTGTGCCTAATGTGATGAGCACATCTTCCAGCAGAAATGGGGCTTAAGAGAGAGGCTTCCACCCTTGATATTAGGGGGTGAGTTAAAGATAGAAGGAGAAAAATATTAATAGGAGCAGGCACACCCTAATAATTAAAAAGGGTAATAATGGTGTCTTCTTATGAGTAGTAAATAAATGAAAGGTCTGGACATCATCATTAAATTTGTTTCTTTATTTATAATAATGAATACTGCGACTGCCATATTAGGCACTAGAAAATAACATGAGTAAATGTTATTGTTATTGGATGAGTTGGAGAGACATGCATGTATGCATCTCTAATTTAATTAAGTAGTGATTAGCGTTTTGTAAACAGAATGATGATGATGAGTAGAATGATTTGATTGGGGGATATGGGTGAAAACATGGACACACATAATGAGTGACCAGTGACCACTGCGCCATGCACCATGCACCATGCACCTCCCCTATCCATATAAAACTTTGGGTACTTAATTGGAGGCCCAATTGCTTAGAATCCAAGATAGAGATACCAATTAAATTAATTGACCCAATGTTTTGCAGCCACCGACGCTAACGGCAGAGTAAAGTAAGCGTTGATGGTTGTGGACGGAGACCTACCCATCCTATCCTAATCCTAATCCTAATCCTACTATAAATGCTGGTGCTGACGGCGTTAAGAATTAGCGGCAATCATCAAGGCACGTTGCCAACCAGCGGTTCTACTTCTAGTAGATTGAGATTCACGTGCAGTGGTCTCCTCCCCTCCCAAAATTTGTCCCATATATATCTCCAATCACGCCTTTAAGTCCAACACCTTTCCCACTGCCTAATAATATTCCAATTTTCATACAAATGACTTCCAATTATAACAATCTTTGTTTTATTTTTTTTATAATTTTTAGTTATATAGATATACTGCTCATTGTTTAATCCTTCAATTTATTAAAAAAATAAATAAATATTCCAACTCTATATACCAACAGAATGTGAGCCCCTTAATTTTCATTCCTCACATATGACATTAAATTTGAAGTTAGGACGCGCAAGGCACACAAGTAGACGAAGTGAAAAAAGATTGAAATAACAGCACGATCTTTCACACCACGCATAGACTGATAATAGAGCGCGGATGCATCGAGGGAAAAACAATGATGTATCTGAACTAGAAATGGATGTAGCCTCAATATTATAAGCATTCGACCTTAATATGAGCTCTTGGGTACTTCCGTGTTTCTTTATTAGCAGCATAGACAGATATGTAAACGACTTACTGAAATCCATCTCAACACTCTATGTCCCTCCCAAGAAATATTTTACCAATATTAGGTGGAAGACTCAGCTCACATTGCTGTTAACTCTCTGTATAATGTATAGGTCCTAAATTAATATGCGCTTTCATTGATGTGGAGTAACCCCATGAATCCTATGCATAATTATTTTATGTAAGAAAGAGTGGACTGAGGCAAATTTTCTTTGACTAGTTATCCGAGTCATATAAGAGTCCTCGGAAGAGAGAAAGTAAATATCCATATATATATATATATTAGGTCATAATCTTAGATATTTGTACACTGTCGAAATGTATAATGGAACGCCAGTATGGCATATATGTTTGAATTAGATTCCATCTCTTGAGGCAAGCACGTTAGTAGAATATATATGAACAGTCTCGTTGAAAGGTTCCCTATCCATCTGTCTACTAATATACCGTTCGAATCGTCATTGTAACTCTCTATTTAGACCTAATAATCGTGTACCCGTTTTTTTCTTTTTCCTCTTTTTGGATGGTAAATATTTCTGAGAACATGGAGTGTGAAATCAAACACCAATAGTCAATAGAAATGAGAAAGAAACAATAGAATGTGTTTGCATATGTTTCCTTGTCTCATATCCACTGATAAAATCGAGAAAAATAATGAGATCTTCTGAGATCATCTTGTAATTATTAGAGCGATTCGAATCACATATATAAGTTCTTTTCAAATCCTATTGTAACTTTATTTTTGTAACTCTGTTTTTATGAGGTCAATACGCATAAGAGAAATATATTGAGGTCATTTTATTCGAGTATATTATAGTTGGGTTTATATTAAAATCACACGAAAACGTAAGAGCCTCTATGAGAGAGATGTACGTATAATTCATCGGGCTTGGAAAATGTGATAAAGATTATATCATCACAGAGATGATCACTTTTCTTGCTTTTACAGAGTGTGTAGCCACCCGCGCTCGCGAGTCTCCGAAGAAGTGGTTATTTGTTATTATGTATTTTTATAGGATTATGTAGAAGGATCTAATGTATTAAATATACGCTGTGACTCGATATAGATAGGAGAAAGGATCTATAATCTCTCTCCAGCACCTTCGAATTAGGGTGAATGGTGTATAGATATATTTTGTATCACAAGAGAAGAGACGGCACCGACAGATATTAGGAGTGTGGTGTCTTCGAGGTATAGAAAGATATAATTTGGAGAGAAGATTATATAGTCTCATTACGTAATATATATAATATATAACTATTGATATAACGTGGATATATATATAGATATATTTATACAGAGCAGACAACCACAAGACAAATAATGCTATAGTATGTGACTGTTATAATAGAGAGTATATGTATGGAGGGTTTTCTGTGGGAGGAGAAAGCATTCTCCTCCGTATCTATGTTATAATTGATATTTTGCGAGGTATTTGTTGTATTGAGATTATCTTCTCAAATTATATACTGGCTCATTGACTCGAATAAAAAATAATTTATTTTACGTTTGTGGCGTACTGTAAAAAACAAACATGGCTTTTGGAGGGGATGAGATACTGACTCGTTGTTAGCCAATCGAGATCAACAAAGGTATCTAACATATTCATACCTAACGATTGTCCACAAAGATGGTGGATCCGACAAGTATCCGTTAATAAACCCAATAAGTTGTAGACTCAATGAACCTCCGTTTCGCTCGCACTTATATAATCACGAAAGTCGAGTACATCGATCCATTCGTTCGTAAGAACTATTTACCATCGATTCGCAGACATTTTGGAACACCATCTACAGAGCGAGTAGAAGAAATACAAATATATATGTTTTAAAAATTAAAAAAAAAAAGAAAATTTATCCTAATATTTATTACTGAGTAAGTATTTAGTACTTATTTATTATTATTCATCACAATAAATTCATACCATATTTTAGTTATTTTTTAAAATTAACATTTCATTATTTTATTAACATAAGTATTTTCTAAACCTTTGAACGCTGAGAAAAAGTTCAATGAGATTCCAGAAAGATCTTTGTTTTTATTATGATCTTTCTTTTTCCTCAAATGGTATCATAATTTAAGTTAAAAATTAATTATTATTTTAATAAAATGAACTTTATCTAATAGCTTTCCTCAAAAATAAATTTAAATTTTATGTTCGCTCTATTTTATCTTTCAATTACTTAGGAGTGTCATTTGTTAATTTAACATTTTACAAAAGTAAAAAATTAAAAAAACTAAGTAAGAAATACAATACAATTAGTACTTTGGGTCATCTTCTTTATATATATTAAAATGAGATATTATTTATTTAATTATTTTTTAACTTTCTAAAAAAAATAAAAAATAATTTCTTGATCGTTCGAATGTTAAAACTATGGGTCAAAGAAGAAATATTGGTTTAATAATATAATAACGTAGAGAGTTATCTTTATGTCTATATATAAATGAATAAATAATGCGTTTTTTTATGAAGTGACAAAGGCCAGATAGGATAGAACCTTTTCAACCGAGGATATGTGCTTTTTCCAACTCCTCCTCAAGCAAAAAGCATAGGTATTTTATGTCTTGTATTTTTTGGCTCACACCCAACATAGTATTGCCATTAAACATGGTCAAAAGTCCAATAGGTTGCCATGCATACTTTCGACAGATGTAGCAAATATCTAAATTTTTGATATTTTTATAGATTCTTTTTCAGACTAACTGAGCGCGCATAATGCGCCGGTCCGCATATGTTATTTCTGACAGGTTAAGTTGGGACCAAATACAAAGCTTAATTTATTCGGGTTTAATGGTACCAAAAGAAACTCCCTTAGAGATATATTGACTAGTACCACATAAAACAAAACTGACCTTCCTTTCTTTATAAATGGGACGAAAAATAAGGAATTTGCCCTCGATATATATAATATGAAAATAATGACAGCAAGCACTCGGCACGCTATCTGATATTATAAAAGTGATCATATACGGCACCCTTATCAATCATAAAAAAATAGTAATGTTGTCGTCCGACATGTTGTTTTTCTCTAAAAATACACAGACAAATTATACACCACACCCTATATGGCTTGTCTTTCTTAACAACGAAAACAATTTTAGCGCATCCATTAGATAGGCAAAGGTAACGTTGCTGAGATTTTAAAAAGGGAAAAATTGCAATTATACACCCTACTGAATAAGAAAAATGAAAGTAAAAAATACCTTGTAAATAAAAAAAAAATATAAAATAAATGTCTTGTGTTCTTAAAAAAAGAAACAAATTAACCCCCCACCCCCCCGCACCATACTAATCCAATGATTTGAGGTATTATGGCTATAATTTTTGGGTAATTTGCTAATTTTTCCACATAGAGAGTATATTTGCTCATTTCATATAAACATGAGGATAAATTTTATTTAACCCCATTTTTAATAGTAGATAGAGATAAATATTGCTATATTTCTCTCAAGAGAAATATTTACTCATTTTTCAATATCATAAAAAATAAATGCATACTATCATTGCCATATATATATATACTATATATATATATATATATATATGTATATATGTATATATATATCATGTATTTTAAATATTGTTCATCAATCAATCGGAATTCCGAATATATATCAGTAGTCCCATTTTGTCAAAAGATGGGTCTTAGCAACTGTGGCCCCGCCCATGATCTCCATCTCCATTGGCGATTTGCACCACTACTTCACTTTTTTCCTTTTTCTTTTTGGATATTTTTGTGCTCTTTTCTATTCCTTTGAGCACAAAACCAGAAGGGATTATTTCTTTTATGTACCATATAATCTTGAGTACAACTTATATTTGAATTGACGCCCATTTTCAGTGACATTACATCTATTTTTCTTTTGCAAAATTCTAACTTTGTTGTTAAGGACAACAACTAACAACGTTGTAATACTTGACGTCTTCTTCAAACGCCATAAATATTAACATATTTTAGTAATAATGAATAGAAATTTAGTATATGATCGTAATAAAAAAAAAAAAGTTGAGAAAAATAACTGAGAAATTCAGATGGACACTTAAGTTAAAGAGATAGTGATAGTTGAATATAAAACCTTATCATCATTAATGTGACACTACCAAATAAATTAAAAGGCTTCAGTACTACTGATTGAGAGAAATATATTACAAAAGCTTGCTGTTGTTGTTGTTGTTGTTGTCGGTGACGGACACGTATAAATGAATGTTTCTCTCAATTATTTGTCTAGTTGACGTGCAAGAATCAAATTATCCTATATTTCTTGGTTGGCCCTCATCTCCACTCTCCACTCTCCACTCTCCACTCTTTCTTGTCATTGTCATGAGTAGACAAAAAATTTAACTGTCTTAACTAACCCCTACTCACACTCATTACTCTCATGTAGTAAAACAAGTTCCCCTTTCCTTGGACAACATAATGTCCTCAATCCTCATGTAGGGAAATTAAACCAAATATTTATATTCTAGTAATTAAATAAATTCAATTCCATAGTAGTAGTCATGAATGTCCAATGCACATTTAATATACTAATTAATATTAATTGTAAAATTAGTTATGTAACTATTGAATTAGTAATTTTAATTCTACATATTTTAATTTTGTGGTAATTTTATTTCTTTCGGTCAAAATTACTAAAATATTAGCTGGAAAAATTGGAGATTAGGGTTCTGTTATGTATGGCTTATATACCATAAAAAAAGGACAGATGTTGTCGCTTCGTTCCAACATCTATCTAGTTAGGAGTTTCGTTTTGTTGCCACTTTTGATTAGGTGGGTTGGGGTGTGGGGGCGTAGCCCCCGCGGTATGGTACATGGTCATAAATGTACCATAGATAGGTTGCTTATATATATATATATATATATATATATAGATATAGATGAATCTAGATGATTTTCTTAAATAAAAAATACAGCAGCTGCATCGCTCCCGAGGACGTAGGCACATTGCCGAACCTCATTAAAATCTTGTGTTCATTTCTTTTTATGTTCAATAACATTAATTTCTCAACAGGTTCCGATTGCCAACTAGTATCAACTTAAACACATGGCATCTTACGTGGCTGCTAACGGGTAATTTTAGCCGGAAGGACCAAAATTGTCACTAAATTAAAACATATACGATTAAAATTGCCACTAAATTAAGACATACAAGAGAAGTCAACTAATAATGGCCGTGCATGGTGTCGTTGACGGAAACTGATCAGAGGGATGTGTGCGGCGAACACAAAGGTGTTGGTCCGCCGACGAGATGATTGTTGACGGCGGAGATATGACGGAAAAACTAGTGGCAGGTGAAGCAAAAAGTGGTGACAATGAAAACAAAGAGAATAGGCCAGATAGTGGACAAAAATGGATGGGCTTGGGTGCAATCAACTCGTCGGAGGATGGGAAATTGATTGGTGGTGGCTTCAAACAGTGGGAAGGTCAGACGGCGGCGAATTGAGATGAGAGAGAAGATAAATTTAGGTTTTAGGATAAAACTATAATCAACAATTGGGGGCGCATTTGAACTCCGATTGAAACACATGTTGTAGAATTGGAATCAAACATTGGATAGTTCAGTGGTGGTGTGCGTGGCCGGAGACGCGCCGAAAAAAAAAATTTCGACGACCGGCTATCAGGTGGTGGGTGTTAGTTAACTATTCTTTGTCACATCAACATCTATGTAGGATGCTGATTGTGTAAGTAATGTTCATTTGTTGCCAAAACCCTAAGCCCCAAATTGATTTGCTAATTTTTGGTCACTTTTGGCTGGAAGGACAAAAATTGCTGCAAATTTAAAACATAAAGGACTAAATTTGTCAGTCTCATAGTTACCCAACTAATTTTGCCACCTCCCATACATACAGGACTAATTTTGCAATTTTGCCTAACAATAATTGTGTTTTGCTTCTTCTCTTTTTTTTTTTTTTTTTTTTTTTTTTTTTTTTTTTTGTAGGGAGTTGTTTTGCTACTCTCTTTAAAATTTAAGATAAATTACAACTACTTTTATTAATGTTTGACATGATTATAAATATCCTTGATTTTAATTAATGTTCTTATACAAAGTTAACCCTTTTTAGATTTTCATCTATTTCTTTTGATAAAACTAAATTAAAAGACACTTTTAGATTATAAATTATAATTTATATATTTTTAAAAAAATTTAAATTTTTTTATAATGAACTAATATGGCTAAAAGATTATTTATTTACTCACGCTCAAGTTTTTTACATTTTTCTCAAATATGTTTTTTTTTTTAAGAAAAAAATAACAAAGAACTCATGTTTAGTGATTGTATCTTATTTTTCAATTGAGGAAAGTACTTGTAATTTTTAAAATAATAAGTAAATATTCATAATTATGTCAAATTTTAATAAAAATAGTTGTAGTTTATCATAAAATTTAAATCAATGGTAGAAATATTGGACAAATTAATTGAAAGCTATAATTAGTAGAGCGTGATATCTATAAGTTCTTAAATTATTAAAATAATACAAATAAAAATTTTTCAAGAAAATTGTGAAAACTAAAAATGAATTGACGTTGATTGATTAGATATATCTAACCAATGGTAGTTCTTAGTTAAGAAAGCATTGATTGTAGTCTGTAGAAGATGGAGAGGTAGACAAGGATATTGGGTGGGGAGGGGGAGGGGACCCTACTGAAATGACTACAACTAACCCTAACCCTAACCCTAACCCTAACCCTAACCCCTAAAAGGGTGTATGAAATGAAGCTGCCAGCAATAGCATGAGCATGCACAGAATAAAGCACTAATTTCCTATACCGTCCATTATTCTTTCGTTCCTTTAATTTTTCTTAACTTCTTCTCTACCACCCGCCCCACATATATAATTTATCCTCAATTTTCTATCCAATTTTGTCGATGAATTTTAATTCAATTGGTAAAATTGAAGTCCTATAATTATAATATTATTGTTTCGGATTCTACCAGCATGTGTAATTTTATTCTATTTTAATAGTTGATGATGCCTCATTAATATTTTTTCACACAGACCCCAAAATGTGAAAGTGGATCCCAACCAAGTAGCTCAACTGATCAGGAACACGAGCATGGAGTTGAAGTATACAGAGTTTGTTTTTTTATATTTATAATACAACAGGTATAAAGAATAAATCAACTTCAACAAGATGAGTCAATATACAACATGATAGACACGTCATGAATATTGCTGACAAACTGAGACACATCATGCTAAAAGATATCTAACAAACTCCTAGAATCAATTGCAATGAGACAGTTAGTCAACATGTAACTAACCCCCGAACTTCCAAGCAAACTAGACAGACTTGATAAATGAGTCATATATATATCTCAGTTAATATTAGTTCAAATCACCAATAAAATTTTCTTCTTTTCGTACTATGGGTAATTGAACCCTCGCTAGCGGTAAGAATCTTCAAAAGTGCATAGGACTGATTTTGGGCAAATCGATCATTTATAAATAAGGATATTTCAATCGAATAGCTAATACAAATAGCTTTCAAACGGTGTGTGAACTCTTCACACTAAAAAAAGATCACTATTTTATACTTGGATAGGCGTTTTTTTATTTTTCATTCCTCTTGTATAATTAATGGAAATTGGAAATTCAAACAATTAGTCTCCCTAATTAAAAAAATGGGATAATTATATTTACACTCCCTCATTTATTGTTATTTTACACAAACCAGCCCAACATTCTCAAAAGTTACAGAAACCACTTTTGACAGTTTTTAAAATCCCAAAAATAATTATATTGACTTGGTCAAATTTTAATTTAATTTTTTAATAATAAAAATGCCCTGAGAAGTGTTTTGTAATTACCAAAGGATAGAGTGATAGTTTGCGTAAAATAACAAAAGGTGGGTGATTGTAAATATAATTATCCCTTAAAAAATATATGATGATTTAGGTGAGGCCAAGGCGTATATCTTTGTAGGTAGTCTACTTTTTGTTTTCACTAAAATCAGTGCCTCCGGACATCTATACCCGAAAAAATCGGTCCGCTAATTCATTCAACAGCAGCAGTACTGTCATTATATAATTTTAATTAAATCAATCTTAGTTGAAGTGGTAAAGCTGCTGCTTTTACTATTTAAAATCATCATCACTTCATATATATATAAAAAAAGAAAAGAAAAAAAAAAGAGTAAGAGTGGGAGTGGGAGTGGGTGGGTGGGGCCAAAATAGTCAAAACTTTAATGGAAAAGGGGTGGGTGGGAAGAAATTAAAGGGATCCAATTTTGGTGGGAAATTGTTAATTTGATTTGCGTGCATCGCGCCGTTGAATGGTAGCTTAATTAATAAAAGTGGTGTGATGGAATGTGGAAAAACTAAACTAACCCACCCACCAAAACAACTCTATAAACTGGCATCCCATGTCCTCTCTCTCTCTCTATATATATATATACTAGCAAATATGTTAGTAGTTTTGAATTTTTACTGAATTTTATATTTTCAGGCACATACAACATATTTTTACTTATCAAAGTTTATATATGTATGATGATTACTTTTAAATAATTATGACATTCTATTAAATATATAAAATCACATTTTATATATATCCAACCTTGTATAAAAATATAAAAAATTACTTAAATGTATTGTTTGTATTATATATATCTATCTTTCATACGAAACTATTAAGTACGTATATTTAAAATGATCTTACTTATTAGAAAAAAAAAATATAAACCAAGAATGTATACTTACTTTTAATGTGTTAATAGGAATTGGTGATAAGAGAAGTCATAATAGAAATTATGAAATATTATGTTAATTTCTAACAATAAATATATATGTATACACATATTATTAAATAAAACTGTTTGATTATCATGTCATTTTAATCACAAAAAATAAATAAATCAAGGATACAAAATAAAATATATATATATAATATATATATATTATACATCTTTCAAGCTTTAAGATAAAATCATAAAATGAAAATTGAAAATAAAATTTAAGATATGTTAAGGAATTGAATTAATCTTTGTATTTATTATTAATCTAACATATGTGTACAAAATTTTCAATTGAAGTAGAATATACATAAGAATAAAATAAAAATTCAAACAATTGTATGTGGCCTTTTTCAGAAAAAGAGTTCAAATTAAACAAATATGAAAAATACATATATTTATAATGAATGTAAAGATTTACAAAGCATATGATCATCAATCTAGTAGAATCATATCTACATAGTTCGAGAAACTAATTACAATAAAATTAAAATTTGTTGATTCTTTTCATCTTGTAAAATCTTATTAGTAGACAAAAAAAAAGAAGAAAATAAAATCTGAAATAGAATGACAAAATTAAACTATAAAATAAAAATTTATGATGAAATCTATATATAAAAAAATTTGGTGTATAAAAAGATAAAAAGGGTTAAATATTAAACAAAATATGTGCCTATTAACACTAACTAAGTATATTTCTTTTTGTTGGAAAACCAAAGCCAAAACAAAAATGCGAATAAAATCTGAAAGAAAAAAATAATAACATTAAACTATAAAATAAATCTAAAAATATAGAAAACTATGGGTGTTAAAATGATAAAAGTGGTGAATATTCAAAAGAAATAAAAAATTAAATAGCAGATTAAGCACAATCATACTAATAAATATTAAATAAAATACGTATCTATTAATAGTAAATAAATCTGTTACATCTGTAGAAAAACATAAAAAAAAGAATGAAATAGGAAAAAAAACAGAAATAAACTGTAAAAAGTTTAATGGATAAAACTATAATATGTATAAATATATTGGTTTATAAAAAGATACAAAAAATAAATATCTAGAAACTAAAAATTAAATTAAGTAGAATCATACAAATAAATGTTAAAACAAAATGTATACCATTAACACTAAATAAATCTATTCATATTTTACCAAATCAAGCAATCACCATATAAATTTAAAAAACTATCACCATAAGAGAAATAAATAACAACTAATAAAAAAAAAAATAAAAGGATAGAGATTATTCGTTTAATAACTTTCAAATATTATGAAAAATAAATATAAAATATAAAATGCTCATCATAAAAAACAAAAACACCACTCTACCCATAAAGATGAGTGTAAAAGATAAATAAATATTAAAAATTAATATACAAAACTTCAAAGATCATGAAAAAAAAAAAAAAAAAAAATGAAGATAATGAAAATATGTAGAACATCGCTCCAGCCATATAAAAACAATAAAAAGAAGCATACGGAGTGCTAGATTTTGAGATCGTTTAATGAAAAATATAAAATTGATAGATCTGAGCCTATTTAATAAATGGAGAGATGCAAGGTAGATTTTGTTCTATTTATAAACAAATATGATGGAGACCATGATCGTTAGGTAAGTTTAAGATAAATACAAATTAAATTTATATTATAATATTAGAGATAAAATTCAGATAAATACAAAATAAATATACAATATATTTAAAATATGATATTTCTAACTAATAAGATTTTTTCTTGATAATTAAAATAATTAAATTATAATCTTAGAGATAAAATTTAATGTAAATACAAAATAAATATTTGATATATATTTATGAAAAATCTTAACTTCAAGATATATATATAGATCCTAACTAATTTCTATTTATCTTAAACGAATATATTTTAGGATTATATTTTGTTTTTTCATTACTAAAAAATTCTTTTATTGGTTAAAAACCTTATAAACTTTAAATTAATTAAATCTTCTCTGTATTTATCTAGATAATTTCAGTTATAGCTATGATGAAATTAAAAATCAAGTTAAAGAAAAAAAATAATATATATATATATATATACAATATAATTAAAAGAACTACAGGATGAGGAAATAATTAATAAGTCACATTTATATATTGTTTATGTATAGAAAATAACAAACATATAGGAATAACAAATTAACATGTGTGAATTGAAAAAAATATAAAATAAAAAAGGAAAAATACGTTGGAGTTAAATATAAATATTTAATGAAAAATCATTAATCATGGAAAAAAAATATTATTTGGTTATTAGATTTTGGATAAATATAAATATATACAAATATGATGGAGACCATGATCATTAGGTAAGTTTAAGATAAATACAAATTAAATTTATATTATAATATTAATATTGTATTATCAAATAAATTTACTCTTAAAATAAAAGATAACTACAAATTAATATTGTCTCATTGGAGTTACAATTTCGGATAAATATAATATAGATATTTTATCAAAATAATAATTAAAAATTTAAAAAATAAGCTTTTGGATATATAAAAAATTAATATTTAACATATTTAAGTTAAATAAAATTGTGTTTGGATAAGCACAATATAGATGTTTTCATCAGTTTTTTTATTAAAAATAATAATTGAAATTTTAAGAATAAATTTTGGATAGATACAAAATAAATATTTTAAGTGATAAGATTTGGATCAATAGAAAATCAATATTTAATATATTTAAATGAAATAAAATCACCAACCAAGGAAAATTTTTCTAGTGAATAAAAAAATTTAAAATTACCAGAAATTAGTATTTGATCAAAATTGGCTCAATTTTGGTCAACCATCGTTCTGCTATATATATATAGATATATGAGGGTGAAATATAATTTACCTTCTTTATAAAATAATGAGCAAAAAATGGATTATGTGAAAAATAAAGCTATAATTTATTTCATGTGTTTTTAAAAATGCAGTAAAACCCCCCTGACGCGTTTCATGAATTACACGTCCATTCTTTTTTTTTTGTTTAATTAATTTAAAATTAATATAACACTTTATGTCCTTATTTAAAAACTATTAGATTTTGATTTTAATTTAAAATCCAAATTTAACTAATAAATCAATTGTGTAATTTTTATTTAATTCAAATCAACGGTTTAAATGTAAATAAATGATAATTAATTTTATATATTGTATATATAATTAAATTTGAATGTATATATACTTATATAATAAGATTTATATATATTACTAGTAAGTATGACACATTTTATGTATGAGCATAATTTTTTAAAAAAAATTTAAATAAAATATTTTTCTCTATTTAGAAAAACTCGAGTATATTTTGTTTCATTTACAAAAATACAGGAAATAAATTGCTATTTTTTTTTATCAAGAAATCTTTTTGTACATTGTCCTTATCACATGAAGTAAATTGCAATTTTTTTTAACCAATTACGATGCTTTTCATGTTGACTATCTATGTATGTATGAGTGAGCATCATGATTTGAGTTTGGAATTGGACACTTACAGACACAATTAAACTTGCGGCCTTTTTCAACGGATTAATTGTTAATGATTTACTTAGGAGAAAAGTGATTCCAACTCCAACTAATTAAAGAATGCCTTTTTACTACAACTTCAATTTTTGACTGAGTGACAATGATGAATGCATTCTTTGTTTTTTCCGTCCTTTTCTGCGTTAATTCCACTACCATTTGCCATTTGCCATTTGCCTATCTAATTAATAATTGCTCCGACTCCGCACTCCACACTGTTCCAACTTCCAGGACACCAAAACCAATGGTGGTTTTGTTTTTGTGCATTACGAATCTCAGTCACATAGCATACAGAGTGCATTAATGCAAGAATTACATACAAATAGAATTTATGTCCCTATTGTGACCAGAGAAGGCCGTGTAATTCTGGGGAAGCAAAATAAGCCCGTGAACACCATTACCACGTAGCTGACGGCAGGACTGGAAAATGACATAAATTTCTGACATTTCTTGTTACAATCGAGCGAGTGGCATTCTTGTGCTGTCTCACTACTAAAGAAAAGGACAGAGCTTAAACAAGTGTAAAATTGGGGAAGAAAACCAACTAATTTCACATGCAAGAGGGAGAGGTGGGCCTTTAATTTCTCCCCCCTCCCCCACCACTATTTCTGATCATTTTTGACATTACAATATATATCCGTTATTTCACTTTTTTATCTTTTTACCAAGAAGAAACTTAGCAATTCCATTTCACTTCTTATTTTCATCTGTCGGTGTGTCTGTGTCTTGACTCTTGATTTGATGTTTGGAGTTCATATCCGCAGTCTCTTGGTGGCTGTTATTTGGCAAACGATGTGCTGTGACGCTTTCACTGCTTAAATGGCAGGACAGGACAGGACAGCTATATTTATTTTATTTTAGTTTGATACATGTAATATCGTTAAACTGCAGCAATGTTAGAATATTAATCTAATTTCACTAACAAAGATTGCATACAATTTACAGATTGATAATTGACCAACCACTTGATAAGGTCCTTAAAATCCGGGAATGGATGGGAACACTACATACTGTCACTTGCAGCGTGAGAAACACTCCTGAAACTTCACACTGATCAATACTCAATCTTACTTATGACCAGGATTAGTTATAATTAATGATGTCTGTCAGATTAATCTTTGCTGTCTTACTTCTTGTTCCCTTCCTCCATCTATTCCTCATTTTCTTTTTCTATTATTACACCATTTTTCTATCTTTTTTTTCTTTTACCTACCAAAAAAAAGAGAGAAAAAGAAACAAAAGAAAATACCATACTCATTTTTCCTCTCAAACTTTGCCTTTTCCAGTGCCAAGCAGTGACTCAAATCCGTACACATAACTAGTGTGTGTGTGTGTATATATATGTAATGCACACACTCACATTTCCCTTGCCAGTTGCCAACTGCTTCCTCCCTTAGCCCACAATAGGAAGCACAGTTTTTCAGTCTTCCTTCCCCATACCCATACATTCTTCCTCAGAGTACAAGTGCACATGCAGTTTGCACATAGAAGGAGAAAAGAAGAAGCCATTTGAGAGGGAGAAAGAATTGGCAACTAGAGAGGGGGAACATGGAAACTAACTCAGCATCAAAGTGGGTTTTCTGGGTGTGCTTACTGGTGCTTCTTGGATGTGGGCTAGTGCAATGTAGCGTCACTTATGATAGAAAGGCAATAGTTATTAATGGCCAAAGGAGAATTCTCATTTCTGGTTCCATACATTACCCCAGAAGCACCCCTGAGGTATTAAAGTTGGAATCTTTTTCTCTTCTTGATAATTTCTTTGTTGGTTTTGGAAATTATTTTGTTGATGGAATGTATATTTTGTGTTTAGATGTGGGAAGACCTGATTAACAAGGCTAAAGAAGGAGGTCTGGATGTGATTGAGACTTATGTATTTTGGAATGTTCACGAGCCTTCTCCTGGCAATGTACTGCTTTTTCTCCTAATTTTTCTCCAGAATGATGGTTTTCGTCCTGTTTTTGCTGAATTTGGTCTAAAGCTTGTATCTTTGTGAATGCTATTGTGGGTTTCAGTATAATTTTGAAGGGAGATATGATTTGGTGAGGTTTGTAAAGACCATCCAGAGAGCAGGGCTATATGCTCATCTCCGCATTGGACCTTATGTTTGCGCAGAATGGAACTTTGGGTACCAACTTCAGTGCTGTTGCGTAGATCTACACTGTAAACTCAGCACACACACACACACACACTGTTACAGAGTTGAGCATTTTCTGGTCAGCTCTTTGCAGAACCATATGGGTGTAGTTGAGCCATCTCTTTGTCCTCTGTGTGCAGGGGATTTCCTGTTTGGCTGAAATATGTACCAGGGATTAGCTTCAGGACGGATAATGAGCCATTCAAGGTCATTACTCCCCGATTTTTGCTTCTTTTGAAATTTGTCTCATCTTTAATCACATTTACTGTGCTAAATTACATACTCATTAGTTGGGACTTTGCTACAAAACATTTATATGATTTCATTGGTGGCAGATGGCCATGAAAGGGTTCACCGAGAAAATTGTCAATCTTATGAAGAGTGAAAATCTGTATGAATCTCAGGGAGGGCCCATTATACTATCCCAGGTCTGATTTTCAGCTCTTTGAAATCTTTGTTTTCTTTGCTCCATTCTACCTCAGTTGTCTGCTACTGCAGAACATAGGGTGTTAATTTTTTCGTTTGTGTTGTACACTCTAAAATAAGTTGACTGGTGCTTTGCTTAGTAGTAACTAGTGTGTTTCACAGATTGAGAATGAGTACGGGCCACAAGCAAAAGCACTAGGTGCTCCCGGCCATCAGTACGCGACTTGGGCTGCAAATATGGCTGTTGGAATGGATACTGGGGTCCCATGGGTGATGTGCAAGGAAGAAGATGCCCCAGATCCTGTGGTAAGAAATTATCATAAAGAAAAAGTTCAGTGTTTCCCTTTGGTGCTAAATTATCCAAATTGCTTTTACTGGAATTTGATTAGCAATGTTTGTGAAAAAAACTCGTCTTATGTTTCATATGAAGAGAGTATAAACTGAAATAAAAGCGTGTTGCTTGTTTGGAAGTCTTGGAAATCCAAGTTACATATTACGTCTGAATTCTGATGCTACATTGGTTAGCGTTTATAACTCATTGCTGCTATTTGTTGGTAGATCAACACATGCAACGGTTTCTATTGTGATGCTTTCTCCCCCAACAAACCTTACAAACCCACGATATGGACTGAGGC
Source organism: Sesamum angolense (assembly GCA_034509725.1). NCBI lineage: Eukaryota > Viridiplantae > Streptophyta > Magnoliopsida > Lamiales > Pedaliaceae > Sesamum > Sesamum angolense. Next base: position 19,385,294 of record JACGWL010000001.1, read on the forward strand.
TTGGAGTGGCTGGTGCTTTGATTTTCTATTTCTGTTTACTTAATGAGTAATGAAGTTCAATTTGGACAGTTTTATAATCTCTCTTTCATCAACAATTAGGTTTACGGAATTCGGAGGTCCAATCCATGAGAGGCCAGTTCAGGATTTGGCATTTGCTGTAGCTAGATTCATACAGAGGGGAGGTTCATTTGTTAACTATTACATGGTTTGTCTCATAACTAATCAATATCAGGGTTTCTTGTTCTCTCTCCCTCTCTTTTTTTTCCTTGAGAATTTACTATAATATCGGTTTAATTACAAGTGCAACATGACATACCTCCTATGCCAAAACTAAGTTCATTATGCTTTCTTAACAGTATCATGGAGGCACGAATTTTGGCCGCTCTGCTGGGGGTCCTTTCATCACTACAAGCTATGATTATGATGCTCCACTTGATGAATATGGTAAAAAAAAATTATGTATGCTCTATTTCACTACTTAAACTCATAGGTTGGATCAGATGCATAAAAATCTTTCTACAAGGTAGTAGTAAAACTTCTTGCGGCAGTTCCTGGTTGTCAAAATTTTGCTCCTGGAAAATCAGGAGAGAACATAGTGTTATGAATGCTTATAAATTAATCTTCTGGGTCTTAACCCATGCTTAATGTGGTTATTTGCTGTATGACTTCGGCTTTAAGAATTTCAGAGTTGTATTTAAACTTAAACTTGACTAAATGTATGCATGCTTCTCTGACTTGATAGGTTTGATCCGGCAGCCTAAATATGGTCATCTGAAAGAACTACATAGAGCTGTCAAACTATGCGAGAAAGCTCTAGTTTCAAGCGATCCCGTTGTGACTTCTTTAGGAAGCCTTCAACAGGTTTCTGCCTTTAATCTTAATTTCCACTATTACAGTCGAGATTCTTGAGATCTGTCCTCTGAACATATGATGTCTTTACAGGCTCATGTATACTCTTCAGAATCAGGAGATTGTGCAGCCTTTCTTTCAAATTATGATACTAAGTCAGCTGTGAGAGTTATGTTCAATAACATGCATTATAACCTGCCTCCTTGGTCCATCAGCATCCTTCCTGACTGCAGGAATGCAGTCTTCAATACAGCCAAAGTATGTAAACTTTACTATGATTAATTATGTTTATTGCATGCAAGTATTACTCTATACACCTACATTTCCACCATCAAGTATTCTCCATCAGATGATACTTTGTTGTCTGAACCACAGGTTGGAGTTCAAACATCCCAAATGGAAATGTTACCCACTAACTCTGAAATATTCTCCTGGGAAACATATAATGAAGATTTGTCTTCCTTGGATGATAGCTCAACATTCTCTACAGTTGGCCTCTTGGAACAGATAAATGTTACGAGAGATGCTAGTGATTATCTTTGGTACACAACTAGGTAAGTTGAATGTGGTAGACTCAACCACCAGTGTCATGTGCTAGTTATTATACATGTGGTCTTCGTTAACTTGTTAACCACTGTTCTTTTACCAGAACCATCTCGTATAGAAGGTTAAACAAACAATTGTAATAGTTCAAGCTGCAAACTATAAGACATCTTGTAGCATGCTAGTGGCATATTTTGTTGCTTAACCATCTTAAAAATCTCAATTAGATTACTTAAACCTGGAAATGCCTATATGAAAACAGAACTGACCTACTTATGCAATATGCAAGATGTTGATCTAAGGTACCGGATGTTCTTCTCTGTGTTTGCAGTGTTGATATCAGTTCATCAGAATCCTTCTTGCATGGTGGGAAGCTCCCAACTCTTGTTGTTCAGTCAACTGGTCATGCCTTGCATGTTTTTGTGAACGGACAGCTTTCTGGTATAAGAAATCCATCCCATTCTTTTCAGGGTTTTATAGATCATAATACATTTCCTTATTTCATGTTTGGGCTAATAATTTATTGTTGTCTTAATTCTGTTATCTAGGTTCTGCTTCTGGGACGAGGCAAAACAGGAGGTTTACATTTAACGAGAAAGTCAACCTACGTGCTGGATCAAATAAAATCAGTCTCCTCAGTGTAGCAGTTGGATTGCCAGTTAGTTCTAGACCAATTTTATTCTTAAACATTGCGTTCTAGTTTCATATGATTGTGGTGAATGTTGTTCTGATATTTTTGCTTCTTTTAATCATAGAATGTAGGTGGGCATTATGAGACGTGGAGCACTGGAGTCTTGGGTCCCGTTGCACTGCTTGGACTTGATCAGGGAAAATGGGACTTGTCCTGGTCAAAGTGGACCTACCAGGTCTTAATATCTCACATCACAATTTTCCCACCAATACTCTTACATTTTTTTTTTTTTTTTTCAAAAAAATTGATATAATGTTTGTCTCCTGAGCAGGTTGGGCTTAAGGGAGAGGCCATGAATCTTGTCTCTCCAAATACTATTTCTTCTGTTGACTGGATGCAGGGTTCACTAATAGCCCAAAGACAGCAGCCTTTAACATGGCATAAGGTACTGGCCGCAATTAATTCAACAAAAATCGAGCTCCGAGTGGGGAAGGAAACACACATTATGAATTTACTGTATTCAAACTTTGTAGGCTTATTTTAATGCACCTGATGGAGACGAGCCACTGGCCTTGGACATGAGTAGCATGGGCAAAGGCCAAGTTTGGGTTAATGGCCAGAGTCTTGGAAGGTACTGGACTGCATATGCCACTGGTAATTGCAATGGATGTAGTTATACAGGAAGTTATCGGCCTCCAAAGTGTCAACTTGGATGTGGGCAACCAACTCAAAGATGGTAAGCATCTCAATAAATTTGTACAAGTATAGCAGAAATATGTTGATGTTACAGATCAATGTATGAGACAGAAAACCTAAGGAAGTAGAACAAATTTATTATTTCAGGTATCATTTACCACGTTCTTGGCTAAAACCGACCCAGAATCTGCTGGTGCTATTTGAAGAGCTTGGAGGTGATCCCACGAGAATCACTCTTGTGAAGAGATCCATGACCAGCGTTTGTGCAGATGTAGCTGAATATCACCCAAATATTAGGAACTGGCAGATCGAAAGCTACGGCAGACCTGAAGAGTTCCACAAACCCAAGGTTCACCTTCGTTGTGGTCCCGGACAGTCCATTTCTTCTATCAAGTTTGCAAGCTTTGGAACTCCCCTAGGAACCTGTGGGAGCTTCCAGCAAGGAACTTGCCATGCTCCTACCTCATATGCCATCTTAGAGAAGGTACACTTGTCGTTCCCTGATAAGTTCCAAAAGCTTGAATGGAAATATAATCCTGTCTTAACGCATATATTATTTCATTTCTTTCAATCATGCAGAAATGTATTGGGCAGCAGAAATGCTCGGTCACAATATCAAACAGCAACTTTGGGCAAGATCCATGTCCTAAAGTGTTGAAGCGGTTGTCAGTTGAAGCAATTTGCGCCCCTGTGAATTAATGTGCATACTCTAAGCAAAGAAGACAAAGAGGGAGAGATCAAAGGGAATTTCATGTTAAAGTTAGTTACACGAGTATTTATGATGTGAAGCGCCATTATTACTGCATTCCGGATTCAGGCAAAAATTGTTTCTGGGAAGCTAGGTAGATTTTAACTTTATATGGGTGCCCAAGGGGACCCTGTGTGTCAGCACATTCTCAGATAGGTTAGTTTATAGGCCCAGGACTTCAAAACTGCAAGTCTTGGTAAGAATCTGAATCCATGGTCATTTTCCCCTTTTAACAGGAAAATGTGAACCAGGATTGCCCTGATTCCGTCATCAAGGTAATTGGACTGATGTTGAGTGTGTCATCTGGGGAGAATTTTGCCCTGGACAGATTTCATGTTAGGAACGGTTCCTAGTGTGTCGCCATGTCGGTCTTAGTTTTTTTTTTTTTTTTTTTCCCATACACTTTGTGCAGTTGTTGGGAGTGACCTGGATATGTGTCTGTATTTTCATGCCAAGTCGTGATGATTAAACTTCCTTTTAAATGCTGTGTGGTATACTCTTTTCTGTTTGGTGGTATGCTGGAATTTATGATGTCTCTCTAAGAGAGGGCTATGAATGGGCTGCTATGATATCGAGTTGCATTGATCACTCGGGCCAAAATGCACTGCGTTTACCCATTGCCACAGCATCAGAAAATCAGTGTGCATGGCAATGGCCTGACCCTGCTGCCAAAACCCTGTCCAAGATTTTCTCATCTTTCAGGAACACGAATGTGTTGTGGTGCCGATGCCACTAACATTATTAGGGAACTTCTAAAAGGGAGCATTGCAGTACTCCGTTTTGGTAGATTTAGGTAATATATTTCAAACTTAGTTGTGGCCCGAAATGGCATTTCAAGTCCAACCTGTACAGCCTTACCGCCGGGAGCAGCCTATATATCATGAAAATGAAATTACTTCCTCTATCCTAACCTAACAACCACCACCAAAGTAACTCAAATATTTGCATATAAGCCCAATGCATGTTGCGGCTTTGTTTGCCAAAAAATATGATTTGAGTTTTTTTTTAATGTCTGCTGAAAGGGCATAAAGGAAATTACATACATTTATATAAAAAGAACTATCGTACAAACTAAACACAATATATATTATTTAACAAATATTATTCGTATTCATAATTTAATCCAATCAAGAAATATTTGATGAATTTTATTAAATTACATCATCCCACAAATAATTTAATTTAATTCTGAACTTCAACTGAAACAAGACATTCCCAAGTTGATAAGTATCTAATTTTGCCGCATTTTGATGATAATAACATCTTCTTTTAAAAGTTAAATACTTCTAATATCTTGCTAAGGAAGATGGAATGATTGCTGAATAATTTTAGTAAGATCTTTTGTTTGGAAGGCTTACTTCGAGTACGGGATTGATTAGTTAACTTTTTTAGGGGCAATCATGTATCTACTCCACTTTTGTGTCTAAGTTCATGAAGTGCTAATAGTATAAGTAGGGAGGCATCTCATACCTCTTGTAGCATTTCTTCTATCTCTTAACTTCTCTTTAATTCCAATACATTGCTGATTGCTAATGGAATTCTACTTCTTTTTTGTGTGTTCTTCCATTAGCATGTTAGCCTAATCTTTTTATTTTTCAATTCAGGTTATGGTGATTGCTTGATTTTCATATTGTGAGATCTAATTTATGCTAATCACTTTCGTTTAATAGGTATTCATGTTATTCTCTACGTTCTTATTACAAACAATCTAATTTGATGGATAATATAGCCAGTTATTCACTATCAAGAATGTTTGCCTAACTAATTAAACTTACAAATCAGTAATTGTTTGTTTAGTTCAATAATTAGTGGCAAGATAGCATGGTTGATTATGTGATAGTAGTTAATTATGTAATGAAAAATGCATGATCTAACTTAAATAAATCCTCATAGAAATTTATTGATTAGAATCGGGTCTTTCTAATTCTTAATATTATTGATGAATTAAATCTTGTGAACGTTCTCAAGGTTGTTCATTGATCAGGAAATTAGCTAACGGATGTTCCTTGGCTGATGAAAAGGTAAGAAAAGGTGAGGTCGTTAGGTCGTACCAATAACTATAACTGATTTATCTGTTTGAACGATTGTCACGTTTGCATCGATGATCAAATAGTGGGATCAAGCATGAACTGACTTTACTGAAAAAGTTTCTATCACATCTATTCATCTTATTTAACTTCATCTTCTTTTTAATCTTATTACAATAAAAATCCCCTTCCCCCTCTTTTTATTTTTGAAGAAACCAACTTAAAATCTATCCCTAGGGAATCGATCATACTCACCACTTCTTCAAAAGTGTTCATAGGTAAATTTTGATGGGTTTCAATACCACAAAAAATGAATTTCTACAAACACTTTTGTATATAATATAGGGGAGTGCCTTGCCTACTGGGGGTTATCCTTCTTCTTATTTTGGTGGAGAAGGGTTGGGTAGTTGGATAAGAGGTAAATTATCCTTATCCATAGCCGGCCATGTATAATGAGAGTATCCTTTCAATGGGGAAGACCCCTCACTTGCAAGGAATCTCGAACTTCAAGAAGCCATAGTCGCGAGAGAGTCCTACATTCCAAGGAGACATTCCTTGTTGAGATTGTCTTTCTAGAGTTGATGTGGTCCAAGGTGGCGGTTGACTGGTGGGCTAGCTGTACGCCATGTGGAGAGAGGGAATTTTCAAACCTATGAACCTTTTGGGCCGGTCGTACTTGTTGGGTCATGATCATGAGTTGAATCAAGGATGCCCTAGGCCTCCATCCTCCATTTTGGATTGCTGGAGTAGATATATTAGGTGTCAAGGGCTGGGCTGTGTCAAGCCTCGTGGTTTTTTTGGATTGAGCCTCCTCAAGTGTGCACATCAATCATGATTTCAAAATTAAATTTAGAAAATATCTTTTTTATTCCAAAATTGTTAATTTACTCCATTCTAATATATTTATTTTTAATTTTTTTATTTAAATATAAATAATTTTACTATTTCAAGATATAATATCTATCATTACAAATTTAAATGTAAATTTAGAATAATTATGTAAGTATTCTATTAAAAAAATATATCATAAATAATTAACATGGGTAATAGAACTAAAAAAGAATATACACATAAATTGATGAATTTGCATAAATACCACGTAGATATTATTGAATAAATTTCACCATCTCCAAGATTGAAAAAACCTATAAATTATAATTTATTGCTTGACTTAATTAATAATATCTAATTTTTACAAAACCTATTATGTTCTTATCAATAATTATATTAATAAAACTATCATATGGAATACAATAAATTTTGAAGATCTATTTTCTATTCATACTTTTATAATAGTATAAACAATATGTTATCTACATGTGGTTCGTGCCCATTCTTCTTCTACTTCTTTTTTTTTTTTTTTTTTAAAGAATGATATTTTTGGTGATTTTTAAGAGAGTGACATTTTGACCTTGTGATATTTTTTTACGAGGAACAAAATTTGTCGTATATTATTAGTAGAAATTGAATCTTGTACACTGACAGTTTGTCTATTATATATATTATCGGGTAAAATGCAAACATCCCTCCGACGTATGGGGTTATTTGCACTTTACCCTCCAGCTTTATGTTTTTTATACTTTTCCACCCAACCTTTTGATTTTATTGCACTTTACATTTTTTGGAAAGTAATAATGAAATATTCCATACGCGTGTGTACACGTGATCAAGCGCAATTTTTGGTTCGATAAAAATGTAAAGGTTAAATGCAAGCAATCCCCAACGTATGAAATCATTTACACTCCCCCCCCCCCCCAACCTTTTAATAAAAATTAGATATCGCTGCATGCGGTTCGCGCGAGCATATTAAAAAAAAATTGATATGAGATGATAAGAAAAAAGAATTTTGTTAAAAAATACATTAATTATAAGTTTTATGGAGAAGCAAGGAGAAAGAGAAATGTGGGATAGTGGTTGGTTATGAGAAAAAAAATAATTATAAAATTATTTAAAAAAATATTAAAATTACTAATCTAACCAAATAATTTTAAAGAGAAAAAAAAATGAGGGGTAAATTGGGGCAATATAAAATTGGTACGCTCAAAGGGTTCTATTTTATAATAGTATAGATAAAAATAAAAAAAAATCCGAACAATGGAGAAAACGTTCAATGCATAATATGCAGATAAATAACTTCACATTACAAGATAAAATCAAACAGAAAAATCATGAACTTCTGCAATATAAGGTGTGTAAAATCCCTAAATTAAACAAGAAAACTTTAAATTCAATTCACAAACAAAAAACTTCAACACAAACATATATAAAATCAACATAACATTACAAAGATTGAAAAAAAATTCAGATGAGAAAATAAAAAAAACTCTCCAATCCAAATGAAAAGTTTAAACTTCAACAACTCAAATGAAAAAATCACGAAAGAGTGTAACTTCAAAACAAAATCAAATACACTACTACTGTATACAAAGAGGAAAAATCAAACCAAAAAAATAAAGAAAAAAAATCATGTATTCTCTCGGCGCCACCATCAAGCATATGTGAGTATTTCAATCCGTGCAAACATTACATTATGCTTGTAATGTTAAGTGGTTTATTTGCAGATCAAGCATTAAATTTTCTGAAAATTTTCTCTTTTTTTTTCTCCATTTTTCATAACTTTTCTCCATATTCTTTTATGTTTTTCTTTTGTTTCGTAAAAAGGTTGGAGGGCAAAGTACAAATGATCCCATACGTTGGGGGGTTATCTGTATTTAACCTTTACAATGAAATGGCCCTTAGGCACATGTGTACGCGCGGACGGAATATTCTACTATAATTCTCCAAAAAAGTGCAAAGTGCAAGAAAATTTAAAGGTTGGGTGAGGAAGTGTAAAGAAAAAAATTGGAGGCCAAAATGCAACTGACCCCATACGTTGGGGGGGTCTGCATTTTACCCTATATTATATATGAATCAAAAATAAATCATATAACATAGACAATAGTTACACCTCAAATGCTCAATTATACTTTAGTCAATCTTACTACAAAAAAAGTATTTTTTAGAAAAGATAAGTGATTTAATTGATTCTCATTTATCTTTTAACATGTTTTACTCTTCAAAATTTTTGTTTACATGACAATTTATTTAATTAGTTTTTTATTTGTCATATTTCAATATGATAAGTAATACAATTAGTTCTCACCTATATATATATATAAATGAAGTTTGACCAATTTGATTCTACTTTGATCAAATACTAAATTATGATGTTTTTAATTTTTTAATAGTCAAGAAAATTTTTTATAGTTAGAAACATCATCTACTTAATTATATTAACTATTTATTTTATATTTATCTAAAATTCTATCTCTAGAATTATGATTTAATTTTTAATTATCAAGAAAAAAATTATTTGCTAGAAACATTATCTATTTTAAACATCTTAATTATTTATTTTGTATTTATTGGAAGTCTTATCTTCAATATTGTTATTAAAATTTAAATTATCAATAAAATATTAATTAGAAACATCTCTTATTTTAAATATATTAGATATTTATTTTGCATTTATGAAATTTTATCTTCAAGATTATAACCGAATTTTTTAATTGACAAGAAAAATTCTTATTTTATAAACATGATATATTTTAAAAATATTAAATACTATTTTTTTTATCTCAAATTTTATCTCCACCGTTAAATACTAATTGATATTGTATTATATTTATCTTATATAATTTTGTATTTTAACATTATGTTTTATTTTATGTTAATTCAACCCTACATGTCTCATATGAGTTTATTTTTATGATTAAGTTGTATTTACAAACTCAAAAAATATCCAAACCAAATCAAAATTTTCAAATATACATTATTTGTGTGTGTATCCAACTCAAAATTTTGGATTATTTAATGATAGTGTATTTCATCATACTTGTATTTAAATAGAACAAATTAAGCCTACTATGCTTCTCTTTATTTATTAGATAGGCTTAGTTATAATCAATTTTTTATTTTTATCAAACGATCTCAAACTTAACACTCTCTATGTTTTTTCATCATTGCTCTTCTATGACAGAAGTGACGTTTTACACTTTTTCAAGATATTATTTTATTTTATTTTGTTCATGATCTTTGAAGTTATATAATTAATAAACTCCATCTCTTACTCATATATTTATGTCTATTAAATTTTAATAGTTATTTATCTTTACACTCATATCCTATAACTATTGATGTTTTGTCTTTAACATGATATTATTTTAGTTTTTACATCTTACTTTTCATGATGTATGAAAGTTATTGAATTAACCATCTCTATCTTTTTTTTAATGTTTTTTATTAAATTTTAATATTTTTTTTTGGGTATTGATTTTTCAAAGGTAAAATTACATTTTTGGTCCTGTAACTTTAGGTCGTTAGCACTTTTAGTCCTGTAACTTACTTCATTTACACATTTAGTCCTTTTTTTGACGAATTTAGTCCTTAGCATCTCACATTTGGTCCTTTTTTTGGCAAATTTAGTCCTGTATTGACAATTTTTGTCCTAACGACTCATAGTTACAGGATCAAAAATGAGATTTATTATAGTTTGAATAGGACCAAAATTGTCAACACAGGACTAAATTTGTCAAAAAAATGACCAAATGTGAGATGCTTAGGACTAAATTCGTCAAAAAAATGACTAAATGTGTAAATGAAGTAAGTTACAGGACTAAAAGTGCTAACGACCTAAAGTTACAGGACCAAAAATGTAATTTTGCCTTTTTTAAATTTCTATGTGAATTGCTTGATTTTGTTCAACAAAAAGAAATAAATTCATATAAGGTTAATGAGAACATATTTTGTTTTCAAAACTTATTTGTATAGTTCTACTTAATCTGTCATTTAATGTGATTTTACATATATTTTATGTTATTTTTTTACATTTATGTTATTTCACTTTTAAAATTTATTATATATAATTCTACTTAATCATCAGTTAGATTTAGTTTCTATTCAAATATTTACTCTTTTAAATCTTTTATACACCAACTTATATGCATACATGATATACATATATATATACATATATCATTTAAATTTATTAAATATTTATTTTATAGTTTAATTTTATTGTTCTCTTTCAGATTTTATATTTTTTATTTTCTACAAGAATAAAAAAAAGTTGTTTAATTCTACTCAAAATACAATTTAATTTTTTTTATTTAAATATTTACCCTTTTATATTTTTTATAAATTATTTTTTATATATTATGATTTCATTCAGTAAAATCTTATTTTATAGTTTATTTCTTTTGTTCTTTTTCAGATTGTTTATCTATTTTTTTTTTTTTTTTGCAAAAAAAAATAATAGATTCATTTAGTACTAACAATTACATATTTTATTTAATATTAATTTGTATAGTTCTACTCAAATTACCAATTATTTATTTTCTGTTTAAGTATATCCTTTTGTATTTTGTATATTCTAATTTTTTAATATATTATAGTTTCATCCATTAAATTTATATTTTATAGTTTAATTTTTTTTGTTCTTTCTCATATTTTTTTTCTTTTTTCTTTTGTTTTTCAACAAAATGGAACAAATTCATTGAGTGCTATAATATGTACATATTTAATTTAATATTCATTTGTATAATTCTACTTAATTTGATATTTAATTTATACTATTATTTAAATGTCAGCCTTTTTTTCTTTTTATAGATATATATATTATAATCACATCTATTAATTTTATCATTTAATAGATTCTGTGGCACGCAGTACCTGCGCGCAGGAATTTATTAATATTTTTGTTTTATTAAAAACTCATAATTTATTTATATATTATATATATATATTAAATTTTGTCATTGTTTTACAATTACTTACAAAAACTGTTGATAATTTTTTTCTAATGCATTAATTATCAATACATATTTTATTTGAATTAAAAAAAAAATAAAACTTTGTACCACGTACATTATATCGATAAATACTAATAAGTTATATTTATTTTAGTTAACAATAAATTAAATAAAAGTGAGTAATTTTAATTTGTGAATGTAATAATTGCATGAAATTAATTTTTTTAAAAAGTGATTGAGAAGTTAATTTGACGTGAGTTGAGAAGTTAATTAAGTTTTATATAGAAGGGTATTTTTGGTATTTAAAAACTTTGATGTAGTGGTATGAGAACTACCACTTTGAGTCTATAACCCATTTTCTTATAATAGTATATATATATATATATATATATTATATATATTATATATATATATACGAGGGGGTATTCGTAATTATGACAAACCTCAGGGAGGTGGTTGTAATTTACCCATATATATATAATTATATATAATGTTCATAAGTTTTTGGGTTAGCCAATGAGTGTGTTTATTGTGAGAAAGGAATCAGTGGAAATACTTTAAATTTGGGAAACTAGCAACGATTGCACGCAGTCACCACTATGTAATCGAATTGAATGCAGTGGAAGAATTATTCACCAATATTCAATTTATAAGAAATAAAAAGAAGTAATCATTGTCCATATTTTTTAAATTATCTTTCCAAATAAAAAGACATATTGATGGTGATTCAGTTAGGAAACAGCAAAAGACAAAAAGCAGAGTTGGTGGCAAAAAAAGATAAAAGAAAGGAAGATGGAATAAGAAGAGATTTGAAATGGAGAATGAAGAAGAATGTGGGATTCAAATATAGGATGGAGGTGGGCGGGCAGCAATGTTTTTTTTGTTGCTCGAGGAATTAAAGCTAAAAGACAATCTGGTTTTCTTACCATGGAAATACGAGACTATCCATTTACGCATACCATATAACATCGTGAATCTCCCCAACAATGTTTTGCCTGTACGAATTGGGTTCTCCACATTGGGAAACCAAATATGTATTGTCATGTAATCACATCATTCCCCTCCACCTTTCGGCTATTTGTTACCACTTCATCATGTAATCACAAAGGGGGCAGCCCTCATCACATTACTCATTCATGCACACAATATATCTCTTCTTCTTTCTGTTTTTCTTGTCCACAAAATCTTGAATTTGAGCATGCACATACATATTCTTCTTGCAGGACAGGAGATTATAGCTAGACAATTCTGTCCTATCCTATAATGTTTCATTGCCATGCTAATAGTGTGCACCACGATTTCTAAAAGGTATACCACATGAATCCACCACTTCTGCACTATAACGAGAACAACAATATATATGCAACAAGAAAACTGGAAACTTTAGGGTTATATATAAGGTTCCGATTCTCTACCAATTAAAAATTCTAAACATAAAATATCAATGGTTAGTGGTAATCATCAACTCAGGCAGCAAGTTCATCTCTAAATACTCATTCAAGTTTCTGCCAATTAATATATATATAGTATGTAATGAACTCGATCGGGCTAACTAAACTCGTACATAATCCTAGGTGCAACTACATTGCAAGGATTATAATTTAGCCCACCTGTATGCGCATAATATCCCCATTCAGCTACTTCTCCTTACATGTAATCATAGTTATCCATATATGATAGTATATGTCCAACTTCTGATTTTCTATCGTACAAACATATGGCCACACATGCAGACATTGTATAGCCTTCATATATATTCTCATGAAATATTAGACATGAAATGCATAATTATTTGGTTTCACGGATTCCGGACCCGGTTACAAGTGAAAACATAGGAGTACTAGCTAGATCATAATTCCTGATGAATAAAATTCGGAGAGCCTACAATAAATCTTTGCAGATAGATTTTTCTTTTGATTATACAGTAGTTTTAATGAATGAAGCAAAGACATTAACATCTCAATGTATTCTACTTTCTTCAAGGACATAACTTTCATCAGTTGTAACGAATGTTTACAAGAACAAAACGCAGAGGGAGTTTGCAGATGGAGTGCCTGACAAGACTAACCAATATATATTAATGCCACCGTGACGAGCTGTTTGGATCGTCCATATCATAAAACATTTAACCTGAGAAGGGACATGAGGCCGGGTATCATTATAGTTCTATATATGCAACTTCGTTGTTCAGAATCCTCCAAGTCTCATGCAAACTGAAAGCTACCTGATTTTCATTTTCATTGTCTTCATGACCTATGCATTAATTATAGTGCAGCTCTTTACAATTAGTGATCTTAACTCCAATTTTTCTACACACCAATATAGCAGTTTAGTTTTGTAGGCTTTTGGATCGAACAAGATAAATCACTAACTTTGACTGCAAATGTTGTTATTTAATTGATCACATGACCATGCATGCATGAAAAACTTTCATCTTGGAATTGAAAAGTTTATCATGATGACATGTTGAGGTATGGAAATGAGCCCATAACTGGGTTGAAAGATTTTGGAAGTATAACAAATTTGTTACTTTTTAATTTCACTTGCTATATAATATGGATTTATATTTTCTTTTATTAATTAATTAAACATGCTATTTATATTATTTTTTCAATTATTATGATGGATTCGACATTTCCAAATATAAGCCTTTGATGAAATCCTTATACCAAATCCTCCCATGAATCCAATCCTTGATCAAATCCAACCCTCAACCTCAGATTTATTTCAGAGCTATAAAATATTCGTAAACTTAACAACCATAAAACATATATAAAAACAATTAAACATGTTAAAATACTAAGCTAGATTTAAAGCTTTCCCTTATTCCTTCAGTTAGCTAATTATATGGGATGAGTATAAAGTCAGACAAATATGGCCAGCCTATATATAGTTGGTAAATCCTCAAACTGATTTATATAGCAAGAGAATAATACAATCACTGATGGTCAAACCCAAACGAAAAATTCTTACCCGAACTAGGTTCAATCAAACCTAATCAATCATAAAACAAATGCGATATATTTGCCATGTCATTGGTTGTTTTTTTCTAATCTTTACGTCAATCACACATCAAATATATTGTACTTGCCATATAATTGATTAAGGTCCAACGGAACCCAGTCCGAATTAGGATTTCCCGAACTCTTGTATGCCCAATTCATAAACTGGGTGAAAGTTCAGATAGCAATGAAAATTGTGCCTATATATAAACCCAAAAATTTCAAGAAATATATATGCTATAAGTGTGTATATATGAGGTTATGAATTATCATCCAAGATCAATAAAAGGAGTAGTAACATTAATAGAGAGTCTGACACTTTGTAAACAAAGGAAAACTAAAGAATGCTTCTTTTGTTTCACATAAAAGTCCCACTTACGTTTATGTGACATTTATTACATAAATACCTAGATGCATGCGCGCATAAGATGTTTCCTTCCACATTAATATTTGTAAATGCACCTGCAACTGCATTAAACATGATCGGATGCAAAACAGCTTTCTGTATATATGTGACAATATTTCATTTAAAAGACTGATGCATGAGAAACAAGTCATTAAAATAAATAGTAGGAAGAATAACTACAATGCAGATTTTTAAGAGAGAGAGAGAGAGAGATGGAGCAATACATATATATATAATTTCTTGCATGGCTGGATCAGCATATTGTAAGAAGGAAAAAGATGTTTGTTCAATCACTTTGTCCAACCAAAGAAGCAACCCCTCCTACCTAAGTCACTAGTTCAAACAAGCAAACTTATATACGCGTGAACTGGAAGAAAAAAGAGGCAATATTACTCCCAAGTTCAAAACATAATTAAACACAAATTCAACGCCGGAAGAAAAAGATTGCCATACAACAAAACAAAACGCCCATGTTTACAGCCAAAAAAACATCAAACTTTTTGTGGTATTTAATTTCAAATAGATAGAACAAGAATAGTTCAACTTGTGCATCGAAAGTTGGACCAAAATCAAACATAATCCCCTCATTTCCTGCTCTTTTCTTGTCCTTCCTATTCTTCTAGTACTAACTTTCTTTCTACCTCATCCGGGTTTTACAGCAGTAACGCAACATGTTGTTATGTTTTCATACAGAAAGTCAATGGTCTGATGATCATTAGCACTAGCTCGTACTAAGCAAAAAGAGAGAGAGAATGTGAGGAAATAAATATTCCTTCTTTTCTTGGGTAAATTCTTTTCAAGATCTTGGGGGTGGGAAGAATTGCGTACCGGCGATGAAGCTGTTAATTGGTGCTGGATATAAAGAAGAGTCCAGAAAAGGCGAGGCTGAACCACCACTTCCGGCGGCTGACGTGTTGGGAGCGGAGGTGGCGGTTGCAGAAGTTCTCGTTACCAAATTAAGTTGTTGAACAGCTCCAGCGCTGACGCTTCCGCCACCAGATGAAGTCTCGGCCGCCATGTACTGGTTGTCGGTGCCTTGATCGTAGAGAATCCCTTTGAAAACATGACCGCCGATGTTCACTGCAGTGTGATATGCCAACTGATCCTCAGCATCATCAACGGCGCTCACTCTAACGCAGCGGAAAACTGCCTCTGAACTCACTTCTGAAGGGAAATTCCCCAGCTCCAACCCTAAACATGTTTGTGAAACATGCAACAGTTACTTTCTTATAGCTATATGTAGTGCTATCTTATAATTTATCCAAGTCCAACGCTTGAAAATTGTGTCTCGATTATTTGGAAAATGATGATTACCATGTGCAGGCTTGGAAAACACACAATCTTTTCTCTCTGCACATGTAGAAAGAGAGAGAGAGAGAGAGAGAGAGAGAGAGTAGGGAAGGTATTACTTGTCACTCTTTTGTCAGAATTACCAAAAAACAGTGTTCCAAAGGAACAAAAAAAGAAAAAGATGATGGGTTTTTTCTTATGGAGGTCGATCTCCCTACACGCAACCATTACGGGGGTTTTCTTTCTCTTCATGTGATGTTTGATGTTCGCAGGTTACTGGAGAACAGTAAGCATGAAATACAAACTGACATGATGCCACTCCCTCTCTCTCTCTCTTGGATTTCTACAGAATTTTTTGCCTAAATGTTGCCATTCTCTTACTCAAATCTATTAGGATTTTTTCTGTCGATTTTGCTCCTGTAGGTATATTTAATTTGTTGTACTGAAAACTCAACTCAGAAGAATCTTTGTTATTACCTGACGTGCTAGTAGGAATACGAGTGCACACAAGAGAGTTGGAAGCACTGGGATTTTCTCGTTGCCTTTTTCCAGTGCTATGATCTCTATGCGTCTGTTGATGCGTTTCTTGCCGCTCTTGCTGCTGATTTTTCTGCAAAGCAGCAAGCCTTTGCTGCCTTTTTCTCCTCTCAGCAGCAGGAACCCAAGTGCTCTTAACATGAGTTTGGCACGGAAACCCTCGGCTCTTGCAGCAGGTTCTACACCTCATGTGGGAGCAATTTTTCTTAGCCTGATTTCCACAATCTTGGCAGCTTATTCCCCCTCCCCCACTACTCCTCATCATCAAAAAACCCGATCTTGGAGACTGATCACCGGTTGAGATATGAAAGCCGGCGCCACGACTCGGCCCCACAGCCAGCCCACTGGCGGAGGCATAAAGATCCTGCATCGGGTTGGCGAGGCCGCGGTGCAGGAAGTTGTCGGGTTGGTGATGGTGATGATGCTGAGGCTGTGGCTGCCAGAGTTCAAAACCCTTGTAAGAAATTTCCTCATTTCTGAACAAGAACAAGCTCTCTGGATTGATTTCGGAAGGTGGGTTGGTGTGGGTGGTGGTTTGCTGATCAGGGTTGGTGTGAGTTGGTCCTCCGGCGGGTGCAGTAGGAGCAAGGCCGCCTAGTGAGAAAAAGCCAGCCATATTGGTAAGAAAGGAAAGGAATTTGTAGATGTTAATTGCGAGTGAGGACAATCCATAGCACAAAGTGGGTTGAGGATTGGGAGTTAAGAAGAATGCGGAAATCTGGGGTGTGGGTGTGGGGGTGGGGGTAGTGTAATTGGGATTCTTGAATTGTGAGTTTTAAGCGAGACAAGGTCTGAATTGTGAATGAATGGGAAAGGGCCGTACTATTATTGTTGAAATGAGCAAGTACTTGCATGTGAAAAGAAGATGGAAAACAATTGAATAGCAAATTGGTATTTAAATGAAGAGAGGGTGTTTGGGGGAGAGACAGAGAGAGGAGATAAAAGGGCAAAGGGTGGGGTTTAATTAGTCGACAGCTTGTTGTGTGTTTTTCTAGTGAGAGAGAGAAAAAAAAAAAAAAAAGGAAGAAGAGGAGGAGTTTAATCGGCTGGTTGAATTATGTGGGGTGTGGGTGTGTTGTTGGCATTAAAGACGCAGAATTACAGGCCTGGCACGCCGCCATGGCCTCCCCAAAAGCAACTGTGCACTCCCCTTCTCTTCTCGTTTCGTTTTCTGTTTTTCTTTCTTTCTTCCTTTCTACCATCTCTCTCTCTCTCCTATCACCAATCACCCATCACCCATCTTCCTTCTACCATTGCTTTCAATTTCCTTCTTCTTCTTCTTCTTCTTCTTCTTCTTCTTCCCCTCTCATCACCCTCACACTCACACTGTTAAATTTCCAATTTTAAACTCCATTTTCTTTATTATTTGGGATAATTACATTTAAATTCATTAATTTATAGTTTATGTACACAAATAATTTCTATTTTTTAAATAATTACACATATACTCATCAAAATATTGTTATCACTTACACAAACCACCTCTTATTTTTTTAAAAATTGTACACTCCTTAAAAATATTAGTATCACTACACAAATTACCTCTATTCTTTTTGCTCTCGGAATGATTTATTTAAATAAATCATAAATTAGGAGACGTAAATGTAATTATTTTTTATTATTTTAATATTATCCAGAGTTACTTTTTTATCAGACTTCATGGAAATCATATTGCTTCGTATGATTATTAATTTATTAGAAAATAAATTTAGTCTCTATTTATTTAAGTATTGAAATCGAGTCCCTGATTAAATATTTTTTAAGAATAATGACACTCCATTTATTTGAATTTTGGTGTATTATACATAAATCTTATATGGTTTGGTTATATTTAATACTTTTGATATTTTTTTTCATTTAATAAATAAATCCACCTGTTAGTCAAAATTTACTGATTTTTTTATATTCAAAGGAAAACTGAATGAAAATATTTATATTTACCCTCTGTGATATGTGAAATGAGTAAAACAATTCATATGAAAAAAATTAGCAAATTACCCCTAATTTTTTGAAAAATAAAGCAAATTACCCCCTATATAAACCATTAATAGGGGCAATTAGGGGGTAATTTGCTTTACTTTTTTAAACACATGGGTTGATTTATTATTTTTTTTTTCCATGAGGCGTTTTTGCTCATTTAACATATTATAGGGGTTAAACTGCATTTTTTTCTTTACATTCGACTGATTTATTGCGGGTCAAAAAAATTTTCTACTGAACTATATTTATAACGGTGAAGATATACCTCATGAGATTCATTAACATGTAATGGCATTTGAGGGTAATTTGATCATAATAAGATTTATTTAACATGCAATAAATCAGTAATAAGTCAACAAGGGATCAATATAGTTTTTTTTTTTACTCTTTTGTTAATATGAGCAAATTCAATAAATTTTGATCAATAAATTACTTATTTATTAAATAAAAACAAATTTTAGGGGTAATAATTTTTTAAATCATAAATTTGTTTATGTATAATTACATTAAATTTTAGGAAAATAAAATGTAATTATCTCTATTTTTTAAACACACCTGCGTAAATAAACCTTGATCAAACTAATTTCAAAGAAAAGAAAGAAAAGAGATGGAATCCATGGTTTGCATTTGCATGGAGAATCTAGGGGTAGAAGGTAGCCACGTGTAAGTGAAACAGCTTTTGCCACCTCGTCCTTTGTACCCGGAAACCCGCTGCTTTATGTCCCTGTAACTGTACCTTCTTTTAATTATTTTTAAAACTTTTGATTATTCCTCTAATTATTTAAGATTAAGATACATTTAACATTAACATTAACATAAATATATTATATTATATATTATCCACAGCAGACAGCAGACAGCAGACAGTATCTTATTCTCAATCTCATTCATCTCTCTGCCTAATACCCAAATTTCACTGCTCTTATTCTTTCCTTTCCACTCAACTCAATTCTCATTCTCATCCTACAACATTAACTCTCTCTCTCTCTCTCACTCTCTCTCTCTATATATATATATACTAGCGAAGAACTCGTGCTATGCACGGTTATATTTATATTTATATATTTTAAATTAAATATTTTTTTAATAATATATTGTATTGTAAAATAATTTTTTACATAAAATAGAACTTTAATTTTTAATCGGTGATGTTAGTAGTTTTGAATTTTTACTGAATTTTATATTTTCAGGCACATACAACATATTTTTACTTACCAAAGTTTATATATGTATGATGATTACTTTTAAATAATTATGACATTCTATTAAATATATAAAATCATATTTTATATATATCCAACCTTGTATAAAAATATAAAAATTACTTAAATGTATTGTTTGTATTATATGTATCTATCTTTCATAGGAAACTATTAAGCACGTATATTTAAAATGATCTTACTTATTAGAAAAAACAAAATATAAACCAAGAATGTATACTTACTTTTAATGTGTTAATAGGAATTGATGATAAGAGAAGTCATAATAGAAATTATGAAATATTATGTTAATTTCTAACAATAAATATATATGTATACACATATTATTAAATAAAACTGTTTGATTATCATGTCATTTTAATCACAAAAAATAAATAAATCAAGGATACAAAATAAAAAAAATATATATTATACATCTTTTAAGCTTTAAGATAAAATCATAAAATGAAAATTGAAAATAAAATTTAAGATATGTTAAGGAATTGAATTAATCTTTGTATTTATTATTAATCTAACATACCTGTACAAAATTTTCAATTGAAGTAGAATATACATAATAATAAAATAAAAATTCAAACAATTGTATGTGGCCTTTTCAGAAAAAGAGTTCAAATTAAACAAATGTGAAAAATACATATATTTATATATGAATGTAAAGATTTACAAAGCATATGATCATCAATCTAGTAGAATCATATCTAGATAATTCGAGAAAAACTAATTACAATAAAATTAAAATTTGGTGATTCTTTTCATCTTGTAAAATCTTATTAGTAGACAAAAAAAAAGAAGAAAATAAAATCTGAAATAGAATGACGAAATTAAACTATAAATAAAAATTTATGAATGAAATCTATATATAAAAAATTTGGTGTATAAAAAGATACAAAAGGATTAAATATTAAACAAAATATGTGCTTATTAACACTAACTAAGTACATTTCTTTTTGTTGGAAAACCAAAGCCAAAACAAAAATGCGAATAAAATCTGAAAGAAAAAATAATAACATTAAACTATAAAATAAATCTAAAATATATAGAAAATTATGGTGTTAAAATAAAATTAAATAGCAGATTAAGCACAATCATACTAATAAATATAAAATAAATACGTATCTATTAATACTAAATAAATCTGTTACATCTTGTAGAAAAACATAAAAAAAAGATTGAAATAGGAAAAAACAAAAATAAACTGTAAAAAGTTTAATGGATAAAACTATAATATGTATAAATATATTGGTTTATAAAAAGATACAAAAAAATAAATATCTAGAAACTAAAATAATCATACAAATAAATTAAAAATAAAAAATGTATACCATTAACACTAAATAAATCTATTCATTTTTTTACCAAATCAAGCAAACATATAAATTTAAAAAACTAACACCATAAGAGAAATAAATTAACAATTAATAAAAAAATATAAAAAAAGGATAGAGATTATTCGTTTAATAACTTTCAAGTATTATGAAAAAAAATATAAATAAAAAAAATCATCATATAAAAAAACAAAAACACCACTCCCATAAAGATGAGTGTAAAAGATAAATAAATATTAAAAATAATATACAAAAAAAATCATGAAAAAAAAAAAAAGAATGAAGATAATTATGTAGAACATTCCGTGAACAATAAAAAGAAGCATACGGAGTGCTAGATTTTGAGATCGTTTAATGAAAAATATACAGTTGATAGATCTAAGCCTATTTAATAAATGGAGAGATGCAAGGTAGATTTTGTTCTATTTATAAACAAATATGATGGAAACCATGATCGCTAGGTAAGTTTAAGATAAATAAATTAAATTTATATATAATATTGGAGATAAAATTTCAGATAAATACAAAATAAATATACAATATATTTAAATAGATGATATTTCTAACTAATAAGATTTTTTCTTGATAATTAAAAATAATTAAATTATAATCTTAGAGATAAAATTTCATGTAAATACAAAATAAATATTTGATATATATTTATGAAAAATCTTAACTTCAAGATATATATAGATCCTAACTAATTTCTATTTATCTTAAACGAATACATATTTTAGGATTATATTTTGTTTTTTTCATTACTAAAAAATTATTTTATTGGTTAATTATAAACTTTAAATTAATTTAAATTAATTAAATCTTCTCTGTATTTATCTAGATAATTTCAGTTATAGCTATGATGAAATTAAAAATCAAGTTAAAGAAAAAAATAATATATATATATATATATATATATATATATATATAAAATAATTAAAAGAAACAGGATAAGGAAATAATTAATAAGTCACATTTATATATGTTTTATAATAGAAAAAACAAACATATATGAATAACAAATTAACATGTGTGAATTGAAAAAAATATAAAATAAAAAGGAAAAATACGTTGGAGTTAAATATAAATATTTAAATGGAAAAATCATTACATGTTATTAGATTTTGGATAAATATAAATATATGATGAGACCATGATTATTAGTATGTTTAAGATAATACAATTAAATTTATATTATAATATTAATATTGTATTATCAAATAAATTACTCTTAAAATAAAAAGATAACTACAAATTAATATTGTCTCATTGGAGTTACAATTCCGGATAAATACAATATAGATATTTTATCAAAATAATAATTAAAAATTTTAAAAATAAGCTTTTGGATATATAAAAAATTAATATTTAACATATTTAAGTTAAATAAAATTGTGTTTGGATAAGCACAATATAGATGTTTTCATCCGTTTTTTTATTAAAAATAATAATTGAAATTTTAAGAATAAATTTTGGAATAGATACAAAATAAATATTTTAAGTGATAAGATTTGGATCAATAGAAAATCAATATTTAATAGATTTAAATGAAATAAAATCACCAACCAATGAAAATTTTTCTAGTGAATAAAAAAATTCAAAATTATCAAAAATTAGTATTTGGTCAAAATTGACTCAATTTTGGTCAACCATCGTTCTGCTATATATATATATACTAGCGGGGAACCCGTGCTATGCACGGTTATATCTATATTTATATATTTTAAATTAAATATTTTTTTAATAATATATTATTTGTAAAAGATTTTTTTACATAAAATAGAATTTTAATTTTTTTAATCGGTGATGTTAGTAGTTTTGAATTTTTACTGAACTTTATATTTTCAGGCACATACAATATATTTCTACTTACCAAAGTTTATATATGTATGATGATTACTTTTAAATAATTATGACATTCTATTAAATATATAAAATCACATTTTATATATATCCAACCTTGTATAAAAATATAAAATATAAAAATTACTTAAATGTATTGTTTGTATGATATATAATCTATCTTTCATAGGAAACTATTAAAGTACGTACATTTAAAATAATCTTACTTATTAGAAAAAATAAAATATAAACCAAGAATGTATACTTACTTTTAATGTGTTAATAGGAATTGGTGATAAGAGAAGTCATAATAGAAATGATGAAATATTATGTTAATTTCTAACAATAAACATATATGTATACACATATTATTAAATAAAACTGTTTGATTATCATGTCACTTTAATCACAAAAAATAAATAAATCAAGAATACAAAAAAAAAAATATTACACATCTTTTAAGCTTTAAGATAAAATCATAAAATGAAAATTGAAAATTTAAGATATGTTAAGGAATGAATTAATCTTTTATTATTATTAATCTAACATATGTGTACAAAATTTTCAATTGAAGTAGAATATACATAAGAAGAAAATAAAAATTCAAACAATTGTATGTGGCCTTTTTCAGAAAAAGAGTTCAAATTAAACAAACATGAAAAATACATATATTTATATATAAATGTAAAGATTTACAAAACATATGATCATAAATCTAGTAGAATCATTTCTAGATAGTTCGAGAAACTAATTACAATAATATTAAAATTTGGTGATTCTTTTCATCTTGTAAAATCTTATTAGTAGACAAAAAAAAAAAAAAAAAGAAAATAAAATCTGAAATAGAATGACGAAATTAAACTATAAAATAAAATTTTAATGGATGAAATCTATATATAAAAAATTTAGTGTATAAAAAGATACAAAAGGGTTAAATATTAAACGAAATATGTGTCTATTAACACTAACTAAGTATATTTCTTTTTGTAGGAAAACCAAAGCCAAAACAAAAATACGAATAAAATCTGAAAAAAAACAATAACATTAAACTATAAAATAAATCTAAAATATATAGAAAACTGTAGTGTATAAAATGATTAAAAGTGGTGAATATTTAAACAGAAAAAAAATTAAATAGCAGATAAGCACAATTATACTAATAAATATTAAATAAAATACGTATATATTAATACTAAATAAATCTGTTACATCTTGTAGAAAAACATAAAAAAAAAAATAGAATGAAATAGGAAAAAGGAAAACAGAAATAAACTGTAAAAAGTTTAATGCATACAACTATAATATGTATAAATATATTGGTGTATAAAATGATACAAAAAAATGAATATCTAGAAACCAAAAATTAAATTAAGTAGAATCATACAAATAAATGTTAAAACAAAACATACACCATTAACACTAAATAAATCTATTCATTTTTTTTACCAAATCAAGCAATCACCATATAAATTTTAAAAACTAACACCATAAAAGAAATAAATTAACAACTAATAAAAAAAATATAACAAAAGGATAGAGATTATTCGTTCAACAACTTTCAAGTATTATGAAAAAAAAATAAATATATAAAATGCTATCATCATAAAAAATAAAAACACCGCTCTACCCATAAAAGATGAGTGTAAAAGATAAATAAATATTAAAAATTAATATACAAAACTTCAAAGATCATGAAAAAAAAAAGAATGAAGATAATGAAAAATGTAGAACATCGCTCCAGCCATACAAGAACAATAAAAAGAAGCACACAGAGTGCTAGATTTTGAGATCGTTTAATGAAAAAATACAATTGATAGATCTGAACCTATAAATGAAGAGATGCAAGGTAGATTTTGTTCTATTTATAAAACAATATGATGGAGACCATGATCATTAGGTAAGTTTAAGATAAATACAAATTAAATTTATATTATAATATTGGAGATAAAATTTCAGATAAATATGAAATAAATATACAATATATTTAAAATAGATGATATTTCTAACTAATAAGATTTTTTTTATAATTAAAAATAATTAAATTATAATCTTAGAGATAAGATTTCATGTAAATAAAAAATAAATATTTGATATATATTTATCAAAAATCTTAACATCAAGATATATATAGATCCTAACTAATTTCTATTTATCTTAAACGAATACATATTTATATTTATTTTTTGTTTTTTCATTACTAAAAAATTCTTTTATTGGTTAAAAATCTTTAAACTTTAAATTAATTAAAACTTCTCTGTATTTTAGATAAATTCAGTTATAGCTATGATGAAATTAAAAATCAAGTTAAAGAAAAAAATAATATACAATATAATTAAAAGAACTACAGGATGAGGAATAATTAATAAGTGACAATTTATATATATATACATTTATATATGTTGTTTATGTATAGAAATAACAAACATATAGGAATAACAAATTAACATGTGGGAATTGAAAAAAATATAAAATTAAAAAGAAAAATACGTTGGAGTTAAATAAATATTAAATGGAAAAATCATTAATCATGGAACAAAAAAAATATATTATTTGGTTATTAGATTTGGATAAATATAAATATATACAAATATGATGGAGACCATGATCATTAGGTAAGTTTAAGATATAATACAAATTAAATTTATATTATAATACAACATTAATATTGTATTATCAAATAAACTTACTCTTAAAATAAAAGATAACTACTAATTAATATTGTATCATTGGAGTTAGGATTCCGGATAAATACAATATAGATACTTTATCAAATAATAATTAAAAATTTTAAAAATAAGCTTTGGATATATAAAAAAATTAATATTTAACATATTTAAGTTAATAAAATTGTGTTTGGATAAGCACAATGTATATATTTTCGTCCATTTTTTATTTAAAAATAATAATTGAAATTTTAAAAATAAATTTTGGATAAATACAAAATAAATATTTTAAGTGAAAAGATTTGGAATAGAAAATCAATATTTATATATTTAAATGAAATAAAATCACCAACCAATGAGATTTTTTCTAGTGAATTAAAAAATTCAAAAACACCATAAATTAGTATTCGGTCAAAATTGACTCAATTTTGGTCAACCATCGTTCTGCTATATATATATATATATATACATAATTCATCAAATCAATAAACTATATATATATATGTATAGATATATTTTGATTTCAAATTTAAATACGTACATATACTGATAGTACTGCTCTAATTAACATTATTTTAAATTTGAAAAAATAATCAGAGATCATGTGCTGATACCTACATATATACATCAATAAATAGATCTCACTAATTAATTGCTCTTCTATATATTCATGAATCATGTGATTCCAATCCTACCTCTATTATTATTATTATTTTCTTTTCTTTTTTTTTTTGTTTTTAATTTCCCCCTTTTAATTATATATCTAAATTATATACTACTGATCTTCTAACGCCAACCAAACATTTAAAGCCCAACTTGTGAGGGAAAAAGATAAAACATAATAATTAATTTGAAATTTGAAAAATCCCAACAACATAATTTGCGGTAATTAAATATAAAAAAAGGGACTTAACCAATTAACTACTGGATTCAATTATAGGAGTCCAATTAGTTTGAATTATTTGGGTGATAATTTGGAGGATGGATGGATGGTGACGAGTGTACGCCGTTAACACTATACTTTCAACGGATAATTACACTCACTTCCCTTAAGATTTGGTGTGATTACATATAAATTATTTGTAATTTGGAAAATTACATCGAACACTCTTAATGTTTGTTTTCGTATAACAAATAAGTCCTCCTATTAATCAAAATTTACCAAATTTGTCAATATTAACAAAAAAAATTGAATAAAAATGAATATTTACTATCGATTGACTTATTGCAGCTCAATTTTTTTTTCAAACTAAGTTACATATATAACGGTAAAGATATATACCCCTCAAATGAGTTAACGTCTCAAGACGTATAAGAGTGATTTGATCATAAAAATATTTATTTGACCTATAATAAATTGGTAATAAGTCAATTGGAGATAAATATATATTTATTTTTAATTATTTTGTTAATATCAGCAAAATCAGTAATTTTTTACTAACGGTGGGACTTATTTGATAGATGAAAGCAAACATCAGAGGTCCTAGATGTAACTTTTCAAATCACAGGGGGTCTACGTGTAATTACACCAAATCTCAGGGGATGGGGTGTAATTATTCCTACTTTCAATTATATATATATATATATATATATATATATATTCATTAAGTGATTGATTTTGATTCACTACTAAAAAATTGAGTATTCGCTACCTTATAAATAACCACGGCTTAAAAATCATGGTATATTACTATTATTAACCACGGTTAAACAAAGTCAAAAAAAAAATTTAATTTTTTACCACTTCTAATCCATATTCGTCATGATTTCTAGAATGTTTTTGCTATGACTAATGTTTTAGCCACACTTGCAAAAACAATGACTAATGGTCGTTGCTAAGCTGTGATTAATTCGTATTTATTACAATTTTTTTATTTTTTTGCTATAGTAATTGACCATTGTGGAAAATTAAATTTTTTCTAGTGATTTTTGAGGGGAACATTTTGGAAGCGGACCATATATCTATATAGAGATCTGTCTATCTTAATTGGGGTTAAGATTTAATTAAGGTTTGATTATTGAGGTGAGGTGAGGTTCACGACTGTATATACGGCGAGGGGTATCTAGGTCATTTAAGTTGCTTGCTCATCTATCTCTACGTATTTAACACCATAAAAGAAAAATTAAAAGCAGTGATTAATACGGCATACGGTGCCGCCACCCCACGCCGCCAGCCTCCGTATATGCCCTATCATACACATATTTATCTGTACAAACTACATATATATTAGGGATAATTATACTTTTCTTTTAGAAAAAAAAAAAACAATTTTAGATCATAATTTTAAGAAATCAATGAATATGTCAATATAATTAATCCTCAGTAATAATGATAACAATTAAGAAATAATAAATCACAATAAATACACACACAAAAAAAAAAAGAGATAAATAGCATCAAGACTGACATAGTTCAATTACTCTTCACTCACCTCTAAATTAATTACCTCATTCATTAGACTATATAAATAATTGTAATAAGATTAATGATAGAAATTAATTAATCGAAAAACAAAGAAAGAAAAGCGTGAACTGCGTGAGACTTTATAGTGTTAATTGTGAGTGTGGGGGCAAGAGCTATGTCCTAATAGCTAGGTAGTTGGCGTGATGCATGAGATTTTCATGTTAGGGGTTTGTTTGGCACAAGTTTTAAATTAAATTTTAATTATATATATGATCAGATAAAAACGTAAAAATCATGTGGACTGGACGACCTTAATTAATTTATTATCTAATCTAATCTGCTTTAATTTATAACTAAAATTCTCCTAATTGTGTCGTTTTAGTTTTTAATTAGGGGGTACTAAATAGTAAAAATACTAGTGGGTGGGATTAATTAGGTTAAAAAAGGCGGCAGTACTTGCATGCATGCATGCATCCACTTAACATTTTAACTCATCAAATTAACCTACACACACATATATATATATACCTTATAATATTATTATTTAATATCAATCATGTCATCACACTAATTATGAATTAAATACTATATATGTCTGGATATTAATTTTGAAGAAGGAAAAGAAATTAAAATTAGAAATACATATTATAATTAGGTCACTAATTATTAGATCCTTTTGACTTTAATCATATGAGATTAATTGATAGTACCTAATGAGGTGTATATATATATATATATCTGTAAAGAGTTAAGAAAAAAAAGGAGTTTTGACTTTATTAGTAGAAATTATTAAAGTAATTGGAAATGAAATAAAAAAAAAAAAAAAGATGATGGGCATATGGTGCAGTCTGCAGGGTATATAGATTTGGTGGTGTACAATATTTTCACGAATTGGGATTTGTTTTAGAGAAAAGGTAATGAATGATGAATAAATGCTAATTATGCGCAGAAAAGAAGTTGGGAATTATTCAGCTGCAATGCTTAATAAGCCAAACTTAATGGGTTGGATGTTGTTATACTGCATAATATATATGGTCTTTTTATTATATTAGCAGGTGTAACTTAAATATAATTTATTTGATATTATTTATTAGGATAAATAATTATAATTAATTTAATTTAAATAAAAAGGGGGAAAAAAAAAAAAGCAAACTCAACACCCACATACTCCCCATTCCCCACCAACCATTCATTCACTATTTTCACAATTTTCATATCTGTAATTAAGTTGTAACCATATATTATATATTATATATATATATATATATGTATGTATATTAACTGCAATTTTTTCTTCTTTATTATAATTAACACTTTTAGACCTATAACTTACAAAAATTAGCACTTTTGGTCATCTTCCACTTTTTTGTCTGCAATTTAACATTTATCTCACATGTCTAGCATGTGACTGTTAAGTATTTTTGTTTGGAGAGAACATTGATCTATTTTCCAGGTTGGGATTATTTTTAGGAAAAAAATAAATTTTGAAGGAAATAGGACACAAAACATAGTGATTTTTCTCTTCTCTCACAAAAATTAAATCACATTCTTTCCATATTTCAATAAGTTGAAGCTAGGTAGAAGCAACACAAATAATCATGTCTTCCACAAATGAATCAAGTATGTCAAATTAAGCAATCATATGTTATTAGTGAAAAGGGGTCAATTTTTTCTCCAACAAAAAATACTTAACAGCAACCTGCTAGGTACGTGACCAATATTGTTAAATTGTAGATAAAAAAAATACATGAAGACCAAGAGTACTAATTTTAATACAAGTTATGAGATTAAAAATACTAATCTCGTAATTAATTAGATCAAATATAATATGAACCTAACTTATGAGACAAAAATACCATTCCCCTTTAAAATTACTTCAATATCTCCCTATAAATATACACCTACCCTAATTCTCTACATAAACCTAATTTATTTGCTACTACTATTCATTCCTTTTACAAAATACTTTTTTAACATGTATGCTAAAATATATAGTCCTCAATTGTTTTTTAATTATAAAATCTCCACTACTAAGTGAATTTCTAGAATAAATAATTCAGTTATATATATGAGGTTAATTGAATTATGAAATACTTGTAATGTATTTCAATGTAACATATCCAAACATACGTAGAGTTTTCATTTTAATAATTAGTTAACAACGCAGCTGCACTGCAGATAGATTAGATCTAGAAAGTGTTTTAGGATTGAGTCTAAATTATATGTAGGGTAATACACTCTACTTCCCTGAATTTTTGGTATAATTACACGTAAACTCTCGTTAGTTTGAAAAATTACATCTACTATTCTTGAGCTTTGCTTTCATCTAACAAATAAGTCCCTCAATTAGTCAAAATTCACCGAATTAGCTTATATTAACAAAAAAAATTGGAAAAAAAAAATCTCTATTAACCTTTGATTGACTTATTACTGACTTATTGTAGGTTAGGTAAATTTTTTATGATCAAATTACCCCCATACGTCTTCACATGTTAATACATGTGATGAGGTATATATTCACTATTATAAGGATAGTTTAGTTCGAAAAGAATTATTTGACCTACAATAAGTCAATCAAGGTTAATATAGATTTTTTGTTGTTGTTAATATCAACAAATCCAATCAATTTTGATTAATGAAAAGACTTAATTGTTATATGTAAGCAAACTTTAGGGGTGTTAGATATAATTTTTTTAAATTATAGGAAATTTATGTATAATTACAATAAATCTCAAAGAGAAGAGTGTAATTATCCCTTATATATATATATTATATATATATATATATATATAGTTTTTTCTGGGGCGAACAAAAGGGAGTGTACAATTTTAAAAAATGAGCTAATTAATTGTTAGTCCATTATCAATTCCGGAATTGGATTATCATTTGTTTTTTAAGTGATTTGAAAATGAAACAGTCCCTTACAAAAAGAAAGAAAAGAAAATGAGATGTTGTGATGATGGTGTCGATGAGTCACTACTCCTCTCGCTTGCCTAACCTAAAATTCAGATATATATATATATATATATATATATATATATATATATATATACATTGACATTGACATTGACATCGACGTTGACATTGACAAGGACGTTGCTGGGCGCGCGTGGTGTATACTGTATAGCGTATAGTGTATAGTGTATAGTGTATAGTTTATAGGAAGGTAGAGAGTAGACTGTAGAGACATACACAAAGTTTAATTGCATTAATGGTGCATGCATGACACTCCTAATTACTGTTATAGTGTGGGGATATCATGAAAGACAAATATATATACATATATGTATATATATTTATGTGGGTGGGGGTGGGGGTGGGGATCCCTGAATGAAACTCTAGGTACATAGGATGTCCGCATTTTTGAAACCCTCACATGCATTGAATTTTAACATCATCCACCACCACCCCAATATTCATTATTTTAGTTTTTATTATCTGTATTTCATTACCCTTCAAAAAAAAATATTCTTCTTTTTCTCACGAATTTTGCGATGGTATTTCCGACGACAAGTGACCACTTTTTAGATTTTCAATGAAAAAACCAGACGCATTGCCTATTGAATGAAGATCGCCTCAAAAAGTTATGTCCAAAAATATTTCCGACAAAGTTATTCCTTGAAATTTTTGCTCTTGCAGTTGGAAAACCCGTCCAAGCATTAGAAGAAAATTTGTTATTACTTACAATTTTATTAATTATGAATTAAAATTATGGTAAATGATTATTGTTAATCTTGATTGAACAAAACTTAAAGTAAAAATTAATTATTCACCATAGAAATTATTTTTACTATGACTATGAACCATAGCATATGTTGTTATCATGACTTTTATTCATAAGAAATATTTTAGCCACACTTGTGAAAATCATGACCAATAATGATGTATCGTCGTTGTTAATGACTATATACTATATGTATTTATTTTTAATCATAGCAATTAATCATGGTTAAATATAAAATTTCTTCTAGTGAGGTCCCAATAAATATAAGTGCTTAATTTTTGATGGAGTTTGGATGGACTGTTTAAGTATTAATGTTACATTTTGGGATGGAATTTCTGACAGACATTGGGACAATATGTCTATTATTTATGATATGTGTTTCCAAAGAAGGATAGTTGGAAAATGAGTTGAAAACTTAGGGATGCTTTTGTCGATAAAGCCATCCCAAATTGTATTGAAAGTTGATATATATTTATTTTGGGATGACTTTTATCGCAAAATCTGTCCTAACTTAGTTTTTAAATTTTGGTCAATTTTGTCATCTCAAATTGTCCCAAAATATTAATTCGATCCCTTATATGAAATTAGGAAGAAAATTTCAACAATTCCATCACAAAATTCGTCCCTAAATTCTACTATTATAAAAAGTATTTCTTTAATTTTTATTTTTTTAAATATTCTATTAAATTTGAAACTTGAGGCACTTATCTTCTAAAAAATAAATTATAATTAATTAAAAATAATTTAAATATATTGTACATTTTATAATGTGAATATTAATACAAAAAAATACATAAACAAAAAACCCTAATCTAAAGGCTTGGGTTGATGCTCGTCGGTGGGTTCAGGCTCTACAGCATACTCGGCTATAGCTGTTGCATTGATCCCTCGATTTGGGTGTCACCAGTAGTCGGGGGTGGGACGGGGCGTCGGCTGCAAGTCGGGGAACATTGGTGGGAGCCCCATTTGATTGCACATCATGCTCACGCAATACTTGATTTGATCGAGCCATGATGTGACATGAGGTTCTATTGAAGACGAGGCGACAATGGACATGGATGGTTTGGCGTATGTGGTCCAAGGGCAGGCAGTATCTAATGTGTACAACTCGGACCTCATGCTCATGAAGACCTAGACTGGCTTCCTCCTCCTGCGTGTTGCTTCGGCTCACAACTAGTCCTCCTAGTGTTGTGGGGCACTGGTAGTCGATGAGGCAACCTCCTTTGAATTTTCTGATTATGTAAGATCGTTCCAAAATTTTTGTCGCAATAAAATATTTCTCAATATTTTTCCAGTTAAAGAACAACCTTTTAATAGTCAGTCCCTCTTCAATTTTACGTATATTTTTATTAATAAAAAATAAAAAAAATAACATTTTATAATATCGAGCAATTAAATATGCATGCACATTGAGTTTGACATGTGGCAGTAGTATTTATTGAAGTGCAGAATGTTATGAAAGGTGGCTGTCAATGAATTAAATTGAGAACGCATGAACTATATATTGAATTGGTCATTTTGTGGGCAATTTCTTGTTTGCGTCAATCAATTAACTCCGGACAAGAATGTTATTGCTCGTATATATATTAATCAATCACTTATACAAATTTTAAGTTATTACACGCAATATTTTCATCTTATTTGGGAGAGGTAGGTGCGTAGGAGGGGCATGCAAAACTTCAATTGCACCATTTAACTTAAATTTGTTGGTATTGTAATTTGAATTAGATTTGTGTAATTGTGCAAGTGGCTAAATAATTGTACTTGTTAATTTAGGTCAATTTGGGAGTATGTCATCTCATAATCCTTCATATATGTCATGCTTCTTTCTCCCCCTTCTAAATTTTTGTAGGTCAGTGACCTAACCTTCCAATTAATACCATCTATGCATGGATGGACATCATATCATGCAATCACTGCTAATGCATTAATCCACTCATTAATGCTATTAAATCATAAAATGGAAAAATATGTATTACTAAGTTATGTTATTAGAAACAATTACACTTTTCAAATGGGTTATTACTCAATTAACGATTTGGATCAAGCCAAGTCAAATGTCAAATTAATTACTCAATACGACTTACTATGGATTTAGGAGTTATGAATATGCTAATATAATATTCAAAATACACGTAGACATATTGACATCTAGTTACATTTTACAAAAGTTTTTGCTGCTGTGGAAGTCATCGTAAATTTCGTTTCATAAAATGTATTTTATATATGTTTCACTTGAATTTGAATGACTTTTTTTTATTTTTTTTTTTTTATATAATTATTATATATTTTATATTGTGTATGATTTTTGCTACTCGTCATAAAATTTGCCAATAACGGCTTCAGCTCAGTTGAGGCCTCATGATCTTAGAGGTCATGGGTTCGAACCCCGCCAGGTGCGTGGAATGTTGTCTGCTGTATAACAGGAGTTTGTTTACTACATATTATTGAGCTGGATATAATTATTGTACTAGTCTCTCTGTAATAGTGATGATTGTACTTGTACCCATTTTATTTCAATTAATAAAAAATTTATCCGCTCTTACCTAAAAAAAAAAAAACTCGTTACAAATCTTTGCGTTTAAACTTTGCACCTAAACATGTTGCAAAAATGAGCCATCACGCACCCAAACACCATCACCACCAACCATGATCAAATGGAATGATCAACCCCATCATCAAATGATATCCCAACAAATGATCATCGGATCATTGGAATCCAATCGAATCCATGAGTATGAAAAGTCCACATTGTGATGGAGGATTGTCATGTGAAGTGGATAGCGGGCTTCTGCATCCGATACCTATCATAACAAATGGATATTGCAAGAAAAATCTAGACGCTCGAAATGCACGCAGATGTATATATTGGAATCTAATTAATTGACATTTCACAAAGTTCCTTTTGCCTCTTAAAGGTAGAAAGAAAGACAAGCCTAACAT
Source organism: Sesamum angolense (assembly GCA_034509725.1). Taxonomy (NCBI): domain Eukaryota; kingdom Viridiplantae; phylum Streptophyta; class Magnoliopsida; order Lamiales; family Pedaliaceae; genus Sesamum; species Sesamum angolense. The sequence continues at coordinate 19,419,910 of JACGWL010000001.1, forward strand.
TATTTTCTAATAGTCTCCATTCAAAAAGTGAATAGTTAGATATTGATGTGTGTGATGCATAGTTTTTAATTTTTTTTAATTAGATAATTTGAAAAAAGTTAAATAATGTTAATAAGAAAATAATTGAAAATATAGATACTAAAACTTGATTATTAAAAATGAAATCCAACCCACTATTTATTCATTTATCTCTCTAAACATGGTGAAGATTAATCTTAATAGTGTGGTGAGAAACTCTCAAAAATCTCTTTAAAAAAATATATTTAAAAGTTATTAGACTTATATATAGAACTTTAGTTCTTAAAACTTCTCTTAATTACGTTTATATTTGATTAAAAACTTCCATATTTATATAAAAAAAAATTATTTTTTTAACATTCTTAATTTGATGCTGCATTTAGTGCTTTTAATATCAACCTCTATATCTTCGTAGGCCTTTTAAAACATGTTATTTTGGAATTTGTTAATATATGTACATTTCTCTTATTTTTTTTTTGGAACAACAGGAAAGAGAATTTTAAATATTCTATAATTTCAAGAAGCTTAAAATTGAAAAATATTGAGCAATTAATTGCTCAGTGTAAGAGAGAAGAAGACATTCATTTTTAATTGATTCTGGTTTAATATTAATTATGCATGATATATAGTAAGATCATGAGATCAATTATTATCAAAATTTATCTACATATATTTTACCTTTTATTGAACTTGCTTTTCTATATAAGAATTACTTTGATATTTGACATAATTTTAAAAAAATATTATTATTAAAGATTATAATTCATAAAAAAATTGATTTTCTCTGACAAATCAACACAATAATGATGCAAAAGTAATAGTCTGACTTCAAGTTATTTTAAAGTTTAAATTATAAAATTAATTTGAATAAATTCACCATATATCTTTCCGATATCCAATACATCTCATGTAGAAAATATAAAAACTTTTGTACAGAATTTTATTTAAAATATTTCTTATTCTAACTTGCATATTATAATTCGTTGCTCAACCAACCTTGTTAATTAATTTGAGCATGAAAACATTCTTCTGTAGAAAAATAACTTATAACAATGTTACCTTATATCACATTCCAAATGTCGGTCTCCTTTTCTAGGTCTATTTCTGGGACGCAACCTAACAAAAATTATAATACACATAAATTCACTAAAAATAATAATATGAACGGCCTAACCGATCAAATATCTTAAACATTCAACCCCTTTTCCCACCACCTTTGATCTTAGATCAGCTAGGCCTTGATTTGTTCATAATGTAACCTGTATTTGGAGGAGAAAAATCAAAACACATAAAAAAAAGCTTAGTGGACCATGTGTGGCCGTACGTGGAAGAAAATAGTCCATATAAAAAAAATCGATCAAAATATGTAAAAACATTATATTGGTTCACAACAATAACAATTAAGCCTGTGAAGATCGTATTAGGCAAAGTCCAAATTATATGATCACCATCTTATGTTTCTCAAAAGATTGTTCACTACTTATCCTCCACCAGGAGTGACCCAATGATCCTATTGAACTGGTCATATCTAGATACATGGCGGCGCCAATCGTATGCAGACAACTTCCAACTTGCGTCTGAGAGGACACTCAAGTGGAAATGGACAAGGAAGCCTCTAGTCGTAGTTTAATGCTACCCTAGCATGCCTCGCGAACCGTCCAGCCTCAGGCCAATTGACTGCTTAGCAAGAATTACATGAACAAATTTACAAGCCCAATCGAGTAGTTATATAGAAAATAAATTATTTAAAGACTACATGCACATTCAATTTTACGACGAACTGGACAGTACATATAAAAATAAATAGAAGCTCTTGGATACTCGTATTCCTAACAAAACTTCATAACGAACACCACAATTATACCTAGGGGAAATATATAGTATTTTTGGTCCCATAAGTTAGGCTTGTTTCACTTTTGACCCCTTTAATCATGGGATTAGTACTTTTAGTCTTGTAACTACAAAAATTAGCACTTTTGGTCCTAATTTACTTTTTTGTCTATAATTTAAAGGTGCAGGCCACGTGCCTAGCAAGTGTCTGATAAGTATTTTTAGTTGAAAAAAAATTTGTGCATTTTCTACCATCATTCCCATATTTATTTAAATTAAAATCAAGTAGAAACAACACAAATAATTATGTCTTCCAAAAGTGAACCAAGTAGGCTAAATTGAGCATTCATATGTTATTGTTGGAAGAAGGGTCAATTTTCCCTCCAGCCAAAAAAACACTTCATGGTCATATGCTAGGCATGTGACCTACAACGTTAAATAATAGACGAAAAAAGTATATGAGGACCAAAAGTGCTAATTTTCATAAGTTACGGAACTAATAGTCCTAATCACGTAATGAATGGGACGGAAAGTGGAACAAGACTAATACATATAGATAGCTCAGTGGATCAAAATGCCACATAATAGAGATGTATATTTGTGCGACTATAAGTAGTTACGCTATATTACGAGTAAGTATATCATTTCCTAACTTTGCATTTTTCAACTAACTAATGTATATATATATATATATATATATATATATATATATATATATTTAACTGAAATTTCCAAACAAATCATTCTTTTATAAACTATACCAGCACAACCATTCAGAAGACCCAATTATTGATCGACTCGTATCAACTAATTTCAAGGGATTAGTTCAAACGTTATGTAAGTTCTAGCAATTTTTATATTTGATTTGGTTGAAACTTTTTCGTGAATTATATATAAAATTTTATAATATATGAACTGCAGGTTTATCCCGAGTTGAACTACATGGATAATGAGCTCTTAAAGTGTCATTATTGCAGAGGTGAGGACGTTCCAATGCTACTTTATGAATGGTTACAATTTTCACACTGAACTCACATCGTTGGCAAGTCAACGATGAATTGTGGGGTGTGTGTGAAAAGTTCATCATATACAAGCACGAAAAATGACTTCTATAGGATACTCGAAAAAATAATTCAATTGGACTATCCACTTATTCCGAACTTCGACGCCGTTCTGTTCAAGTGTAGTTGGACAGTTCCAGTAAGAGGCATGAAGGTACACCCTCGTTATCACCTCGTTCATGTAAATTTCAAAACGTGTACCAAAAAGATGAATCATTCATACTGACGCAACAAGTAGTGCAAGTTTACTACACAGAGTACCCAAACATGAAAAGGACAAAGCTGATTGGATGGCTGTTTGCAAAACCAAGGTTCAGAGAGTAATTGACGAGTCTCGTTGGACCGATATCGCATATTAGCCAGAGGAAGTCATACTAGTCCCTAAAGTTGTTACGGATAATCAGACGTACGACCTTAGTGATCATGATGGTATACAACTTTTTATTGATCTTTCTGTTGCACAATAATAAGATGCGGGTATATCTCGGATGCCACATCAAATGAATATTGAAGAAGAGGGGGATGACGAAGATAGCTTTGAGGACTACGAGACTGCTGAAGACGACGCTTGATTATCCCTTGTTTTGCATTGAAATATTTAAGATTTATAATATTTTATGAAAAAAAAATTATTTTATTTTTAAAAAAAACATTTGGAACGGCCTGCAATTGAGCACACACATTACAATGGCCGTTCCAAAATTTGGTAGATAAATCTTGGCGCCATTTGAAAAAGTGGAGGAAAATTGAACATTTGGAACGAATGTGTATAAAGGCCATTCCAAAAGCCGGCCCAATGAATTCATTTGGCAAAAAATAAAAAAATTTGGGGGATGTCCAATTATTTAATTGGTTGTTTCAATGATTATCCTAAAAGTTGGTCCAATACGATAATACCCAAAATCATTAAAAATGTCGTTGCAAGTTTTGTTCAAATAAAAAAATTTATGTTGAAAGTACAATATCTTAAAATTCGTGCACCCAGTTCCAATTTGATCACATCTGACGATATAATTTAAAATCACATGGTTTGATTCGACGACGTACCGTCTTGAATTACTACTCTTATATTTCGAATATATATCTCAATATCCGTGTACCCAATAAGTCCAAAACTTCACGAATGTAGTCTTTGGTTATTTTAATCATATCTAATTAATTTGATTAGAATTTTGACGGTCCGATTAACTGATGCAATTCAGTAATGTAAGATGATAGTTACATGAGTTTAATACTAATAGTTATGAATATACAAATTTATTGCATATTATGATATTTTATCAATCTCAATTTTAAACATTTTTATGAACTTCAATTGTATTATTCCATACAATGGATATTTTTCTTCAACATTAGATTGTCTAATACATATTTTTATTAATTTTCTAACATTTTAATGAAAATAATTCTTTATTTGGAATTTCTTTATGAACGAATTTATGAACGAAAAGTCGACATGATATCATTTTGATTTATAAAAAATAATATATAAAAATATTAAAATCCAATTTGTCAGTACGATGTCGTTTATGTTAAATATAAATATCATATATGTTGGTATTCCTTTTGGAATGACTTTTTGTATAGTAATTTCTTTTGGAACAACCTTTTAAGTTTTGTAACTCCTTTTATACTAGTCATTGGAATGTCTTGGTCGTTCCAAAACTCTAATATAAAAGGGGTACTTAGCTGAATTTCCCCATTCCCTTAGTCCTCTCTCTCTCTCTCTCTCTCTCTCTCTCTCTCTCTCTCTCTCTCCACTGTGAGCACCGCCATTTAAATACTTTAATACCAAAATTAGGAACATTATGAACTTTAATGCTAATTTTAGAAAAATAATAGATTTTAATGCAAAATTTTCGAAAAATGGAGTTTAGGAATCAACTTAATGCAAATTTTTAGAAAAATCATGGACTTTAATAAAAAATTTAGGAACACTATGGACTTTATTGAAAATTTTGGAAAAAAATTATGGAGATTAGGACAATCATGAAATTTAATGCAAATTTTAAAAAAAATTATGAACTTTAATGCAAAATTTAAAAAAAATTATGGTCTTTAATGCAATCATGGGATTTAATGCAAATTTTAGGAGAACAAAATTATATTCATATCATTATAGTAAAGTTGATTCATATTATTATACTAAAGTTTATAATAATTTAACATACTTTATAATATATTAGGAAAAATATAATTTTATACACAGTACAATACAATTAGTAGTTTTTAATATTATCTATATTACCATAAAAGAAAATTTTTCGAGCATACCAACTTTAAAAAGCCCAAAATTATCCTTCCATTCATTTTTTCTTTAAAAAAATATTGCCCATAATAGTAATTTCAGTATTTTATATATAATTTTATAATTATATTTTTTTTCCCTCACAACCACTCTCCACCATTATCTCTCACATCTCTTCTCCATCATTACTTTCTCCCAAAATCTCTCATCTCACAAACTTCCTTCTCTCTCCTTTCAATTGAGCATATATGATTGAATGCCAAGTGATCTAAATTTTTACATACTTTTCATAACTATCCACATTGAACAATAATGATGCATTTTTTTTTGGTTCATTTGTATTTTCTTAGGTAAAATTTTTCTTTATGTTGTGAATTACTTATTAACCTTATATAATTATATTCCACATGCAATTCAGGATATTTTTTGCATGAACCCATGCTACATGAATTATAATAAATGAATTTTAATTGAAAAATATATGAATATGAAAATATGTGTACTAAAATTCAAAATAATAACTTTATTTTATTTACAATTGAAATGGATTTATATTTAATTTTTTGGCTTGTAGGGATAGCGTGCGGCAACTGCTAGTCATTTTATAAGTGATAGATTCATGACTATCGGTGGTCCGCTACCCTCTAGTAGTCCCACCATTCCTCCTTCCGCCGTTGATGCGGATGCACCCCCACCATCGGAGCCTGCATCTATGCCAGAGACCACGACTGTGGATCCGGCCATAATGGGATCATCAACGGCAACAACGAGCAGTTCATAACCCCCCTCCCCCCGCCCCACAAGGCCATGGGATGCACCACTACCATAGTGTCACCACACGATCACATCAGCCTCCGCAATGCGAGGTAACGAAAAAAAACAATTAATTAAATTATCTTCATTACTTTTTTTTTGTTTTCAATATTTAATTATTTTTTTCAAGCCGGATCTAAATTTTCACAGTGTGATCAATGCTATGGTCCGCAACCATTATCCTCATCCCTAGGGATCCATATTGCAAATTCCACTAGAGCACCAACTATTTTGGTTTGATAATTTAATGGTAGGAATTATCTAATTAAATTTTTAATTATGTTTTGAAATGTGAATATTTACTATAATTTATTACTTACAATTTTTTTTATATGTAAAATTTGTGGCTTACTTACTGGTGGGATTGAGACGACGAGTCCATGTTCAAGGTTTTCAAGTGGCAGGCTAGTAGTTCTTATGGAAGCGGCTCACGGTCGCCTCGAATTTAGCTGTCCCGACCGATGTGGCTTTCCAATTAAATCTGGCTAGCTGCTGGATTAATGGGCGAGCCCAGACTTCCAGGCCTAATCAGCGAAGAATAAGGCTAATCAGGCAACCAACCTGACCGTAGCAACTACGTCTACTGCCAGGGATCGTCCTCCTTTGTGGCACACAAGCATAAGATGGTAAGTAATTTAAATTATGGTATTAATTTAATTTTTTTTTTTCAAATTGGTCTTGGACAGGAGGCACAACTCGAACGCTTTGTCTAACAGATGAAGGTATTTGAGAATGTTACAAAAAGGAGAAGGACGGACAATGGAGCAGCCTGAGGGCAGCAGACGTCGCGGTAAGTATATTTGAATTTATTTTTTGAATTTAAATTGAATTTGTATTTTTAAGTTTTACTAGTCAACTAATATGTTCACAGGAGCTGTTGCTGAGGATGATAGAGGAATGACAGACCCAACCATAGAATAATCAAGATCCTCCACCATCTTCTCAAGACCGAGCATCAACTATGGATGTCAAGAGCGGGTGGCCAGACAAAGGGCCGTGTATTCGGTCTCGGCTCTGAGGCCTACCACACGATTGGTGGACCATCATAGCTTAGCTTGTCCATTGCTCCATCGCCCTCGCCACCACAATCGCATTGCTCCGACTTTGATGATCTGGTCACGAGGTTTAAGGTGATGATGGAGCGTTGGGTGACCACTTAGCCTGGTCCTCCGCCGCGGCAACCATCCTAGTCTCCAGCTGATCCCCTGGTACTCGACGACGAGGCCAAGGACAGTGTAGACGCTGTCGATGGGGAGGCTGATTCTGATTGTGATTTTTTAATAAATACAATGATTAAACACTATTTTAATTTTGTGAATTATATTGTTATTGTTTTCTTGCTATGTTATATATTTTGTTTATATAATATTTCACATTTAACAAATTCAACTACATTTTTTTAACAAAAATTCAACAAATTATTATAAATGGATATTATAATAAACTAAATATACATAAATAATATATAAAATATACTTAGTTTGTAACGGCATGTGTAACGATTTTTTGAATAGAGATCACTAGCACACAACCATGACAGCCATTCCAAAGAGCGTACTTAATTGTGTTACAAGATTTTTAAACCTTCGTTTAAAAAGGCATTACTAAAATAGGAATGAAAATCAATACAAAGCCCGTTACAATACTAAAACCAACGTTGACAACAGGCGCCAAAAAGGCCGTTACAACATGTGTTAAAAATATTAAGACAAAACTCGATACAAAATTGTTACAAGAAAAGGCAAGCCAGTTACAAATAGAATTCAAAAGACCATTCTAATTTGGATTCACTCTCATAACTATATGTGTTATAATGGTTGTTCCAACAATAAGCCTATCAAATTCAAATTGGTCGTTCCAAAAAGAGATTCAAGCTCATTTTCTGTATTTGGTCAATTATTGTAACGGCTTTATCCTCTGATACAAAATTCATTACAAGTTGGAAAGGCCACAAGAAGAGCCATTGCAAATATTTTGTAACACCTGTTAAAGGAACGGATGGTTATCCGTTGCAAAAATTGTTCCAAATTTTAAAAATCGATTTACAAAAATTTAAGTTGGTTGTTACAAAGGTGGACCAATAATATTTTTTTCTTGTAGTGTCTACTTAATATCTATACTTTATTATAATTGAATAGCACCTAATTGGTGTCTTAAATTTTTTTGTCTATTATTTTTTTTATTTTTTAATTATTTACAGATTTTTTTTTTCTCAACCTCCAACTCTCTCTCTCTTCCCCCACTATTTTTCAATAACTTCCCATAATCTTTATTATTTTTCTACTATTTTTTTAATAACTTCTCACAATCTTTATTATTTTATTTTTTATTTAATTAACTAACATATATATTTTTAAAAAAATAATAATTATATTATTTAAATCTTAAATTAATTACACACATAGGGTGTGTACAAATTACTAGTAATGGATAAAGGATGTCACAACTAATATATCCCACCCTAATAAATTTTTAATAAGAAGTAAGATTGTGTCTTTTACCAAATTACTTGTTCAAAGCTTTTGAAATATTACGTTAAAAGATATATTTTTAAATGGAGGTTGAAATTTTTTATTATTTTCATTCTTATTGATATCATTTTATTTTAAATAATATATATGTAACATAAATAAGTTTGTATATAGAATTTTTTTTAAAAAAATTATTAAAATTATAAAATCAATGAGAATCATAAAATAATTATTTATTCATCCATTAAGTTGTACAACTTGTTTTGTTTTTCGATTTTTTTAATGTAATTAGTAAACTAAAATTCATTACTTTAATTAAACTTTTTGCTCATGATTTATTCTTTTTCCAATCCCAATATATTTGGAGTGTTAAGTGTGTACACTCATACTGAGTAATCACTTTTTGAGAATTTTTGTAGACTGTTTTTTCAGTGAATTTTAATTAATAGTTTTATTTATTTTTTTCATTTAATTTGAGAAGTTAATGTTATTGTATGATTGTTTGCATACCTTAAGAATATATCGGATTATGTATGTATTGAGTCACTGGCACTAACCAGATGATTGCAATAACTCAAACTTGAAAAAACTATATATATATATATATGTTGCTTGATTTTAACTATGGTAGCATTTAAGAATATTTGATTGTGTTTTTGTTTTGATATAACAAATTTCCTTGTCCTACTCTTTTGGATCTTACGTTTACTCTTTAACGTAATTAAACTCTCTCTTTCTTACACACTTACCTCAATTCCTCCGCAAATACAACCTACTCATCATCACTCCTTTCATCACTTCCATCTCTGTCTCTCTCTTTGTTTGTTTGTTATGTGTGTGTGTGTGTGTATGCTGTATAGGTAGAGGTGATCAGGATGGCGACGGGCAAAGCTCGCAGCAGTAGACGATCCTCTGCAACTTCTTATTCATCAACAACCATTACAGTCGTCTTTGTAGCATTATCTATGTTGTTGATATGGCTCCTTTTCTCCAATTCTTTTTCTGCCCCTCAATCCATTTCTCAATCTGCACGAAACTCTCAAAGATAACCTCAATTTCGCATTCCCATCCCTCAAGACCTTCAATAGATGAAGTCCACCCAGTTCATGAAGACATCCAAGGCGAACTGCTTCACGACAGCACTGTCAAATCCGATGATCTCATGAGCAAGCTTGATGATGCTCAAGCTAATGATCAGGGTCATGACCAAAAAGATGCATCTTCATCTCTGATCCATATCGAACAACTTAGCTGATAAAGATACTTCAACTGAAAAGGTTGATGAAGCAGTGGATGAGCATAATAAAGACGAGCAAGAAACGAAACAGGAGAACGACATGCCAAGGACTGATATCGATGATGCTAGAAGTCAAGCAAATCTCAATGATCAGATCTCGACTCTCGATAAGGACACAAAAGAGCTGCCTGTGGAAGAAGAAGCTCTCAAAGATCAAGTCTTTGAAGAAAGTTCAATGACTCATAAAGAAGTTGAGCAAATCACAAAAGAAAATCAACAAGTTGAGACACACCAATTAAAATATTGATCAGGAGAGCAATGGGACGCAAAGTACTCTTGAGGAGACAGAAGTTGAAAAAGATCCACAAGTTGATAATGCAAATATCACACAGAATCAAATAACGAATGAAGACCAAGAACGGCGAGTAAAAGATCAACATCAACAGCAAGAAGATGGTCGAATTCAGAAAGGAAATCCAGAAGGGCAATTTAAAGATCCCCAGGGGGCAATAAGTGATGACCAAGTCCATCAGGATGAAACACCTGTAAATCCAGTTGAAGATGTCCATACTTCCCAGAAAATCGATGAGAATAATGAGCAAGTAAAAGATCAAGAAACTTCTATGGATGGGGAAAGAAACATGACATCCTTAAACCAAAAAATGAATAAGGAGACATCATCCAAGAAAAAGAGCGAGGCTTCATTTCCGAATGGAGAGAGTACTGAGACACCAAAAACCAAACCGATTAAAAGAGTCATGGTCTACTCAAGTAGACCATTCTGAGAACCAAAAGGAAAGACGAAAGGATCATGCATTGAAGAATAAAGATAGAAGCACTCATGGGTATAGTTGGCACTTGTGCAATGTAACAACAGGCACAGACTACATACCTTGTTTGGACAATGAGAAATTAATAGCAAAATTATACAACAGGAAGCACTACGAGCATCGCGAGAGACATTGTCCTGAGGAGTCTCCTGCTTGCTTGGTTCCACTGCCAAAAGGGTACAAGAGACCAATTGATTGGCCTCAAAGTAGAGATAAGGTATATAATCATTTGAAGAACATTTAGCTTCATGATATTGTACAAAATTACTATTATCAATTCCATATTTTGTATGTATTTGTGGTGGCAGATATGGTACCATAATGTCCCACACACATTGCTGGCAGAAGTTAAAGGACACCAGAATTGGGTAAAAGTGAGTGGGGAGTTCATCACTTTCCCTGGTGGGGGAACTCAATTTGTTCATGGAGCATTGCATTACATTGATTTTATACAAGAGGTAAGATGGCTCACCAATGATGAAACAGAATGTCAAATGAACCATAACATGCAAATTTTGAAACTTGTAAGTTTGTAGGATCATTGATGTGGTCTACTTGGCTCCATCCAATGCATTCACTACAATGAAAGTTATCGATTCATTTGTGTACGTAAGAGAATCTTATTTTGTGCTCTATATACATAACATTGTGCAGGCAGTGCCAGATATTGCATGGGGAAAACGCAGTCGAGTAGTATTGGATGTGGGCTGTGGAGTTGCCAGCTTTGGGGGTTATCTCTTTGAGAGAGATGTTCTTACTATGTCTTTTGCCCCAAAAGACGAACATGAGGCTCAAGTCCAATTCGCCTTGGAAAGGGGTATACCAGCAATATCTGCAGTCATGGGTTCTCAGAGATTGCAGTTTCCTAGTAAAGTATTCGACGTGGTGCATTGCGCACGTTGTCGAGTCCCTTGGCACGCAGATGGTTCTCCCTATATCTTTTTTAGCTTTTACCATACTTTCACTTAATATATGCTTGTTTTTTTCCAAAAGTAGGCTTGCTCCGACTTTTGCTAATTAATGGTATTGGTACATCGATAATTAAAGGTGGTGCTCTGCTTTTGGAGTTAAACAGACTACTGAAGCCGGGAGGTTACTTTGTGTGGTCAGCAACTCCAGTGTATCAAAAGCTTGAAGAAGATGTAAAGATATGGAAAGGTGGGACCATTTCCAGTCAATGTATCTTGTCTTAGTATCGACAAAAAGCTAATATGTTTTCTTTTATACTTCTCTGTAGAAATGACTAACCTAACAGTGGCCATGTGTTGGGAGCTAGTCGCTATCAAGAAAGATAGGTTGAATTCTGTTGGTGTTGCTGTCTATCATAAACCAGACTCCAATGAATGCTACGAGCAAAGAAAGCAAAATTATCCTCCAATGTGCAAAAACGACGATGATCCTGATGCTGCATGGTGAGTTCTAATCGTTTCTTAATTCAAACATCTCATATTTCTCATCATTTCAAGAATAACATATATGAATCTTCCCTCGCAATTCACAATTAGTTCAAAAGTAATATGTTTTTTCTTTTTCCCAGGTACATACCGTTGCAGTCATGTATACACAGGGTACCAATTCAAGAAAACGAGAGAGGCTCCCAATGGCCGGAAGAGTGGCCTAAACGGTTGCAGACACCACCGTACTGGCTTAACAGATCGCATAAGGGAATTTACGGTAAACCAGCTCCAGATGATTTCACAGCAGACTATAAACTTTGGAAAACAGTGGTTAGCAAGTCATACATGAGCGGTCTGGGAATCAGCTGGTCGAATGTAAGAAATGTCATGGACATGAGATCAGTCTATGGAGGGTAATCAATGAAACATATATGCAACTCATTTCCTACTAATAGTCACATATATATTAAGACCATAGATCTTGCATTCTCAAGTTGAAGAACTTCTTTCCAGGTTTGCCGCAGCATTGAAGGATCTCAAGATATGGGTTATGAATGTAGTGAACATAGATTCTCCGGACACGCTTCCTATAATCTACGAAAGAGGACTTTTCGGGATATATCATGACTGGTGTGAATCATTCAGCACATATCCTAGAACATATGATCTCTTACATGCAGACCATCTCTTCTCAAGATTGAAAAAAAGGTACTTGTGATTCATCTTAATTAGTACTAATACTTAGATGTCAGAACAGTTTTCTTTACTGTACGTGCACTTGTACGTGTAGGTGTAAACTAGTAGCCGTTATGGCGGAGGTGGATAGAATAGTTAGACCAGGAGGCAAGTTGATTGTGCGCGATGAGTCTAACACAATTGGCGAAGTAGAGAAGTTGTTGAAGTCTCTACATTGGGAGATCTTCTCAAACATCTCCAAAAAGCAAGAAAGGATACTAAGTGCTCAGAAATCTGAATGGAGGCCACATTCTTATGCAGCCCCATCTTGATTATGATTTTGATATATTATGATTATGAAAATGAAGTTATTTCATTTATTGTGAAGTTACTTCATTCAACATTGACTACTTATTTTTGGCATATATGCCTTAAATTCACAAGTATTTTCTTGTAATTCTTGCACTCGATCTCGGGCTTAATCCAATTTACTCGCTGTGCTATTGCAAATAAGCAAATTATTCCCCTATAATAAGAAAATAGCGATTTACCTCCTTGTGCTTTTTAAAATGAAGCAATTTATCCCTAGACAGGGAGGTAATTAAATTTCTTCATTTTAAAAAACATAAGAATGTAAATTGCTGTATTTTAAAAAAATATAGGGAGGTAAATTGTTATTTTTTTTTTATATGAATAACTTACTCATTTGCAATATCACAGGAGGTTGCTTGTATTTTTCCCCACAATCTATTCCAAAAACTTCTACCAAGGTAATATTATATCCCAAGATTAAATCATATAAAATGATGGACAAAATATTATCAAATTATTCTTTTTGTTTAATTCAATTATTTTGTGATATAACATAACACACATTAAAGATGTTATATTATTTAGTTTTAACTTCAGAATTCACATTTTTACACTTAAAAATATTGAAAAAATATATATAAATAGAGATATGAGTGTTTTGCAGAAAATCATGTGTCATTTAATTATTAATAAACTATATATCCAATTTAAGACTTATTGATCTCAAGAAAAACTTCCCGTTTACTGCGAATTTGCTCTACTTTTATCCAAAGTTTAAAATACAATAAGTTATAATAAAAGTAGAGCAAATTCGCAGTAAACGGGAAGTTTTTCTTGAGATCAATAAGTCTTAAATTGGATATATAGTTTATTAAACATAAACAAAAAGTGATCATTTTCATAATATTATTATCTGCTCCTTCCTATTTCTTCCTAGCTCAAATAGGAAAAGTTCAATTCATAACCTATCATGCACAAAAAATTCAATATATATGAAAGAATATTTATAATTATATTATCTTGTACAATTATATCGACATCCAAGATTCATCCCTCGCCCACATGGCGCACACCTTGTTCAAAAATTATACAACATGAGGACATGATATTTACAGAAGAAAGTTAGTTGAGTAAAAATTAGGAATAATTATATAAAACATCATCGATCTTTGGCGTATTAGTATGATGACTGTCTGTCTCCAGAAAAATTGGACAGTAATTAATGTGATGCAACAATTTTTTTCCTACCAAACTTAGTAGAAGTTTTGTCCGTCTTTGATGCGAAGGTTGTTTGTTTGAATGCTCATAAATTACTGCATCTGCATGTATATATTATGAATTTTACAAAAGAAGGTCATGTCAACAAAGACGAGGTAGTACATATGTACAGGTCCTCCAGTTTCAGATAACATACACATAATAGTACATTTACAGATTCAAGAATCTTTCAGTCAACTAATCTGTCTAAATCTTACACTATCAGCTATATGTTGACGAGGATGAAAAAAAGAACAAGTAAATCTATATGAGTGGATTAGATCAACGCGAAGCACCAGTGGTCTAGTGGTAGAATAGTACCCTGCCACGGTACAGACCTGGGTTCGATTCCCGGCTGGTGCACTTGATTTTAGTTTTGTTATTTTATTTTGAGACTTTTTAGTAATATTCTGTGCGCTAAAACACAATACCCACAAATAATAATTAATTATGCTCCCATTTCTTTGAATTTTTGATTTACTGTTTCAATTACTCGGCATTTAAAAGAAATTAAATATTCTCAACATTAATAAATTATTAAATTTATGCTTATATTTTTATTCTTACGTCTTAGCTATGGAAACTAGAAAAATCAAATAAAATTTTATAATATGCATCTAGTTACAGCTTTTTTAAAATATAGGGACAAAATGGTATTTAATCAATTAAGTTTATTTCAGAAGTGAATTTTTTCCAAACACTATCCAATTTAACTTTTATATGATTTTTATTTTCTTTTACAAACATTACCAATTTTGCTTCTGCTACAACTTTTAACTTTATTTATAAAAATCACTTGTCTAAAAGTAGAAATTTTTACAAACACTCTTTTTAAGGAGCTATGAACTTACAAGAATTAAAATAATAACATAGCCTCAACACAAAAATAAAATGTAGAAAAAATTCAACCAGATATTTATTATATTTTGGGATGGAAAACAAATGCAAACAAAATTTGAAATTGCATTGGTTGATGATGTTAATAAGTGGGTTATGAAGGGCAGCGACGAGAAGAGAAAAGCAAGGGAAGGGCGGCAATCCAATTCTAATGTTTCACTTCACTAACCACATTTAAATTCAAATTATTTGCTGTCGGAGACTATCAAATCAAATGTGGTCTGAATCTTAAATAGGCATAGGCCGCCCGCCCCCTTCAATGAAAACGACCTTCAGCCGGCGCTTCTTTTTCTTTTTCTTTACCTTAACCCCTCAAATCAAATGTTGGAATCTGCACACCACACCACAAGAAATACCGTATTTTGTAGTAATTGCTATTTCATTTCATTTTAGTAGAAATTGAGAAGTAGAGAGATGAGATATAGAATAGAATTATTCAACTTCAGTTGTAACTATACGAGAACAATACAAGCTTGTCAATATTATATATATGCAACTACAAGTTATGATTTTGGTCATTAGCCCGTGATTAGATATTTGTAGGTTGACTTTTTTTTTTTTTTTTTTTAAATCTATAGAATGCAAATTTTGTTGATTTATTGGCAGAGTTGAGATTGGAAGAATGCTCATTTTCATTCAAATTTAAAAGCTTCACGTATTGTCCAAAAACAAACTTGGAATTATTAATGTGTGCGCATTATGTTTCAATTATTGAGATGATGGGGCTAATTAGATAGGCATGCCCATGGCGGCACTGAATTACCTAAATTCAATCACATTATCTATATATATATATATATAAGAATAGGCCAACAATTATTAATTTATTAACATTATAATAACAATAATAATAATAATAATAATAATAATAAATAAGGAAAGTTAATTTTGGCATCAACTTTGCTTTGTAGCTGTTACACAATCCACAATATATTTGTACTATTCAGACCAAAAAGAGGAAAAAGACAAATAATTATTTGCTCCGTTTTCCTTTTTCACGGCCTTATCATCATACTAATCCTCACGATTTTCATTGCTAACTTAAAAATGCAAGGGCGCCAAAATCATGTCTTAATTTACGCTTCTTCAATTTTTATGTTACGTTTATTTTTTTTTAAAAAAATATATATTATATCTATCATCTATACATAAAATGAGAGAAATTCTAATTCGAAAATCAAAATTAATAATATGATAAATATATATATTTATTTTGTGATTGATGTCAAGTTAAAAAAAATGACAAATTATATGATAAATGTATCACAAATTTTATATGATTGATTTGATTTGAACAAATTTAATTTGAATAAATTATTTTTCATAAAATAAGTAGAACGTCATTTTTACAATAAAAAAATATATTTACTGATTACCAATATCCACCCATCCATCTATCTTTATAAAGAGAGGTGATTAATGCGGTACGTAGTAGTAGATTTCGAGCGACATATGCTCCCTAAATTTGTCAAAGGAAATGGCCCATCCAATGTTGTTCAAATTTCAAGCCTTTTTTTTTTTTTTTAATATCACTTTTTGCTTTCTCTTTTAATTGAATACGCATTTCCTTTTCATATAATTGAAAAAGAAAATAAAATATGAAATACAAAATTTTTAAAAAGACATTCACCAAGTAGTTCATTTGGCGAACAATTTTTTCAAGTAAAACACACCAAATAATATATAATTTGTATCATATAAAAATACTTTGATATAGTTAGAAATTGTAATAAATTGATATCAAACAGAATATTTCCGACTCTACGTAGATCTAAAAATAAAAAATAAAACGCAATAACTTGATCTTAATATAAAAGTAGTAAAACAGTAAGATTTGGATTTGAATGGAAAAGAGTAAATCCACGAGTAACGCACACAGCAACAGCCCACCCTCTCACTCTCTATATATATTTCTTGTCTTAAAGATTATTAAGGAGATGAATTACAAAATATTTAATTAAAGCATAGCCGTTAGGGAGAGGATTATAAATAGTCGCTCACAAATCAATACATATTACCAAAATATGTAATAATAATAACCACATTTATTACAGAAGAAGAATGAAGTGTAGAGTGTGTAGTGTATTATGGAGTGTAGATAGAGAGATAGGTACAGTGTCTGAAGGTGGACAAAATAAGGAATAGATAACAAGTCAGAAAGCAAAACTGAAAAGAAAAAGAAGAAATAAACTGGGCAGGCGCAGGCCGAGGCGGAGGCCACCTTTTTTCATTTAATTTCCAACTCCTATTTATTTATTTATTTTTATAAAATATTAATTAATTAATTAATTAATAGGCCCGGTGTATGTATGTATGTAAGTGTATGTATTAATCCATCCTTCCCCCCCCCCCCTCTTCCTCTCTCATTCAATGCTTTACCCAACTCACCACCACCCTTTTCTCTTCACATTCAACCCTTTTTCCCACTCTTCTTTGTCGCCTCATCCTCTTTTTTCTCCTCTTCAGCTTCAGGTTCTGCTTCTGCTTCTCTCTTCACATTTATTCATATCTTTCTGCATAAATTTTTGCTTATTTGCATGTGGGTTTTTGTTTCCAGGGAATGGAGTGCGTGGGGGGTTAAGGCGCGTTCGGGTCCGAGACGGCACCAAAGACGGCGGCCTTTATGGATGACTTCTTTGCTGGCCCCAGCGCCGGCGCTTCCGGGGAGGACTTGTTTGTTGACCAACTCCTCGACTTCTCTAATGACTTCTCCGAAGCGGAAGAACAGACGCTGCAAGTGGAAGAACCGGAGGAGAACGAACAGGACAACAAAAAGACTACTTGCTCTGTTTCGCAACAAGGACAAACACCGCCGGAGAATAGTGCTCTTTCAGCAAAAGACGATTTTGGGTCTCTGCCTGAAAGTGAATTAAGCGTTCCGGTAAAACCAAGTTTCAATTTTTATTTTTATTTTATTTTTATTTTTTGGTTTCGAAGATATTATTATTGCTGTTGTGTAAAAAGAAACGTTTTTGGAAGGTATGATTGTGAGGGAAACATAAAAAGAACTGAAAAGATGAGATTTTTGACAGGCGGAGGGCTTGGAGAGTTTGGAATGGTTATCTCATTTCGTGGAAGACTCATTTTCTGATTACTCGCTCACCGGGAAATTACCAACGAAGCCGGCGGAGAAGCGGCCGGAACCGGAGAATACGGTCCAGGAACAACCCTGTTTCACCACTCCAATTCAAACCAAGGCTCGGACCAAGAGGGCCCGAACAGGGGTCCGGGTTTGGCCGGTTTTGTCACCATCATTTGCCGAGTCTTCCACCTCATCCTCATCTTCAACGTCCTCTACGACGTCGTTGTCGCCCCAGAATCCCTGGGCAGTTCAGAGCCAGACCGGGGAGTCATTTCTGGGGAAGCCGCTGGAAAAGAAGTATAAAAAGAAACCGGCTGATACCTCAGGGGGTGGGACTGGGCAGCCTAGGAGATGCAGCCATTGTGGCGTGACGAAGACCCCGCAGTGGCGGGCGGGGCCGATGGGTTCAAAAACACTTTGTAATGCTTGTGGGGTAAGGTATAAGTCGGGTCGGCTTCTACCCGAATACAGACCCGCTTGCAGCCCGACTTTCTCTAGCGAATTGCACTCAAACAACCACCGGAAGTTTTGGAGCGGAAAAAAGGGAAAACGCGCCGGTCCAGAGTTTTTGAAGAGCTATTCAATTAATTTTAGCAGGGAGGAGGTAGGAAAAGAAAAAAGAGTTGTTTAATTTAGGAGTAT
>JACGWL010000001.1:19439679-19651148 GCA_034509725.1 Sesamum angolense
AAGCAAGAAAAATGACAAACTTTTTTCACATATAGTAGGTATCAACGTTAGATATTCAACAGGGCAAATTGACAGAATCCTCATTTTCGTTTTATCAGTCAAAAATGGAACGTGAATGTTCCCTAAATATTCGTCAGTTAACAGGATGGTTGGCCGACCACAAGGCTCACTGTAATCATCACAAAGAAGAAACGAGAATCTAATTTTCGGGAAACTCAAAAAGGTACCAATTAAGTGTCAGATACTTACCAAAAAGGCGCAAGTTTATAGTATATATTGCTATTACTGTAGATAGGAGGGTCCCTGGCCATCCATTTTAATGAATTTCATTAGTCACGCTCCTTCTAACAATTGATTGTTAGCCCGTGCATAATCCAAAAGATTTCAAAAGTATTGAGAGAGTGTGATAAGAATTAAGTTTAATTATATATGTATATTAAAGCCCGATGCAGAAGTAATTGTAATCCACTAAGAAATAGATTTGCCGCTCCAAATCCCTCACGTGCTTTACAAGTCCACCCCAATGTGCTTGCTACATTCCTTATAAATACTCATTGCTGTTGCGTATACAGATAGGGGCAGATTACGTGGGACAAGTGCAAATGGTCGCGCATCTTGCTATATCGGCGTGACCCATTGGCACGGACACTTCAACTATTTATCAACGAACTTAGTTCAGACACCCTTTAGTGACATCCTAATATCAATGTAGACAGACGTGTACGGCATGTGTGTGTGTATATATAGATCTAGAGAGAGAGTTCTGTGTTGGGGATTTTGGACTGATCCCATCAATATGGAAAGATGAATAGGGAAAAATGCAAGCTACCCCCCTGTGTTATACAATAAGTGCGAGATACCCCTGTGAAAAAATAAAGAGCAATTTACCTCCATGTGTTTATTTAAAATGGAGCAACAAGCCCCCTAAAGCCCGCAAGTGTGGTACACACGCCAACACTGCAACTTGGGCACTGATTTTCACTATTTTTTGACAATTTTGCCCTCTCTTGTCCAATTAACTCGTTTTCTATTTTTTTTTTAACAATTTTGCCCTCTCTTGTCCAATTAAAATTACAACCAACCTTCCTTTTGGTTAATGAAATTATGTGTGTAGCATCTTGATATTTAAATATTCTAATTGATGTTTAAAATATTGCAATTGATGTTTAAAAATTAATTGTGAAATCTGGTATATTTGGTACTTCACTTGCAGAAAAATATTGCAATGAACCAAAACCTGTCCTAATAATAATTATGTTCTATACCTGTACAAATGCAATATGCAAATGCAGAAAACTAAAACTTCAAAATTTTACATTTGCAGAAAACTGAAGCTTCAAAAATTTGAAATTGCAGAAAAGTAAAACTTATATAAATTTTGCAGTGTACCAAAGCTGAACGTAGCACTGTTGCATTGTTAAAAAAATTCCATAATCCACAAAAATCAACTCTTGTCACATAAACTATCCACATGAACACATATTTTCATAATTCTATACAAAAATATTTCATGCACCAACAAAATAGATGTATCAAACATTCCAGAACTACTTTTGTTGTTTCTCTTAGATCTCTCTTTAATTTTGTCCAGAACTTCAGATATCGTAGGCCTTTTTTGGTATGTCCTATTTTTTCCCAAAAGTGCTGCATTCCTAGGCCCTTGATAACCCATTTGTTCCTGCAAAAAAAATCCCAGAACATGACTACTTTTTTTTCAAGATTGTATTCCCAGAAAATGATCCAAAAAATACAAAACTTACCACTGATTTTGTGCTTGATGCAAACTGTTGACCACTTTCTTTTTGCTGTTTGCTTATGAAATTTGTTGATTCCTTATGAAAGTTATCAAAAAAATTGATTAGATGGCTATCCATCTCTAAAGATAATTAAGTTTAATTTACCCTTAAGACAGAATTTTACCCCCGCTGGTTCTTGGCTCATAGGTGGTGCTTGAGACCCTTGAGACATTTCTTCAGGAATACTTTCCTGAAACATACATTAGATGAATTAAACTATATAGTGTAATAAGATTTAAAAAACATGAAACTAGGAAAATAGGAAAATAAATAAGATACCTTGAAAAACTTAGACTTGGGGTGAATGGGATTCTTGCAACTTTCCTTGTTGTGGCCTGTTTTCAAGCATTTGCTGCAAGTGTGGGTCAACCCCCTTCCGGGTTGATGTTGATTGGAGCTCATCAGGGCCTTTCCTCCTTAGCTTCTTGGGTCTACCTCTCTTCTTCTTCATATGGGGTGGTTTGAAGGGTTCAAAACTAGTGGTTATGTAGTCTTTTGCACCAGGGACAGCATGAATTTCTCACTGTATACTTTCAAATATGTTGATTTGGTGTAACAATCATCAACATAATCTTCAAGTTTTGATCTTTTTGACCCAATTGCTGCACATGCATGACAGCATGGCAAACCTGTCAATTGGAACATGCCACAAGTGCATGTTTTTTTCTCCAAATCAACCACAAACTTATCTAGAAAATGGTCTACTTCAAATTCAGAACCCCCACACCACCTAGTGAAACAATGTCTAGCTTGTGATTGTTGCTTGTTTATCTTTTTTATCACATTTGGGCAGATTGACCCCGAATACTTCTCCATACCATCCTTTTTTGTTGCAGCCTAGACATCAACTTGGTCTAATCCATTCAAACATGCTAATAATTGGTTTATCTCTTGCCTCAAGGATGTAGTTGTTAAAACTTTCACATAAATTGTTCACTAGAATGTCACATTTGCTATGCACAGGAAAAAAAGACCTTGCCCAATGTTCAGGACTGATTTTTTTCAACCAATCAGATGCAGTCTCAACATCATCACTGATCTTAGGATTAATTTCTTCAATTTTTTCATGTATTTCTCAAAATCTTTCCTGTTAGCAGTTGAAGCTGCTTTCCAAAAGTATTCTTTTAACTCTTCAGATTTGAATTTGAGCTTAAAATTTTGATACATGTGCCTAATGCAGAATCTGTGTTCACTATCAGGCACCAAGTCTTTTAAAGCTTCAATCAGCCCTTTTTTGTCTGTCAGAAATGAAACTCCATTTACTAGTCCCCAAACCACCTATATCATCAAGTAATTCACCCACAAACCATGACCATGTCTCCCTATTTTCAGATTGCACAACAGCCATTGCAATTGGAAACATATTGTCATTTCCATCCCTTCCAACAGCCACAAGTAATTGACCCCCATAACAAGTTTTTAAAAAACAACCATCTAACCCTATGATTGGTCTACAACTCTCCAAAAACCCTTTTTTCAAGGCCCATAGACTGAAATACATTTTGTCAAAAATGGGAGGATTAGAATTTTCAAGTTTTCTAAGAATTATCTTGCTGCCAGGATTGAATTTTTCTCACAGTTTCACAATAATCCCACAACATTTCATATTGTTTAGCATCCTCCCCCCTAATTTGCTTCAAGGCTTTTTTCTTAGCTCTCATCACTTTGAATCTACTCACATCCACATTACATTTTCTTAGAATTCTGTTTTTCAGTTGTTGGATTGGAATTGTAGGATGATCTCTGATTGATTTTTTTCAATTCTTTTTGCCAAGTATGATGCATTAGCAAGCTTGTTATCATAAGTTCTTGCACATGTATGATTGCCTTTTAGTGATTTTATTTGGAAAGTAGGTCCCCCCATTATTGGTGATGCATGAATTCTCCATTCACAGGATTCTACTTTGCATTTGGCAGTCACCCTTTTGGCTTCATTTCTAGTAAATTCAATATCGTAGCCATTTCTTATGCACCAATCCCTTAAAACAGACCTATACTCTGCAGCATCTTTGAATTTCATTCCAACAACTAAATTCAAATCTTTTATTGTTGTGGACTCTTTATACACAGGATGTTTATCAACTGAATCATCATCACTACCTGGTAAACTAGCCAAATCTTCCTCATCCCCAATATCACTAGCCCAATCCCCATCCCCAATTTCAGGCATTTGTTCAGTCATTACAGTTTTTATTTTTATCTTTCATCACTCTCTTCAATTTCTTTATAAAACAATCATACAAAAATGCATCAGAAATGGACAGAATAAACACAGGTGGTATACTGCATAGAGTATACATCATCAACAACAACATATTTAAATATAGTATTAAAAAATACAAACACAGGGGGTATATTGCACAGAATATACCCATCAACACTAAAAACCAACAGAAAAACAAACCCTACCCACCTCACATGTCTGTCCCAAATTTCTAAGCAAAATCGAATAAAAAAAGACATACACATTATAATAATTAACATATGCAGATTTCAAGTAGACAAACCCTACCCACCCCACCCCACATGTTTGTCTCAAAACAAACCGAACATATACCAAAGAAATTATAAATGTATAAAAAAACTAACCTTCATATTGAAAATCCAACACGTTTCTTGTCTGTTCTCTATTTCAGCGACAGAAAACACAAAAAGAAAACAAAAAGAAGAACAAAAGAAATATTAATTAACAGTTAAGAAAAAAAAAACAAAAACTTGAACTTATAACATACCTGAGACAAAATACACCAGATTTACACTCTCCTTGTTCGATCTCTAACAGTGAACGATCCCTACATAGATTTTTTTTTTTCAGAAATCAAATCTACAACCAACTAAAAAAAAGTGGTTAAAAAAACCCATAAAATATGGTCACATACCTTCGTAATGCTAGTTTTTGCAAGATCAAACACTTTCTTGTTCGATTCAACGGCCAATTTTGCGTTTTCTTTTGCCTAGATCTAGGGTTTGAACCTTGAAGTAAATGGGTTTTCTCCAAAGAAAAAAACGCTGATTTTCGGTCAATGAAGAGTTGGTCAATTAGTCAACAATAGATATAAAAGAAGGGGCAATTTGGTATTTGCAGTAAAAATTATAAGCCAGGTTAGTCTAGGGAGGCAGTGTGCACTTTTATTTTAAATCGGAGGGGGGTAAGTTGCTCTTTTTTTTAACACAGGGGGTAAAGTGCTCATTGTTTATAACACAGGGGGGTAAATTGCTTTTAACCCAAGATGAATATAAAACTAAAAGAGAAATTAATACACAGCCAATTAGTATAATCAATGTAGAATAAAAGATGGATATGTATTTACAAGTTACAATGTTTGAATTGACGTAAATTAAAGGTTTTGTGTTTTGGTTGTGTGGTGCTATAGTAGAATTTTAAATAATCATAACTTTTCATTCAATCAGAATTATGGGATGTGTCATCTATCGTTTCGATCATAATATAACCTCTCACTACTTATGTTGTGAGGGATTGTCGATCATTGCGAAATTCCATCATTTTATCCATTGTTCGGACAAATCTCTATTTTTTTTTTCTATTCTTTAGCGAACTTTGTGTATTTTTATTATTTTCTATAGTTATCTTTTTGGCCTAATATTGTAATAAAGTATTGCTACCATTATATGATTTTTTTGGATCGAGTCTAGTAGGTTTTTGAGACAATCTAAATTTGTAACCAATTCTAAATGTGTTAAGACTCATCTTTCGATAGTCGATAACTTTGTTAAGAAATTCATTTTGTAATAAATTATTTTTACTTTTCAACACAGAGTATTCTAAAGAATTGAAAACATGATGTCGTTATTTTCTATTTTCAGTTGCATCGACCCCATGAGTTTTATCATCATCATGAATTTATCTATCTATATGTATGTTATTGGGAATTGGGATGCGTGCAAGTGCAAAGACGAAAGTATAAAACTGAAAGATGATAAAGCTAAGACAAGAAGAGTAGCCTCTCCCCAACCCTACACAACTAATTAATGCATCATCCTTCCTACCTTCCTTAAAATATACAAACCAACAAAAAAGTTTTTAAGTAACAAAATTTAGTATACATTTATGACATATCAATGAAGATCATCGTAATTCATTAATAATCAACTTCTATTACATATTTGATGACAAATTACAACACATGCCCCAATGTTAATTAATATCAATTACAACCAATAAGTGCACCCCATAACATGACACAAGCACCAATACCAAACAAAAATGTAAAATTCTTTTTTTTTTTCTCTTAAATGAATTAGAAAATGTGAATCACTTGTAAGAAGCCCAATGATACTTTGTGTGTAGAAATAGGATTTCATATAATTTCCTTATTCCCAAACGCTGAAGAAGAAACGGTGGAAAAACAGCCTCTTTGGCTTCACGTACATTAATCCATGCAAAATCATGCATGCAACTAGCTCTATGGCGGAGGATGACCACCGCATCCCCAAACCCAACAACCGCCTCCTCCGCCACCCCATCCCCATCCTCCACCTTGACCGCCACCCCCTCCTCCTCCGCCACTTCCACCACCTCCCCCACCCCACCTCCACCTCCACTCCACCTCCATTACACACCACCACCACACCACCGCCTCCTCCACCACTCCCCCCTCCCCATCCATGCCCGCTTCCGTTTCCTCCACCTCTTCCACCTCCTCCGCCACCTCCACCTCCACCTCCACCTCCACTCCTCCAGAACCATGTCTCCTATTATGGCCTTTCCTTCCTCGTTTTCCACCACTCCCACTCCCACTCCCACCACCAGCACCACTTCCTCCTCCTGCACCACCACCACTTCCACCTCCTCCTCCTCCTCCACCACCACCACTTCCACCGCCGCCCTTTCCCATATCCATCTTGCTATCAACCAATAAAGTTGCGTTAATTCCATTAGAACTTGGACCATTTATAATCTCAACTCCAGTAGCATTCATTTCATCCCTCAAATCGTCGGCAACGACATCATAGATATTGAGGTAAGTGCTCAACAACATGCAAAGAGAAGAAGAAAACAAGTACACTCTAAAACAACCCATGATATCTGATTTGTCTCAACCAATGAACACACACACAAACATGCAGTTTATATACTACACAGTCTATACCAAAAGGCTGCAAAAAGAAGAGTTACCCAATTGGTAGATGACTTAAATTTGTTAACCGATCAACTTCCTCTTTTTTTTTTACTTATCTATGAATTTTGTCCCCACTCACCTTCTCCTTAATGAACGCAATCGCATGCATATTGCCATTTCCAGTACTACTTTGAGTCTGCTTTCTAGCTCATACCCACCTACAAAAAAACAAGATTTCGATGATGGATGGATGGTGATGGTGATGGGGGATAATAACTAGATAGAGTGGGGGTGGTGGGGAAGGAGTGGGTTTTAATTGCTTGAGAAATGAGGATAGGCAATAGGGGGGGCAGCCGGTTGGGTTAGGAGCAAAAGTGGTAAGGGCGCATGTGATGTGATGGAGGTTTTGGTCCACTACTATAATGCTGCTGAGCCTCCTCAAGAAATTGGAGAAGAAGAAGAAAAGAGTGAATAAAGGTGGTGGCATTGGCATTGTGGGCTGGGTGGACTCTCGCGTGCATTCCAGGTAACTCCAACCAACAAAACAATACATACTATATACATATATATATATATATATATATTAGTAATAAGGCATCATTATGTACGTCTTTCTCGAGATTTGATATAATTATATGTAAATTTTTTATAATTTAAAAAATTACATCTAATACATCCGATATTCCTCTTGTCTAACAAATAGGTCCAACCATTAGTCAAAATGTCTTGAATTTGCTGATATTAACAATAATTGTTATTACCATCGATTGACTTCTTACTAATGATTAGTTGCAGGTCAAACAAATTTTTTCTAACTAAACTCTTATAATTGACTAACAATATTTACATTCGATTGACTATACCTTTATAATGGTGAAAATATAATAACTCCTCACATGTATTAACGTGTAAAGGCATAAATTTATAAGTCCATTGAGGGTAAATATAAAATTTTATTCCTTGCAATAATTATTCCCTCCCATCCCATGTGACCATCCATTTATGTATAATACATTATTCCTTTCCCTTTTTCTTCAAGCTATCGCAACCAACATTTTCTTCAACAACTCATATATCACTATTTCACATTTTCTTTTTTTAATCTTAAATTTTATTTTATCTCATGAATCAATTCAGGTGTAAAAATATTAAATTATATTGAATTAGTCTACGATGTGCTGTAATTCGCGATCTTTGCTAGCGATTGAAGCCCACTATGAATGAGGGTATCTTGAGAGCTTTCCCAATTTTGCCTAACTGTTAAGAGATATCTTCGTCTAATTGGAGTCCAAATTTTTAATGTTTAAAAGTCACTTCCGATTGGAGGTGCCACATCCTCCATTGAAGTGGCTGGTCATTATATAATTGTGTAGGGTGTGCATTCAGAGATTCTATATGGATGCACCTAAGTCATCCATAAATGTCAAGTTATATGGGCTTTGATTTTGACTAATTAGGGATTTCAAATTCCTAAACACCTTCTTATGGGTCTGTGAGGTGTTCTTTGATCTGGGCCTTCTTAAATTTGGGTCGATTGAACTTTTTTTAGCCAATTTATTTCTTGTCGATTTTCGTAGGAGTTCTACTCAAACTATGCTTTTTGGGAGAACTTTAGGTCTTATTGACTGACCCTTGGGAACTTTGAGCCTTGTATTTATTTGGATTTTTTTCTTCTTTTTAAATCGATTAAGCCTCTTTAAAAGGACTCATTTTTATGGGCATTAATAATCTTCATTGGCCTTAAATTATCTTGAGGGCTAAATGATGAAACACAAGTTAAATAGAAAATTACCTACAAAAATTTCCATCATGTGTTTTAGTACCAAAAACATATGTATGTATACACACACACACTTAAAGATACTCTTTTTTTTTTTTTTTTTTTTTTCCCATTTTGATCACACACACTGTGTAGTTGATACGCCAAAAGTTGAGGCCGGTAAAGATAAAGCCCAAGAATGAATTAAAGGGGCGCATATGAAAGCCCAATATTTTATGAAATGGGCTCCACTCTCAAGCCCACTTATGATACTGTCTGTGAGTTACAATTGGAATTGGATTTTTTAGAAGAGCTACTGTTCCGCAGGAAATATATATATATATATATATACTCAACTCTCACATAAGATATAACTTAATCATAATTAAATTAAATCCGTGCATAAAACGAATTACATATGAGATAGAAAATACTTTATCATTGCCTTGTCTTTGAAATAATAATTAACAAATCTTGCATTGCTTCAATTCCATTCCCATGTAATAATTAATATGCCCTACTATGACAAAGGGGTTAAATGCATTTTAGCCCTATGAGATGTGAAATGAACAAATACTTCATGTGAAAAAAGAATTAATAAATTATTGCTCTATATTTTAAAAAATGAAGCAAATTACCACGTATCGATGGTTTAGATAGGAGGTAATTTGTTTTATTTTCCAAAACACAAATAATAACTTGCTATTTAATTTTTTACAAGGGATTTTTTTTGCTCATTTCACATATCACGTGAGGTAAACTATATTTTCTTCTATTTTTATAAAAAAGTTTAAATATAATTAAGGATGGAGGAGAATGAAAGTAGGTAGATATTTGGTGGTAGTGGGGAATGGATGGGTGATGCGGTGAGCAAAGGCAAAATGCCAAAACCCATATTTAAGGTCTGCAACTCGTGTTATGTGTGTTCAAATGAAGTTGAAGTTGAAGTTGAAGTTGGAAGTGGGATTATATATATATATGTCCTCTTATGTATGTTCGCTTTCCTCCTCCATCTCCACTCTCCACTCTCCACTCTCCACTCTCCACTCTCCACTCATACATTTCCAATTATGACACCACACAACTCCATTCCATATATACATCTTTATCATTCACAACCTTCTTTTTTAAAATACTAGTTGTCGTGCCAAATCATTTCTGCGTGCATATGATAAAAAAATATCTTATGCTTTAAAATATATTTTAAATAAATATATATATATATATATATATATATATATATCAACTAATACATTATATTCTAATAGAAAAAAAAAGAAAGAAAGAAAGCAACAAAAAAAAAAATCAAATTAGGAGTATTATTGATATAACAATAAAATTGGTGTTGCGGTGTCATAACCGCCATTTGTGAGAGAAAAAGTCATT
Source organism: Sesamum angolense (assembly GCA_034509725.1). Lineage (NCBI taxonomy): Eukaryota > Viridiplantae > Streptophyta > Magnoliopsida > Lamiales > Pedaliaceae > Sesamum > Sesamum angolense. The sequence goes on from JACGWL010000001.1 coordinate 19,449,702, forward strand.
TTCTTTTTATATAGTACTAGCTGTTGTGGCACGTTGTTCCTGCGTGCATATAATGAATAAATTTTTTTCATACTTTAAAATGTATTAGAAATAATATATATATATATATATATATATGTATATAAATCATACATTACATTAGAAATAAAAGAAAGAACAGAAAAGAAAGAAAATAATTAATGTAAAATTTAAAAAGTTAAATAAGTTAGTCATTTCTATTGGTTGAAGGATATTCTTGACTTTATAAAAAATTAGTGTCGCGGTGTAAGTAACCGCCATTTGTGAGTGTAGAAGGCCTTTTCTTTTTTATGTAGTATAGATAGATACATATCCCTACATATATAGTTCTATATCAATTATTAAATTCAAACTAAATATATAAACAACATATTATTAAATGCAAGCAACTCCTTTGTAATATTACAAATGAGCAAATTACCCCTATAAAAAAAAAAAAGAAGCAATAGCAATTCATCTTTCTGTGTTAAAAAAATACAACAATTTACCCTTTGTATTTATAAAATAAAAGTAATTTACCTTCTTAAATTGCTATTATTTTTCATAGGAAATACATTGCTTATTTACAATATTAGAAAATAGTAACTTACATTAAACCCTTTTTATATTAAGTAGACTTAATACCTATATTTACAAGACTCGAACTCATTTGATTTGATAATTGAGGAGGTTGACGGCATTCTTGTTTGGTGTGTGAGGTCACTGTGACGTTATCTTCAACTAATATACATATACCTCTTCTTTTTACTTCATTATTTTAGAGTCTACGTCAACCACGTTGTATTTGATTTATGCTTTTTTATTGTGTATTTTTCAAAAGTTAAATATTTTAGTTTTCTTTAATTAATTAATATTAATATTTTGACATAATAATCTATAGCTTTCTTTTCAAAACATAAACATCAACGAAAAAAAACTACCTGTTCGCTATTAAAAAAATAAATAAAACACTTAAAAGATTGGCAGGTGAAAAATCAAATTACGAGTTTAGTATTTTGGTTAAATATACGCATTATTGACAAGAGATCTTCATTTCACTACAATTATGATGAGTTTTATAATTTTAATGTTACAATATTTTATAAAATCTATCATTAGGAAAAAAATTAGGGACAAAAGATAAATTATATATAAAATTGTCATTAATTGTCAATAATGACTAGAAGGATGTTGGGCTAGATTTATCTTATAAATTCATACATTTTATGTATAACATCATGTTTTTAGAGCTTACAAGATATACTTAAATCATATTTTAAGAGTAAGTTGTTAATATATATGAATAAAATAAAATTATGAAACTTATAATGATGACAACTTGTAGTTATATAATCAAAAGGAGAAATAATATTTTTGGTCCTATAAGTTAGGCTCGTTTCATTTTTTGTCCCATTTATTACAGGATTAGCATTTTTAGTCCTGTAACTTATAAAAATTAGAATTTTTGGTCATTATCCACTTTTTTGTATCTATAATTTAATGGTGCGCACGTGTCTAGCATGTGATTGTTAAGTATTTTTGGTTGTGAGAGAAGAGAGAAAATTGGTTTATAAGTTGAAGCCAAGTAGAAGCAATACAAAGGATCATGTCTTTCACAAGTGAACTAAGTAGGCCAAATGAAGCACTCATATGCTACTATTGAAACAAGGGCCATTTTCCTCCAACCAAAAGTATTAACGGCAACGTGCTAGGTGCGTGACTGCATCGTTAAATTGTAGGCGAAAAAGTGCATGGTACCAAAAGTGCTAATTTTTATAAGTTATGGGACTAATAATGCTAATCTCGTAATGAATGGGATCAAAAGTGACATGGGCCTAATAGGACTAAAAATGCTATTTTCCTAATCAAAATTTAAGAAATTTGTTGAAATCTTAAAAATAAATTAGGAAGTCCTTGCTTATTTTAGAAGAGCTTAACATCTTATTTTTTAATCTTATAGCTTTTCCTCTAAATTTACTTATAAATACTTTTTCAATATCTTGTAACACTAGTTAGAAGAAATATAATATTTAATCATGATTCATAATAAAGAGTTTAGTAAATAGTTATCAACTATTGACCACCGCTCTATAATTGTTATCCGCCGTAGTTGTGAGTGTGTCTAAAACATATAACATGGTTAACAGCCATGGCAAAAATATTTGCTATGACTATGTAGTAATGAATAGCTAATTTTGTCATCTCATGCAATACTATATGCAATATTAGATTTTCTTCTATTGTAAGTTTCAAGCATTTTATAGGATTTTTTAAAGAGCTTATAAGCTCACCTGTATGCCCTCTAAGTTTATAAATAATTTTCGTCACTAATAACTACATTGTAACCAAATTAAGAAATTATTGTCTCTCAATATGTACTTTTAAGCTCTTTTACTTTGTATGATGGGATTAAAATGAGTTAGATAATTTCATAATTTCAATTGTGATTTTATCACATTAATGACTGGCCAACCACATTAATATTGGGATTAGGCTAAATGAAGTAAATAAAACATAGAGATTGATTGACAGGAATATCAAGCACAATCTTTATAAAGGAGACCTTAAAGATAGTTTTTTGAAATTATTAATGTGTGCAAAAAATACATGGGTCCAATGGATTTGGACAATTGTTCAAGACTTGGGCCGAAGTGAATGCAAATCTTGAAGGATGGACCTGCAAAAAAGGAGTAAGCACTCCGACACTAAGTTAGTATAAATTTGAGATGAATTAAAAAAGTAACTCTGAATATGATGGGAAATCGTAATATAATGAATAAGATTGGTGAAAAGTGTAAGGACACTTGATAATATGCTTGGAAAGAGCTTAAAATATAGTTTAGAGAGTGAGAGGGACGTGAGAGAGGTGTGAAGGGTGTCTTTCTTTGAGTACCCAAGTGTGTGAGGAAAAGTGTCAGATAGTGTGTGTGTTTGTGTGTCCTTGGCCTCGAGAGACCAGGGCTGTATTTATAGAGGGAGTGCCCTCGTCTGTTGGAGATTTATCCCTTCGAGATTCTTGGGAAAATTGGTTGGGATAGTTAGGATAAGGGATAAATCGTCCTTATCCATAGCTAGGAGTAGAAGTCTTTCTTTAGTCCAGGGAGCCCTAGCCGTCAATGAGTCATAGTTGCCAAGGAGTCCTTCCTTACCTGTTTTGTCATTCTAGGTTGACGTGGTCCGAGGTGGCTACTGAAACCTGGGTTGATGAGGTGTCACGTGGGAGAGTGGGCTGCCACGTGTATGGGCCCTTTGGGCCGTTTGTTTTAGGTGGGCCTTAATCATGATTCGAGTCGAGGGATGTTCCAAACCTCGAGTTCGGGGCATGTCCTAGGTCTCCTTTCCTTTTCTTGGGCTGTCTGAGTCTGTCTAATTAGATTATAGACTAAGTCATCTTCCTAGGATTGTTACGAGCGTAGGATGTCCTGAGCTTCCGGTAGGTATTATAGATCTTCGATTTCTTTTTAGGCCGCTTGGAACTCTGTGGGCCAATTTATTTTTAGACACATCAATTACTAATTAATATTATTTTTTATTGAGGTAATAATATTTTTTCTTGTTGAAAAAAGGACAAAAAAAAAAAAAAAAATAGAAAACGTTAATCGAAGATTTCTTCAAGGAGACACTTATATATTTTATTTGCCATACATGATTACGTATGTTAAATAAGGTGGTTGGGTAGGTAGGTAGTGTAATAATTTTGACTTAAGCGTCGTTTAATTAAATATATAGTCTCCTAAGATGGATTAATTAGTCAATAGTGGGTTGTTAAGTCCTCACCAAAAAAAATAATTAAGCTCTACACATTCTTTTTCTCTTTTTCTTTCTTGGATCATGAATTTCGTGCATGGGAGATGGGACCTAATTCACTATATTTATATATATTAATTAATGTTGAAATTGTTTATAATATATATATATATATATATATATACAATTTATTAGAATATTTTATTTTATTTTATTGATCTGAATTAAACACGTGAATGGAGGTGAGGGAGCGTGCATGTATAAATTAAGTTTGATGATAGATACCACGCACGCCCCAAATGGAATTTAAATTTATAATTTTAAATTTGTTTATAATTAAAATTTTAATCTTAATTTTAACCATTAAATTAAGACATCGTTTTAAAACTACATCCTTTTAACATTTCAAGAAATTGACATTTATATACCTACAGTTTCTCATAATTTATAGTAGACACGAATTAGTTGCATTATCTTAAAAGATAGACATTATATGATCATTTTTTTTTTTCCTCTCAGTGCAGAAAAGTTGGTCGCATTAATTGTTCATTGTTGGCTTGTAATTAATTGTAAGATTGAAAAAGAAAAGTCAGTTGATGAAATTGTATCAATTAATATTAGTAATATACATAATTAATTAATTCAACCACAAAAACTTGCATGGACAGAGTCTGAACCATGCAACAGATTAATATGTCAATCCTCATTAATTAATGAAAAGACTTATATATATGACTTTTATAAGCTGCATGCACCCATACTATTCCTTACTCGTGTCAAACTAGGAATCACATATAACATCAATTACGTACTATCACTCAAACTTTACATTATTAATTGACACCGAAAATCATGTCATAATTAAATAATCTGGCCCATTTTCTTTTCTTTATTTTTCAACTTGCATGAAGGCCTAGCTAATATATATTCATCATAATTATATTAATTAATGTATATGATCCGGGTCGCAGATCGTTGTTCAACTCACGTCCACGGATGGATAGTGACCCGGATAAAAAAGAGCAGATCGTTAGGCTCGTTGGGTGATCCCAAAAAAAACCTCCGATGCTTAAGTCAGTGAAATATTCGATGATTAAGTAGTGACAATGTGAACTATAGCGATTTGAGTATGTTTTTAGGGGTAATTAATGTCTTACCATAAATGATTCATAAATGAGATATTTTATAGTGCTTGAATGGGTCCATCCGCCTGCTTGGAAGGTCTATTGATGATCTGTCATGTGGCATCATCTCGATCCCTTAGTATGAAATGAACGATTGGTATATATATCATAATGGGTCGAACCGAATACGGGTCAGACCCACGACCCAATCCGACCTGTGAGTCTCCGAGTAAAAGCATTCGAGTCACGGATTCGAATACTAACCCGAAACCTGAGCCGCGTCTACTGTATCCTCCCAGCCTTTTGGTAATAAGTGTTTTCGTCATTTTCTAAATAGTCATATTAATTCCATATCAGCATATAATAAACCCTAATTAAGATTTTAACAAGCTCAGAGGTGGAGGAGTTGAAAGTCGGGACCAGAAATTAAATGTTGTCAGTGGTTGGACTTTGCCTCTTTGGACGGCAATATATATATATATACACACACAATAATCGCCCCTTTTAATTTTCATCCACTCTAATTAATTTCTGTCTCCTTCTCCCTTTCTTTTTTGTTTTTAATTTCTATATATCAAACAAATAATGGAACAAATTATTAATCAACATGGTATTTAGTTGTACGTAGACGTACTACATTGTTTGCACTTCTCATATTAATATATGTATCCAATAATAATAAGAATCGGTATGTAAAATAATACTTATTAATTATAATAATTTAAAACTAATCAACAATTGCATCATAAATTAGAAATAATAAACATCTATTATATAAAAAATTTGGGATACGAATTCATGACCTTGTTATGTGGTACACTTATCATATAATTAATATTTTTTTTTTAAAACTATACATTAAATATATAATGAATCTATTACGTTTGTCATATAATTAATTTAAATTGAGTCATTTTAAATTGTAAAGTCCCGTCTCGGCGCTGATAGGAAGGCATCAAGAAAAGCCATATTACCATAAATTTCAAAATTGAGGTGCTAGTTAATGATGAGATTACACGCTAACACGATTCCTAATCATATCTTGGATATTAAGTATAATCATTTGCTTTTTTTTCTTATTGAATTACATGTCATTAAATTAATTAATGAAAATAAAATTAGGGTGTGAAAACAGCCAAAGTCGCAAAGGTGGGTTGAAAACATCAAAGGTTATCGTGTCCAAAACAAGAAAACGACTCCACAAAAGCAATTATCAGATTTTGCATCCCTTCATCTTTTTTGAAGTTTGATGAGGCCAATGGGATCAGAATCCCACTTCCTAATTTTAAGCTAGCTTTCTCACTTGTAAGAAAACCAAATTCCAACTAATTATTTATTTATTTATTTATTTATTCTTTTTCACTTTTTTTAATTTATTCATGGAGTTTATTGATTCGAAACTATATATTAATATACTTCAATTTATTTGTGAATTGCGAATTTCCATCATTCTGACCACTCTTCTGCAAATTTTTATTTAATTTTCATATTTTATCATAATACTTTTCTAATATATTTTTCTAGTATATATCAAAGAGAACAACTTAAAAGGAGAATATCTCTTAACACTGCACGTCACCTAATTGCTAACATCTGCACGTCTATTAACACTCCCATTTATATCTCTTTTGAGATAAATTTAAGTCCTTAATTCTTTGGATGTTCCAAATTTGAAATCTTCACCAATTATTTATTAATTAATTAAATTCGAATTGTATATTTTATGCACCTCTATATTAATTATATGTATAAATATTATCCATAAAAGTACTGGTCAGAGTGTTCAGATCTATAAGGCCGCTATGTTTGATCCATGTTGAGGTGATAGTGGTGAAGATATGATTGGTAAACCACATAATCAAACTGGTCATGAAAATTAACCATAATATTAGAATTAGTGTGCACTTATGAATTTAAGAGAAATTATGTGTGCAAAATACATAATTTAAAGTATATATATAATCTGGGTATGAGATCAAGGTCACTTTGATGAAATTAATCCGGGTAGGAGGTCGAGATTACTCGAGGTCGCTTCATCGGTATCTCAAAGAAAATATCCTTAAGCTTGCTAGAAAATATTGTTAGACATTCTGGAAGATCCCCAAATAAGATCCTTTGGTGCTTAAGTCAACTCAAGATCGATTGAAAATTGTAATAAATATATAACCTATCATAAATGAAGTGTAATGAATATATTTATAGGGCCAATTAATATATCCACTTGTCTTGCCCGTGGCACAACCTCCAACTAGAATTTGTCAAGTGATCTATGGCCCATATGATGAGGCAATCGGAGCGCGGGTAACTTGACCCAAAATAACAGGCGTGAATCCTTGAAATGTTTATATATATATATTTTTTAAAGGACAAGTTTGTCGTTTGTAGTCATTTATTTTGTATTCACCTATCAATATCCCTGCAACTACAAAATAAACTTTATTTAATTAATACTTTTTTTTTTTTTTATTTTTCAAACAATTTGTTGGTACGTTGTATGTATGGTTGTTGAATAAAGCAAGCAATATACATCACAACTTGTGACCTCTCGACCTAGTTTGACACACACACACACACACACACATATATATATATATATATGATTTGCAATGTATCAGTAGGATCTGGTCAGACGTAAAATACCAATAATAGACATTTATACATTTCATTAATTTTTCCTATTTACTCTTTTAATTTTGTTTTTCCCGACATCATTAATTGCCTTACTTCCAGAGCTATAAAAAAAAAAAAAAAAACAAACAAACATACAAACAAAACAAATTAAGTAATTGGTATGATCACTATATTACTCAATTAATTGTTGTAATAATACTTGTTAATTAATATGTTAGTTCGAGAAACATTAGTCGCATTATAAGTAGAATTCAATTTTTATAATAATCAAATTAATTCAGACAAGAATATTAACTAATTATAAGAAATTTTATAACAAATAAAAAAGTATAAAGATGGTTATGTTTCTATTTCAGACCTAACACGAAATCAAATGGCATATCACCAATTTGAATGAAATCAAATGACATATCAAAACCTATTTCTTTCCTTAAAAAATCCTCCAAAACACTTTAATAAATATATTATAAGCTAGCTTTCAAAAATTTCATAAAAATATTTAATTACAGTGCTTGTAAACTTTCTTGAAAAGGTGAATGCTATTTTATAAATTTTCAATATTATTTTTAAAATGTGAGTTAGTGTAAAATCAACACTTTGAATAGCAAGGTACCTTTTGTGGCGCCGGACTGCTAGATTTTTATCACAAGTACTGCACTTATATTATACAGCACTTGTATATTTGAAACAAATACTTTAAACACACAAATATATACTTGTATATTTGTGACAAAAAATGCAACAAGTTACAGGACCAAATGTATTAAGCCTCTACACTGTAAAAGATAAAAAATACAGTACAATACTCTTTATCGTGTGGAACAAAAAGTATAATTTTTCCTGAGAATTAATTACATTCAGGAAAATTTCAACCCAATTGGAATTTAGTCGGATCTGAACGAATTATATAATAACTATAATACGATGATTATAGCCAGTGGGAACCAAACTCATATGTGACTTAGCTATAAAGTTTTTTTATAAAGCAGTACTCACAATGTCTATCAAAAGCTAGCAACAAGATTGGAGTTGCGTTATTGCATAGCTTTTGTCGAGAAGAATGATCGACAAGAAAATGATTAGTACTCTACTCCAAGCTCTAGTGACTAAACCCTTTTTGATCTTCTTCATCATCCCTCTACTTTTCTTGTTCGTTCTATCAAGAAGATTTTATCGTCGTAAACCCTATCCGCCGGGCCCGAAGGGATGGCCCGTCATTGGCAACATGCCCATGATGGATCAACTAACCCACCGCGGCCTGGCCAAGCTCGCCAAGCAATACGGCGGCGTCCTCCACCTCCGAATGGGTTTCCTCCACATGGTCGCCATATCCAGCCCCGACGCCGCCCGACAGGTTCTCCAAGTCCACGACAACATATTCTCCAACCGGCCCGCAAATATTGCCATCAGTTACTTAACCTACGACAGAGCTGATATGGCGTTCGCTCATTACGGGCCTTTCTGGCGCCAGATGCGTAAGCTCTGCGTCATGAAGCTCTTTAGTCGCAAACGGGCCGAATCCTGGGACTCAGTCAGGGATGAAGTCGACGGCATGATTCGGGCCGTGGCGAAGAACACTGGCACAGCGGTGAACATCGGTGAGCTCGTATTTGGGCTCACTAAGAACATCATATACCGGGCAGCTTTCGGGTCGAGCTCCCACGAGGGCCAAGATGAGTTCATCAGGATCTTGCAGGAGTTTTCCAAGCTGTTTGGTGCTTTCAACATTGCAGATTTCATACCGTGGTTGGGTTGGATGGATCCTCAGGGCCTGAATAAGAGGCTGGCGAAGGCCCGGGCTTCGCTGGATGGATTCATTGACAGCATTATAGATGATCATATTCGGAAAAAGAAGTCAGGAAGTGATGAGGCCGTCGTGGTCGACGCAGATATGGTGGATGAACTGTTGGCTTTTTACAGTGATGAGGCCAAAGTCTCGGAGTCTGAGGATTTGCAGAACTCCATCAAACTAACCAGGAATAACATTAAAGCCATTATTATGGTAAGCTAAACTAATTAATTAAATCAACTGATTTATCTTTCTTCTTATTAAATATTTCTACATGTGGTTGATTACGGGTAGAAAGGGAGAAATGCAAATTTACTCCTCTAATAATGCAAATGTGCAAATTACTTCTTATGAAAAAAAAAAAAATAGTATTTTACCCCTGTATTTTTCAAAATGCAATAATTTACTTTCTTATAACTTTTAAAATGAAGCGATTTACCCCCTATCTTTTTTCAAAATGCAAAAATTGTTGTAAAAATTAGTAATTACTATATATTTTTTTTTATAAGGGATAATTTATTTATTTACAAATATTACAGGAAATTGCATTAAACCCGTGGTAGAAATAAAACCAAATTAATTTATTACCAAAAGAACGTCAAGACGTCTTGCTTGTTTTCTACGTACTGTGGACTAATTCCTTGCCATACACTTGGATTTGGGATTTCATGACATTGATCCTTAGAACATCACAAGTAAAGGGAGGAAAATTACGATATAAATTAAGTTTGGTCGAATCAAATTAATATATGACAAGTATAATAAATCTAATTATTATGTGTTTAATTACTTTACTTGAATATTACACTAATCACACGATAAGTGTATTAAAGTATTTGCTATATAATTGATTTAGATTTGACCAAATATGATTTGAGTTAAAAATTTCCATAAAAAAAAGTGTATCTATCTGAGTAGGTGGTGAACTATTAAACATATGGAAATAAATTCACGTGATAAATTAGTAATTAATTTAATTATAGATCATCATCATCATCATCATCATCATCATCATGTAATTAGTACAAATACACTTGGATGACATATATATATATATATATATATATATGAATGATATGATATGATCAGCCAACAAATTATACTTTAATGTCAAATTTAATTTTGTTATCCATCATAATATATATGAGTCAAAAATGTTTTGTATTTTTTGGTTTTTTTTCTAGTGCTAAAAATTGGAAGGTGAAGAAGAGTAGAGGGAGTTCATAAATATGAAACATGAACTACTTGAAATTGTTGGGTTAGGTACATTGTTGATTTCTCAGCCAAACCCAAATAGTTCAATCCCCAAACCCTTTTCTCAGCCACAATTTCCATCTTCTCTTATCTCTACGTGGTGTTGGTGGCTCTAAATTTGTCGACTAGACACTGTACTGTACCATATCAATCTTGCTTTTGTCCGCATTTATTACAATCATCATTTCATGTTTTTACCATTATACAATTGGTTAATTTCGATGTCGATTTCACCTATTGTTTTCAAAATCCTATTTTACATCACACATTTGTCGTCAGGACGTAATGTTTGGTGGTACCGAGACAGTAGCATCCGCCATCGAGTGGGCCATGGCGGAGCTGATGAGAAGCCCAGAAGACCTCAAGAAGGTCCAAGAAGAGCTCACCAATGTAGTCGGCCTGGCCCGCAATGTCGAAGAGCCCGACTTCGACAAACTAATCTACCTCCGCTGCTGCCTCAAAGAGGTCCTCCGCCTCCACCCCCCATCCCCCTCCTCCTCCACGAGACAGCCCAGGACGCCACCGTCTCCGGCTACCACATCCCCGCCAGATCACGCGTCATCATCAACGCTTGGGCCATTGGCCGGGACGAGAGCTCGTGGGAAGACGCCGAGAAATTCAAACCCGCCCGTTTTCTCAGAGACGGTGTCCCCGATTTCAAGGGAAGCAACTTCGAGTTCATCCCATTCGGGTCGGGTCGGAGATCCTGCCCCGGAATGCAACTGGGCCTCTATGCCCTGGAGATGGCGGTGGCGCATCTTCTCCATTGTTTCAGGTGGGAACTGCCTGATGGAATGAAACCGAATGACTTGGACATGAGTGATGTGTTTGGGCTCACGGCGCCGCTGGCGGAGAGGCTGGTGGCCGTGCCAACTCCACGGCTGCTCTGCCAGCTTTACTGAAGAGGTTGGGGGAGACACGTCGAAACAGGCGCCATGCATGGAATGGAACTCAAAATTTCGAGCACTCGGCAATGTTCAGATTTTCACTACTATTACTTCGTGTATAAAATTTCTCTCTTATTTTTTCTCTTGTATGTGTTCTAATACATGTTTCAAATTTTTATTTCGTCCATAATATCAATTATGGAAAAGCAGAAGAAATAATGGGTTCATGAAGTGAACAAAAGATTGATGGAATTATATATGAGATATTCTTTCCCCTTTTTTTTTTTTTTCTTTTACATGGAAATTGGGGATATATATTTTTTGTGGGTGCCATTGTATGATGATTAGGGCTAATTAAACTATTCGATACTCGATTGAGGTTGATCAATAAAAATTTATTTGAACTCGATTTGTTAAATTTAACAAATCAAACTTGAACAAAAAAAATTGTTCAATAAACTTTTGAGCCGGTTCGAGCTCGATTGATTAATGAAAAATATAAAATAATAATCAAATCAAATTCAAATAAAATTTTTGAAACTCAATAATAATTCAAACAATTTGAACAATAATGTTTTCGACTTGATTCGAATTATTACACCCATATGATGATTCTTGGCTATGGCGTTGGAGAGTGCATAACAAATTAATAATGGTACCCTCTCAAATCATAAGAAACTTATGTATAATTATACAAAATCTCAAAAGAGAAAAGTGCAATTATCCATAAAATTAAGTATATCGTAAAATTACATCATGAAATACGTCAAATGATAATTAATAACGTAAATGGAATATACACGTGATATCACCAAGAAACAATAAATGTAGTTTTGACTAGGGTTATATGTCATTATGTACACGTATCATGAATTGACAAGTGCTACAACATGACAAGCACTGTCAGTATCATAATTTAAAGCAAAATGCCAAATCAGCTTCAAATACTATTTGATATTGAAAATTCTGTATCTAGATTAAATTTGATCGAATCACATCATTCATATAGTAAATGTATCACATATATCATGTGATCATCTTAAAACTTATATCAATTACACAATAATTATATTATATTTATTATACAACTAATCCCTGTCTGATTAAACCTGATTTAAATTTTAAAATTTCCCAACCTGACACGTACCAACTGCATGCAAATTAATGTCTTAATTCTGTGGTGAAGTTTTGTGGGTGGATTGAACTTAATGAATTGGTCCACCTGTGGATTGATAGTATTAATGAAACTTGTCCATTCTCTAATGTAAAAAAAAAAAAAAAAAAAAAAAAAAAAACCTATATTTATGATAATTTTACTTGCAATCTTTTAAATTGTGAAAACTCAACATTAAAAATGGAGTAATATTTGCTTGGGCAGAGAATTTATTTACAAGTTGAGATGGAGATATAGATAGCTCACCTTTTATTTCTTTGATAATGCTAACGATGGCATCATCATGCATTTGTCTTCACCAGCTATTCGGACACTATAGAAAGATTAATTATCCATAGTTTATAAATTATTACAGCTTAAAATTGTAGTAAATTAATAGTATGTATCACAATTAAATAAGATTGTTGCAAAAGTTTAAATTTTGTCCATGATTAATTAATATTTAAGGAAAAAATAATTTTAGTAATATAACTTATGGGGATAGTATTTTTCGTCTTGCACGAATTAATTTTCGTAATTATAATCCTGTTATTTTATAATTTTGGTAATTTTTATCCATTGGCTGAAAATTATATGTGACTTGCACATGTTCCGATTAAATTGCAATTTCAGTCAAATAACTCGGGGCATTGGCATTTTTAGTCCTATAATGTAGAAGACTTAGCATTTACGCTCCTGAAATTAGCTGAAAAATTACTAAAATTGGCATAAAGTTACGTGACTAAATTGCAAAAATTAATTAGTAATAGACCAAAACGCCACCCCTTAAGTTACATGACTAAAATGGTTAATTCTCCTAATATTCTTTATGGTTTTACTTATGGACAAAGTGATTACCATAGTTTTTTGCTGTATCAAATGTTTTGCCATCGGTTACAGAAACAACGGTTAATAACCATTGCACAATCATAATTAATTAGTATTCATTATGTTTTTTATTTTTTGTTATAATAATTAACAATGGTAAAAAATCATATTCTAGTGGGACAAAGGTAGGATTGAGAATAGCTAATTTGTGCTGATCAAAGTTAAAGTTGTATTTTTTGTTAGTATTTTAGTTTTTTGAAAAAAGGATTGATGGTTGAAGGAATGTTGGTTTGAGATTTGGAGAACAAGGCTAGAATAAGAGTAGTTAGCTAAATCAACAAAAGAAGAGCAAGAGAGCTAGAACTTAGAAAATGATAGTTTGTAGTTTGTTGCAATGCTTTCTATCTCACTACTACAAATCCTCATACTATATGCCTATTTATACTAGCTCATGGAAGCTTCTTGAAATTGGATTTGTGGTTACAATTAGAAGCTTGCTCAAGAAGCTTTTGAACTCTCTAGAATTTTGTTCAAAAATTATCTAGGATTTTTTCTACAATTCTCTAGAAAATATCTAAGATATTTATTTGTAATAAACACATTAATCTTCTAATACTCCCCCTTAATGTGTTTATGGCAGACTCCGATCTTCATGCGTAGTTCTTCAAATTTGTTTCGTGGTATTGCTTTAGTAAATATCCGCTAGTTGCTCTTCAGTGCTGCAGTACTTGAGTTCAATCTCTCCTCTGGTAGTTGCTTCTCGCAGAGAGTGATACTTGATGTCGATATGCTTAGTTCTACTATGCTGCACTGGATTTTTAGTTATGGCAATTGATGACTTGTTATCGCAATAGATTGTCGTGGGATCCTCTTGTTTCTCTCCTAAATCTTCTAAGATCCTTCTAAACCAAATAGCATGATTTGATGTTGCAGCAGCTGCAATGTATTCTGCTTCCGCTGAGGATTGTGCCACAGTAGCTTGTTTCTTGGAAGCCCATGAAAATATTCCTGACCCAAGTGAAAAAGTGTAGCCTGATATGCTTTTCATGTCATCCACTGATCCTGCCCAATCACTATCTGTGTATCCAACCAACTTTGCATCATTTGTGGACTTGTACCATATTCCAAAATCTTTCGTACCTCGTAAGTATCTTAGAATTCATTTTGCTGCTGCATAGTGTACTTGGCTCGGACTCTGCATAAACCTTGATAGCAGACTGGTGGCGAACATAATATTTGGTCTTGTGGCAGTTAGATATAGTAGGCTTCCAATGAGACTTCTGTACATGGAGCCATCGACTTTTTGTGATCCATCTTCTTTCTGGTACTTTTTGCCAGTGACCAAAGGAGTAGTAACTGTCTTGCAGCTTTCCATTTTGAACTTCTTAAGTAGAGTCTCCGTGTACTTCATTTGACATATAAATATTCCCTCTTTTTCTTGATTTATCTCAATTCCGAGGAAAAAATGCATTAGGCCAAGGTCACTCATCTTGAATGTCTTCATCATGTTTTCTTTGAAGTCTTGAATCATCTTTTCATTGTTTCCTGTATATATGAGCTCATCTACATATAAAGAAATAATTAGTGTATCGTTACCTTGACTCTTTATGTAGAGAGTAGGCTCGCTCAGGCTCCTTCGAAATCCTCGATCCATGAAGTATTTATCTATTCTGCTGTACCAAGCTCTTGGCGCTTGTTTGAGCCCATAGTACCAAGCTCTTGTCGCTTGTTTGAGCCCATAAAGTGCTTTCTTCAACCTCAAGACCTTTTCTTCAGAACCTTTTGCTATAAATCCTTGAGGCTGTTCCACATAAATTTCTTCATCGATATAACCATTTAGAAATGCAGACTTTACGTCCATTTGATATATTTTCCACTTCTTATTTGCTGCTATTGCAATAAGAGCTCTTATTGTATCTAAACGAGCTACTGGAGCAAAAGTTTCAGTGTAGTCAATACCTGGTAGTTGAGAATATCCTTTTGCTACGAGTCGAGCCTTATGCTTCTGTATTGATCCATCTGCATTCAGCTTCGTCTTGTAGATCCATTTTACTCCAATTACTTCTTGTCTTTTGGCCTGTCTGCGAGCTCCCATGTGTTGTTCTTTTCAATCATCTTGATTTCTTCTTCCATTGCTTGGACCCATACTTTATGTTTTACAGCGATTTCAAAATTCTCTGGTTCCAACATGATGAAGTTGCATGTTTCATATATATCACTGAGAAGCTTTGTCCTTCTTGGCGGGGTTTCTTCCTCAATCTCTTCTGATGATGGTGGCCTTCTGGGTGATCCTGGTGCTTGTTGACTCCTTCTTTCCATTTCTGTTTGGTCTGTTCCTTCTTCTTGTTGTTGTTGCGGAGGTGTCTCTTTAGGAATCATTACACTTTGTCTTTCTACTTTTTCTTCATCCCAATTCCACATGGCATCTTCGTGGAACTCAACATCTCTGCTGATAATTAGTTTCTTGGTCTTTAGGTTGTAGATTCTGTAGCCTTTTGACTGTGTGCTGTAGCCGAGGAAGATCCTTTCTCTGTCTTCTCCTCCAGCTTGTGCCTTTTCTCTGTTGGAATATGTACATAGCAGATACTGCCGAATACTTTTAGATGCTTAGCTGAAGGTTTCTTGCCGCTCCATGCTTCTATTGGAGTCATGTTTTGAACCGCCTTGGTGGGACACCTGTTGAGTAGATAGACTGGAGTGTAGACTGCTTCTGCCCAAAAAGCTTTTGGCAAGTGTTTCTCCTGCAGCATCGATCTTGCTATCTCCATAACTGTTTGTTCTTTCTTTCTGACACTCCATTTTGTTGAGGATTATAACTGACAGTAGTTTGATGTTCGATACCTCTTCTTCACAGAACTTGTCGAATTCTGAGTTGTTATATTCTTTTCCTCGATCGCTTCTGAGAACTTTTATGCTTCGACCACTTTGTTTCTCCACCAGATTTTTGAACTTCTTGAAAACCTTAAAGACTTCGGATTTTTCTCGCATGAAGTATACCAAGTCATTCTGGAGTAGTCATCGATGAATAGGATGAATATCTGTTTTGCTCATGTGATGGTGTCCTCATTGGACCACAGACGTCAGTATGAATGAGTTCCAATACTTCTTTAGCTCTCCAAGATGTTCCTGAAGGGAATGGTTTCTTGTGTTGTTTCCCTTGTAGACAGGCTTCGCAAGCTCCCTCGATAGCTTGGATTTGTGGTAAGCCTGTCATCATTTTCTTTTGATGTAGTATTTTTAAGCCTTGAAAGTTGAAGTGACCGAGCCTCCTGTGCCATAGCCATGACTGGTCCTCTTGTGCTTTCATAGTTGTGCGGTCCATATATTGGAGATGTATTGGAAAGCATCTGTGCTCCTTCATTCTTACTTTTGCAATTTTAAGAGTTTTATCTTTGTTGTCATAGATGGTGCATGAATCTCCTCCAAAGTGCAGAGTATATCCTTTCTCCATCATTTGGCCAACACTGAACAAATTTGTTCTTAGATTAGGGATGTACATAACATCATTAATGATGCGCGTACCTTTTTTTGTGTTGATAGCGACTGATCCTTTTCCTTCAACTTTCACGATGTGATTATCCCCAAGTTTGACGTTGGTCTTGAATGACTCGTCCAGTGTCTGAAAAGCTCCTTTATTGTATGTCATATGATTGCTAGCTGCACTATCAATATACCATGTAGCTTCCCCTGTTTCGGCTACTGAGTTGCATATGTAGAATAGTTGATCACTGCTATTATTCTCTTCTATGCAGTTAGCTTTATGATTTCCTTTGAGCCTACAATCTTTTTCCATATGTCCGAACCTCTTGCAATTTCGACATTATGGTTTTCCTCGAAAGTAACAATCCTTCTCAAGATGGTTTGTTCTTTTACAAATACGACATGGTCTCATATTCTGCTTCTTCTTGTCTCCCATTGTACTTTTAAAATTTTCTTCTTTTCTATTAGAATTCTGAGATCTCATATTTAATTTAGACTGGAAAGCATTTTCAAGAGAATTTTCTTTACGCCTACTTCGCCTTTTCTCATATGCTTCAAGTGACCCAACTAACTCAGTGACAGTTAGTGTGGAGATATCTTTTGTTTCTTCAATATTTGTTACTATTGGGTCATACTTCTCAGTGACACTTATAAGCAATTTTTCTACGACCCTTTTTTCTGGTATATCTTCCCCATAGGCTTTTAGTTGATTCACCAATTCACGTACTTTTGTATAATATTCATCAATTGTCTCAGAATCCTTCATTTTCATATTTTCAAAATCTCTTCTAAGAGTTTGGAGTTTAATGATACGTACCTTTGCACTGCCTTGATATTCCTTTTGCAAAATGCTCCATGCTTCTTTTGCCGATGTAGCAACACTAATTCTTGGAAAAATATGATCTGCCAATGCTGTTTGGATGTAGTATAAAGCCTCTTAATCCTTTGCCTTCTTATTCTCCAATTTACCTTTCTCGGCGACGACGAAGTGGAACTATCTTCCGGCAGAGTAACCCCTTCTTCTACTAACTCCCATAGTTTTTGAGATTGAAAGTAAGTTTTCATTTTAATGGCCAGTAATCATAATTTTGGCCGGAGAAAATGGGGACTGAAATTTGTTTGGCTAATGAGGACATGGTGGTTGGACAATATAATTAGTTTTGATACGAAAGTATTTAAGATAAGAATACACGCCCAGTACGGTCGGACGTGGCTCTGATACCACTGTTAGTATTTTAGTTTTTGAAAAAAGGATTGATGGTTGAAGGAATGTTGGTTTGAGATTTGGAGAACAAGGCTAGAATAAGAGTAGTTAGCTAATCAACAAAAAAGAGCAAGAGAGCTAGAACTTAGAAAATGATAGTTTGTAGTTTGTTGCAATGCTTTCTATCTCACTACTACAAATCCTCATACTATATGCCTATTTATACTAGCTCATGGAAGCTTCTTGAAATTGGATTTGTGGTTACAATTAGAAGCTTGCTCAAGAAGCTTTTGAACTCTCTAGAATTTTGTTCAAAAATTATCTAGGATTTTTTCTACAATTCTCTAGAAAATATCTAAGATATTTATTTGTAATAAACACATTAATCTTCTAATATTTTTGAATCTACCTAACCTGAAAATTAATCAGACTTACAAATTGGGATATTGTCAATCATCCCATCATTAATTACTAAATAAATTTATATTCCAACCACTACAATCTTGATTTTTCACTAACCTAAAGTTGATTGAAAACGATTGGGGTTTGCAACTGAAGCAATTATTATTAATATATACCTTTCTTCCTCCTCTCTCACAACTCTGATGTCTAAAAGACTTAGAAAATTTAAAACAAATAGTTTGAGGTATGTGTTTCAGAAGAAAATATACTGATGGATATTAACGTGATATGTCCTTTTTAGGGTATAAAATGCAAATTAAATGAAAGATTAAACTTCCAAAATTTTACGAGAAAAATCATATATTTTTGATGTTATATGTTAATTCGGGATCATTTTCAATTTAATTTCATTTATTATAATTTTCTCTCATTGCATCCCATAAATTGAAAATAATTTCAATGTTAGTTCTCACGTGCATTTTTCGTTCAATAATTAACGAAAAATGTACGAGAAAATGCTAATGTCTCTGTCAATTATTGAACCAAAAATGCATGTCCGAACTAAAATTGAGAAAAATATTAACTTATAGGATGCAATGTGAGAAAATCATAATAAATTGGATTAAATTGTAAAAAAAAAAAAAAAAACTCCAACATATAAGACTAAAAATATGATGTTTTTCCATTATAGGAGTTGAGTTTACTAAGTCGACAAAATAGCATGGGAAATATGATATCCTGATGGAGAAATTTGAAAATAGTGAAACAAACAATAGAAAGTTTTGTGGAGGTAGAAATAATCTTTTTTATTAATGTTTCTTATTTATTCAGACATCGGACTTCTAGTTCTATAATAAGAATGTCCGGACAGTCCCAACCTACATCTTCTCGAAATCAAGTAGGTAGGGCCAAGCAACATCTCTTCCACTATTACTGAAGCCCAGTATTAAGCACTTGCCCCTTACAAAAGCATTCAGTGGCTTTTGTCCTTTTTCATTTTAAGCACCAAAGCTGTATGGTAATCTAATGCTGTCACGAGCCTACATCCATCTCTAAATAATTGGTCATTTCTCATTTTATAAAGCCCATCTCCCGATTGATGTGGAATTGGAAATTTATAACGCTCTCTATCCACTCCAATGTTTTAAAACCCAGCCCAGCCTGGACGGTCGGACCGCCCGAACCGCCACCCAGCCCACAAAACGGGCCGGTTGAAACCAGAAAACCGGAGGAGTAAAAAACCGCTTTTTTTTGTGAAAACCGTTTGACCCAGTGGTTCAACCGGTGAACCGGTTGACCCAGTACTGGGTTGATTGAACCAGTCGGGTCAATAATTAAGTGTAAATACATGATAAAATTTTTAATTTTTCTTCTAAAATGTGTATTATTTTTTTCTAAGTACCATAATTTTATGATATTTCTGAAAGGATAATAGATTATTTCTAAAAAATGTGCATTATTTCTATTAAATTGGGATAATTTTTGTTAAGTTTAACTATTTTATTTTATTTCTAAATATAAAATCCTGATTTCTCTTCTCAGTTCAATTTTGCTATTTCTGTTAGATTATTTATGATAATTTAGTGAATCTAATTTTCTATTAAATTTGAAAATGTATAATATTATTTCTTGTATTTGATCTTTATAAATTTGTTTTAAAATTTATTTTATGATATTGTACATCTTATTGAACTATTAATGTCAAAGAAAAACAATGAATTTTTTTTTTAAAAAAAAAAGATAGGTTGTGAAGTATATTAATATTATTTATTATTTAATGCTATTTTAAAAATATTAATAATTATTTATGACATAAATATGACGTCACTGGTTCGACCACGGTTGACCCGACAGTTGAACCAGTAACCCGTAACCCACTTAATTTTCCGGTTCGATGAACGGTCCGGGTTTCAAAACACTGATCCACTCAATTTATGTTCGTACTCATACAATGTGGATTCTTCCTCGATCCATTTTATATCGAGTGTAAATATCAATTTTCATTCATTTTTTGTGATAATATCAACAAATTCAATATTTGTTAGATGGAAGCAAACCCTATGAATATTAGATGCAATTTTCCAAACCACGGAGGGCCTAAGTATAATTACATCAAACTTCAATGTAGGGAAATGTAATTATCCATTTAACAAGTTGTCATGTGTTCATGAAATTTTTTTATCCAAATCAAATCTGATCGAACCAAATCAATTACAAAATAAATATAATATACTTATTATATAATAAGTTATTTTTTAATTATACACTAATTATAAATCAAGTATATTATATTTATCATATAACTAATTACATTCAATTTGAGTTCAAATTTCTGTGTGTGCGTTGGCAGGATGACCCATTTAACAAAATGTCTTGTATTTAGCTCTCTCAAAGTACTAACTCAACTAGGCATCAACGAAAACCAAGACAGTATTTGGCCGAATTTATTTGAAATATTTTATAAATTATTTTTATCTGATAAGATACTTTATGAGCAAAAATACTAAATTTCGTTTTAAAATAATTTTTTGGAATGTTTGTATATATAAGATGACAGCATTTATAAGATGTTAGGACATTTA
This sequence comes from Sesamum angolense, assembly GCA_034509725.1. Lineage (NCBI taxonomy): Eukaryota > Viridiplantae > Streptophyta > Magnoliopsida > Lamiales > Pedaliaceae > Sesamum > Sesamum angolense. The sequence continues at coordinate 19,470,780 of JACGWL010000001.1, forward strand.
ATACGGTAAGCTCCTTATATTAGAATAACAATAAAAAAATGACATCGAAGTATTAGAATTTAGGACCAAGTATTAAATATTTCAGCTTTGAAGGAAAAAAAGTTCAATTATGTGGAGAATAAAAGTGAAATACTAATAAAATAATTAGGATGTTTTAGTCTATTACTTATTAAAATAAAAAGAATTGAAAGATTTTAGAAAAAAAAATGGTTGACCTTACTTTTTTTTTTTTCAAAAACGGCCTTTAAAATTGGATCTAATAAGCTCTTCAGGAAAAAAATTACCATGTGATTTTATATTATAAATGATACGTGCAAAAGCCACACACACATATAGAATGGTTCGTGGACTTGAGATCTTGCAGGCCAAATCCCTTTACAAGTATGAAATAGGGATCTGACAAAGAAATATTAGCACTCCGACGCCCAAAGTAATATATGATTATGGAATGATAAAATTAAAGGAAAAAAGGCATAGAACGAGATAACAAGTTATAATGGAAGAATGGCCAAGATTAGAGCATGTAATATAAATATCAGAAAAACATTACCCTCGACCAGGGAGTCAAACCTAGTTTTATAGCCAAAGGCCCCCTGGGAATCGAGGAGGCGATTGTTGTGAATAGATCTTAGAATCTGATGTTAGTTGGAGAGATCCAAGAGAGTTTGACCTGATTGACGGAGATCAAGGCGGGACAGGAGTTTTGTTGGCCTTATCCCAATTTTTAGGGGGAGATGTTGATGCCTTCTACTTACTGGGCTTTTTTTATTTGTCTATGAATTCAGCTAACCACTTTCAGTGTATTAATAGAAGTTTAGGGTAAATTACATCTACCTCCCCTGAGATTTGACATAATTACAAAATACTCCTCGTTGTTTGAAAAATTACAAATACCCCCTAATGTTTGATAAAATTATGTAATCCTTGGATGGAGGTATATAAATATCAACTTTACCCTTACAGTATTTTTTTATTTTTAAAAAAAAATTAAAATCTTATAAAAATATTGAATGGAATGGATGAAAAAAAAATTAAAAATTATAAAAAAAATTATCGCCTTAGTTGATAAAAAAAATATTTTTTAAAAAAAATAAATAAAATTATACATTTTAATTCATAAAGGTATTTTGGTCAGTTCACTATAAAAAATGCATAGATTGGGGTAATTGTTAGATGGTCCTTAAAATTAGGGGGGTATTTGTAATTTCTCAAACAACGAGGAGGTATTTGTAATTATACCAAACCTCAGGGGAGGTAGATGTAATTTACCCTAGAGTTTATAAACTCAACCAAATACTTTTTAAGTACCATAAAATCAAAATAAATTTTCTAGTTTAAATTTTATTATATCTCCCTTTCTTATAATAATATTATCATTTAACTACTAAATGAGTTTAGTTTTTTATTCACACAGTGTGAGGATACCACGTAAAAACAATCAAAATGTTATCTATGTGAATCATGTTGTTCTTCAAATTGGATTTTCTATTGCAATTCGTATTATATTTAATATTCCATTTTACATGAAAATACCAAATATACAAAGAATATATAATTTTTTATCTAAGAAAAGATTTTATATACAAAATGTGTAGTTATAAAATAGGATATAAGAAGATACAACAGGAATTACAATAAAAAATACAATCAAATCATTCTTAGGTTATCACCTCTGACTTATGTAAACAGCTAAGAAAGCGCACCATATTTCGTATGGTACTGACATAATGTAGTTTTGATAAAATTCCAAGACCACAAGTCCGAAGAAATTATCAAGGGAAATGGGATTTTACTTTACGTGCCTTAATTGAGCAGTGCACCATACGATGGTAGAAACTCATCATCACAAATACAAACTCAAGAATACGGATACGAACAGCCCTCGTGAATAGACAGACAATAACCATGAAATGTGCTGTCGAAAGTGACAGGAATAACTATTTATCTAAATAATGATTCAACAGTGGACTAAATTAGGTACCATTTTCAGAATTCTTACATCAATTCAATGTTGGAAGATGGAAGCAACTACCAAGACAGACCAACCCTTTTCCAACTAAGTGTAAAAATATAGACGATGAATATTCAGTTGTTAAATGCTTTATGCAAGGGAAGGTTGGGATCAATGAATTACATGACTTGGTTGCTAATGTTAGTTTCTGTGTTTTCCTCTGATCAGATCTCAAGGATTTTAGACACAAAAATCAGTCTAAAATCCTTTCTTCTGGAAAAACAATAACTAAATCTGGACTGCAGCTACATCAGAATGCGGATTGCAGCCAGACCAACAGCAGAAACGGAGGCAAGCGTACCTATGCAATACTTAATAACATCGTATTTTGCTGCTTCCAATTGTGCCCGCAATTCATGAATTTCCTGAGATCGCATAACAGAAAAAGATTTAATGAAATGGATTTTCAAATCTACAAGTTTAACTATTATCAAGTTTGATAGATATGTATGTATATACACACTCACTCGATCAAGTTTGTTAGTGAGGTTAGTGGTTTCTTGATTTTGATTGTTAAGCTCATCCCTAATTCTCCTGAAGGTGTGGGAAGAAAGTAGCAGAATTATTAGTCTGTAAGCATTACATCCGTCTTCTTTCTGTATAAATTTCTGAGATAGTCATGGGACGACCTACCCCTTTTCAAGATTAAGATCCAGACGCTGCCCTGCTGTGACTTTGTCAATTTCATACCTGAACATTAGAATTTTTTTTTTTTGGTCTTTCAGAATAAACAATCAGCGAATGTACGAGACATGCAGTATATTTTTTACAGACCTTAGCTCACTACGCATCTTCTCTATGTCATTCTTGAGTTTTTCTGTCTCACGTTGCAGTAAAGAAAAATGATGCCCCTGCATTTGTCATCAGACGAACTTGGCATGACTCTCACCAGGAAAACAAGTGGCTCCAAACTTTGAGCACTCACAGAAATAATTAACTAATAGAGCATATATTAGAAAGCAAATAGCAAGGATGAACAGCAATTCTGCATTTTCACTGTCTGAAGAAACAAACAAACAATAGCAAGCAAGAAAACACATATCCTCTTTCAGTTTTCCTAATAAAATTGATCAACAGTGTTGAATTATGGTCTTCAAGTCCCAAATTTTTTGCAAAAGTTAGGATGACATGCAAGAGGAACATACTCATAAAATGGTAAAAGCAAATGGTGCATTTGCACATCTTCACTAGATTGGAAAGAATCAAGAGAAAGAGAAAGAATAGGTCTTTGATCAATAGATTACCCAAGACAGACAAAACGAAAACCAAAGATCGTTCATTATCTGGGACTTCTAAAATGAATGGTTCCCCTAAACTTACTTCTTGAGGAATTTTATCACATGTAATAAGCATGGAGATCAATATTTCCAAGTGGGCTTTCAATAAGATAGATAGCCAATAATGCAAGCAACAATATGCAAAGACAAAATTTTAAAATAATATGTTAGGGATTAAATGAGTTAATATATGCAACTCATTATGTTGTCTATATACAAGAGAAGCAAGTTTCATGAATCATATTACTAATATGTACAGTCGGGTTTATGAAAGACCAAGTTTGAATGTATTTAACAAAGGTTACTTATAATTTTTCCATGCACTTTCACTAAAAAGTGCTCGTATCTCCACCCAAAAATTTTCTGCTCCCATTTTATTGTATACCCCAATAAGTGTAGGATGGAAGAACTGGAGAGCAAGAATAAGCTTCGGAATGTAATGTCACCGTCCAAAATTCTAAACCTGTTCCAAAATTAATGATACATTCTAAATGCATTCTTCTAGTAATTCTGTAATAGTAGAATTTATATGAACAACAGTATTTGATTGCATTCTGTAACTCCATATATAATCCCAGTACTGTAGAGGAAAACACTATTTCTACATAATAATTCAGTCCCTAAAGCATAATATCATTCATCAAAAACCACCTGCCATTAATACATTTTGAGCTTAATTAAACCAATAGCTAACACTACAAAATAAGCAGTAGATACACATGCTAAACTACCTCAAGAATGACACAAACTCCAAACAAGAAGCAAAGGCTCAAACAAAGAACATGAGTTATTCCATACCTGAGAACTTTTAACTTCAGTTTTGAATTTCGACAAATTGGATTCCTGTGTCATCTCACTCTACCCAAAAAAACAAAGGTAATGTCCCTTTCAACAAGGCATTTCAAAATGCATACAACCAGTTGATGCCCAAACATTGAGATAAACAGTAAAGACACAAAGAAGACTCACTTTCTGCATTTCAGCTTTGGAAACAAAGGAATAAGAAACATTCTCCAAGCTGTCATTCAGAACTTCCGTCATAGCCGCCGTTATGGCCTCCGCTTGCGTCGAGGGCACGCCCTGCGCTTCTAATCTTCTCACCTAATTGATTAACAAAGTCAACGTCATTATTAATGAAGCAACAAATAATGAATGAGAGTGGAATCCCAGTTCAAATGCAAAGTGATTACGAGGGCCAAAGTGTCGACGAGGAAGAGGCGTTTGCCGTTGGATTTAGCGAGGTCGGAGATGGTTCTGGAGCCACACATCTGGATTCGGGGCGGCAAGTCCCGGCGGCCATCAGATGTTATAAGATAAAATGGGAACAAGGAATCCCGTTTGGACAGCGTTCACACCAAAAATAATGCTGATGTTTGTTTGCTTGCTGCCAATCACTGGATTTTATTTATTTATGTTGCTGTTGTGTTGTATGGATTGCCGATTTCAAAGAGGAAAAAGCAATTAACTGTGAAGAGATACATTGCAAATTGAAAAAGTCAAAAAGAACAAACGCCCACCGTGGGGCTCGAACCCACCCACAAGGTTAAGAGCCTTGCGCTCTACCGACTGAGCTAGACGGGCAGTTGATGACTACTATTTTACATTTTCCTTTTATCAAATTTAGCTATATTTTGATTGTTTACATTGGGCTAAAAGACTATCTATCTACACAATTGGGCCGGTATAGTTGTGGCAATACCATGGCTCCAGTCCACCCAATCTACTTTTGGGTTTGAATGTGGGTTATATTTAAAGTAATTAATTATATTATGGGTTTTGTTACGTTTAAGTTTTAATTAGTCAATCTCCTCCTCTAAGGTTTTGTGTAATTATATGTAAATTTTATGTGGTTTGAAAAATTATATTTAGCACGCTTAAAGTTTGCTTCTATTTAACAAATAAGTCCTTCGTTTGTCGAAATTTATAAAATTTACTGATATTAATAAAAAAATAAAATAAAATCTATATTTACCCCTGATTCACTTATAACTGACTTATTTTAGGTCAAATAAATTTTTTAATGATCAAAATACCCTTATACGTTTTGACACGTTAATGTATGTGAGAGGTATGTCTTCACCGTTATAAAGGTAGTTTAGTCCGAAAAAAATTATTTGACCTACAATAAATCAGTAATAAGTCAATCAATGAAAAGTCTCGATTTTTATTTCAATTTTTTTTGTTAATATCAATAAATTCAGAGAATTTTGACTAACATTGGGACTTATTTGTTAGAATAAAGCAAACTTCAAGAGTATTAAATGTAATTTTTCAGACCACGAGAGGTTTACGTATAATTACATCAATCTTTAAGTGATAGGAGTGTAATTATCCCTTTCTAATAATATCAAACAATTGATGACAAATATTACTATAATTATGAGTTCAATGCGAGCTATGTGTTTTAATTGAGTCAAACAACACCATATGTCCCATATGATTTCTAATAAGTCCTCGATGAGTTTTATTATGTTTAATTTTTAACTAGTCAATCAAATATTATTTTTAGTAACATCATGCAATTTTTAAAAATTGATTAAAAATATTATACTATATAATAATACTATACAATGTGAAGAAATATACTAATTTATTCATGATTATAGAGTAATTTTTAATTTTTTTTTGAAAATATTAAATATAAAATTTTCTAGATAAAACTAATTTCATTTAGTTTTAAAAAGAAAATAAGCATGATAGTCAATTATTAAATTATTCCTTTTTTTTTCTAGGAGTGTTCATTCATTAAAATCACATGGAATGTAATTAGACCAAAATTTCAATAAATAAAAAAATTCGATGCAATATTGAGAAAAGCAATTATTAAAGACTTACAATTCATAATTATATTTGATATCATTACATAACTTAAAAATTAATAGACGATATTTGATGACAATTAAAAATTATATCCTAAAAAAAACTCTTATCATATTTAACCCTATCATAAAACTTGTATAATATTGTGACAGTAAAATTAAAAGTAAGAGAAAAGAGAGGAGAGTTCTATATCATTTGTATGGACTCTAAAATTACAACCAAAGGTCTCATCTTTGATGAGGGGAGATGAACCAAAAAGATTACAATTGATGATAGAATGTAAAGACGATGGAAGATGAAGATGAACATCTACAACTAAATAAATTCTTAATATTCATAACACTCTCCCTTGGATGTTCATTAATCAAGAATATGCCTCGTTAAAACCTTTACTAGAAAAAGCCCTGAGGGACAAAAACCTATTGAAGGAAAAAAGAGTACATTATTCTTTAATACGTGAATATATACTGCCTCATTAAAAACCTTACAAAAAAAAAACACAGTGAAAAAAATCATGGTCAAGGAGAAAAGAGTGCAGTGTGTTTTTACTCCCCCTCATGAAAATATCAGTTGAGATATTTGAGGTGATGGACGCCAATATTATGGACTAACTTCTTGAATATTGCAGTCAGAAGTGCCTCAGTGAACAAATCTGTTAGATTGTCACTTGAACGGACTTGTTGAACATCAATATCACCATTCTTTTGAAGATCATGAGTGAGAAAAACTTTGGTGAAATATATTTCGTTCGATCCCTTTGATGTACCATTCTTTCAGTTGAGCAATACATGCTGCATTATCTTCATATAGGATCATTGGGATCATCTTTTCAAGTGATAATCTACAAGTCCCTTGAATGTGTTGAATCATGGATATCAACCAAACATATTCTCGACTTACCTCATGTATTGCTATAATTTCTGCATGATTTGATGATGTGGCTATTATTATTGTTTATTTCATAGATCGCCATGAAATAGTTGTACTACCATAAAAAAATAAATAATCAGTTTGTGATCTGCCATTATGAGGATCAGACAAATAGCCCGTATCGGCATAATCAATTAAATCAAAATTGGATACTTTTAAATAAAATAACCCCATATACATCGTACCTCTAAGATAGCGAAGTATATGCTTAATGTTGTGAATGAGAAATCCATAGATTAAAGTTTTGGATTTTCAAAGCAAATGTATCAGCAGCAAATTTGGATTGGATTTTCAAAGCAAATGTAACAGCAACCAATTTGAACTTTAAATGAAAAAGTTTCAGTTTTATTTCTCTAATTGCAATTGAATTGTTGTTGTTGTTTCATCCGTTTTCTTGTGGGCTGTTACATCAAAAATTTTAATGCCATTATACCATTTAAATGGTGCATTAAAGGGAGTGTGAATGGAGGTGCCTATAAAAGGCTGATGCTATACACTCCTCAAATATACCAAGAGAAATCTTCTCTCATTCTCGGCTCTCTACTCTATGTTTTAAGGTTTGAATTTCTTATTTCTATAAAGGCTTCTGAGTGTTTGTTCGAGGTGTTCTACGGTATAGTGCTAAGACCGTAAGAATGCAACCGTCTTATCCTAGGAGAAATTACGTAGTACCCGGTGCACTATTAATACGGGAAGTATATTTTCTTCAAGGCAAGCAGTAAATTCTGCGATTTGGTTAATTATGCGATTTGGTTAATTCTTACGATTACCATTGGACTGAGAATTGTTACGATACAATTCTCGTTGTAAGTTTACTATTTAATTTACTTATCGTAATTGCGTTTCTAACTATTATCTTTTATTTGTTCCAATGTGGCTTTAATTGCTTTTGATTTCTAAATCCGATTGTTATATTTCAAAATGTTGTTTCATTACTTGAAACTAAAATTTTTCCAACAATCTTGAAGAAAATATACAGGTTTTGAAAAATCGGATTTTTGTTGGAACGTTTAAAACAGTTTGTAAACGTTGTTTTTGAAAACTCGTTTTTTTGAACGCGACTTTCAATTTCCTAAAGATATTAAGAATGGCCGAGCCAATTTCTGTTGCAATTCCGATCGCACCAAAAGTCGACTTAACCGATTTACCGGATAAGTTTTCGGGCCAATTTTTCAAACGTTGGCAACAACGAATGAAAATTTGGTTAACGATGAAAGGACTTTTAACAGTGATTCAGGTGACCAGACCTGAACCTACTTATACAGATCCTAAAACTGCTGAGATAGCGCAGTGGACTGAGAGGGATCAAATAGGTCGAGGAGCGATTTTGTCAGCCTTGTCAAATACGCTCTTCGACGTCTATTGTTCCGACTCCTATACTGCCAAATCTTTATGGGATGAGTTGGACCGAAAATATAATACTGAAGAGCAAGGGCTCGAAAAGTATTATGTTTCTAAGTTCATACGGTATCAGATGGTTGAGGATAGGTCTGTAGCTGAACAGACTCATGAGATTATCAACCTTGAGCATGCTCTGGCTGATGCTGAGATGAAGCTTCCTGAGAAGTTTCCGGTCATATCCATAGTGGACAAATTTCCCAAATCCTGGGAAAATTTTGGCATGACACTCAAACATCAGAAAGGGAGATTGTCTCTGGATGATCTTATGATAGCTATCAGCATTGAGGAAGAGCATAGAAATCAGACCCATAAGATGCCAGTTGAGCATCAACCCAGAGCCAATCTAACAGTGGGGAAACAGAGAGTGAATAAGATTAACTTGAACTCAAAAGCCATCAATAAAGGCAATACCACCAAAAATAAGAAACCAAAAGCAAACAAACCATGCTGGAACTGTGGGCAGGTTGGACACTGGGCCAAGCTTTGTCCTAATAAAAAGGCCAAGACTGGGCAGGCAGTTTTCAACATAGTTGTGGGAGGTTCTAGCGGTGCTAGCACCTAAGGAGCAACGGAAGGGGATGTTCTGTAAAACCCGGACTTCTAACTATTTACGAACCTTGTGATCGGTTAATTAACACTGGAGTGTATGTGCACGTTTGTGCTAATAAATCTCTCTTTGTGTCTTATCAGGTCATCACTGGAAAGACAGTAAGTATGGGGAACTTTAGTACGACTGAAGTACTTGGGATAGGAAGCGTGAACTTGAAGTTTCCTTCAGGGCGCATTCTGTCGTTAAAAAGAGTTCATCATGTTCCCACTGTCAGAAGAAACATTATCAGTGGTTCTGTAATAGTTAGGGAATGATATGAATTAGCTTTTAAATTTAATAAAATTGTAATTCAGCAATTTGGTATTTTTGTTGGTAAAGGTTATTTAGACGATGGCTTGTTTAAAGTTCGAGTTGAGAATAATAAAAATGTTATATCTGATTCTATTATATTAAATGTTGAAACATCTACTTTGTGGCATAGTAGGTTAGGTCATTTGAATTTTAATTCCTAGTCAAAATATTGAACGAGATCACAAATGCCAAGTTTGTGTAGAAGCTAAACAAGTTTGGAAACCCTATCAGTCAGTTGAAAGGGATTCAGAAATACTTGATTTAGTACACACAGATATTTGTGAGTTCAATGGGTTTTGACCAGGGACCACAAACATTATTTTATCACTTTTATAGATGATTGCAGTAAATACTGTTATGTATTTCTCATGAAAAATAAGGATGAAGCTTTAGATAAATTCATTTTGTTTAAAAATGAAGCAAAAATCCAAACTGGTAAGAAACTTAAAAGACTAAGGTCTGATAGAGGAGGAGAGTATGAGTCGAGTAAGTTCACTGAATATTGTCAAACTTTTGGCATTATTCATGAAGAGACTCCTCCATATTCCCCTTCATCTAATGGAGTAGCTGAACGGAAAAATAGAACATTTAAAGATATGATTAATAGTCTCCTACTAACCTCCGGGTTACCAAAGTATTTGTGGGGAGAGGCTTTGAATACGGCTTGCCATATTCTGAACAGAGTCCCTCTGAAACACAATACGAGCACTCCTTTCGAATTGTGGAAAGGTATGAAACCAAGCCTCAAATACTTTCGAGTGTGGGGGTGCCTAGCAAAAGTGCTGGTCCCATAACACAAACGAAAGAAATTGGGCCCCAAGACTGTTGATGCAGTGTTGTTGGGCTATGTGGAGACAAGTTATGCTTTGAGATTTCTGGTTATTAAATCAGAAATTCCAAGCATTGAGGTCAACACAATAGTTGAATTTCGTGATGCTGTATTCCTAGAAGATGTTTTTCCTATGAAAACAGGAATACCTTCAAGTGTTTCACTTGATGATTCACTTGCCTCTACATCTATTCCTGAACATGTGGAAAAGATGACTAATGTGGGGGTTAATTCTAATAGTACTAGTCTGACACATGAAGAGTCAGATATACCTAGACGGAGTAAGAGAGCTAGGGTTGTCAAGGATTTTGGAAGTGACTTTGTCACTTACAATATCGAGGACGATCCAATAACTTTCAAAGATGCTATGGCTTCTTCGGAAGCTAAGCAGTGGAAAGAAGCTGTCAAAAGTGAGATGGACTCCATTGTTTCTAATGGAACATGGGTACTAGTCGATCTCCCTCCGATGTGTACTACTATTGGGTGTAAGTGGATTTTTAAGAAGAAACTGAAACCTGATGGATCTATCGATAAGTTTAAAGCCAGATTGGTGGCCAAAGGTTTTAAACAAAAGGAGGAATAGACTATTTCGATACCTTTTCTCCGGTAGCTCGATTGACTACAATTCGGGTGCTTATTGCACTGGCTTCGGTGTATAACCTCTCGATTCACTAGATGGATGTGAAAACAGCCTTCTTGTATGGTGAACCCAAGGAGGAAGTATACATGGATCAGCCTGAGGGATTTATAGCTCATGGTAACGAGCGCAAAGTTTGTAAACTTGTTAAGTCTCTCTATGGACTTAAACAAGCACCCAAACAATGGCATGAAAAGTTTGATCAAACTATTCTTGCATTTGGCTTCACTGTAAATGATAATGATAAGTGTATATACTGCAAAGTTAAAGGAGATAGAATAATTATTTTATGCCTGTATGTAGATGATATTCTGTTAATAGGATCATGTATAGAAATCATAACTGAAACCAAGTCATTTTTAAAGAATAAGTTTGAAATGAAGGATATGGGTGAGGCTGATGTAATTCTTGGTATTAAGTTGATTCGTTCAACTGATGGGATAACCATTTCTCAATCTCACTATGTTGAGAAGATAATTGAAAATTTTGGTTATCAAAATAGTAGAATTGCAAAAACCCTTATGATTCTTCTGTAGCTTTATTTAAAAATGAAAGTGGTGTTTCGGTTGCACAACTAAGGTATTCCCAAATTATTGGGAGTTTACAGTATCTGGCAAATGGCACGAGACCAGATATTTTATTTTTTGTCTCTAAGCTGGCTAGATACACTAGTTGTCCTGACAAAACTCATTGGGGTGCTTTGGATAGGGTACTAAGGTACCTGAAGGGCACAGTGTCACTAGCATTCATTATGGCAGATTCCCTGCTGTTCTTGAGGGATATAGTGATGCTAGCTGGATAGCCAAAAACTCCGGGAGTAATGGGTGTTCAGGGTATGTTTTTACCTTAGGTGGGGGCGCAGTCTCCTGGAAGTCTGCAAAATAGACTTTGATAACCCAGTCTATTTTTGAAGCCGAGTTATGTGCGTTGGATAAGACTGGTACCGAGGCAGAATGGCTATTTGGGTTGTTATCACAACTTTCCATTGTAAGTCAGCCTTTTCCACCTATTGCTGTACATTGTGATAGTCAAACCACAATTTCAAAGGTGAGAAGTCGTAAATACAACCAAAAGACCAAACGACACATCCAAGTTAGACTAAAGTCTATAAGGGCATTAGTGTCAGACAGAGTAATTGGCATTGACTTTGTGGGAACAAAGGACAATGTAGTTGATCCTTTGACGAAAGGATTAGATCTGTCACAAGTAAATAAATCCAGGTTGGGGATGGGACTGAAAACCCATCAATGATATAACTACAATGGCAACCCAACCTTCTAAGTGGAGATCCCACAAAGAAAGTTCAATGTTGTATTAACAAGTCGTAGGATATGTCAGAGCACCAAAATAGACTAATACTTTGTATCTGGAGTCTATCCCCTGTAATTCTGGAAGGTGTTGGTACTGCAAGTATAGTAAGAGTTTAGCTCTGAATGGGGTCAAGTCTATTAGACGAGATGCTAGCAGTGTATCCCTAGAGACGCCCAACTAAGTGAATGTAGTTGTTTGGCCGCAACTAAGGAATTGGGTTATTCCTGAAAATATTCATGAACAGGATCAGGACACATGGCCTATAGTGTCAACCCTAAAGATCAACACAAAGCCAGTGGCTTGTTGTTACTAACAGACGCTGTCACACTCACAGGCTCAAATTCAAGGCATAGTTCCATTTGACCTGGTGATAGCTGACGTTAGATAACTTAAGCAATGGTTCAAACCTGAAGGTACCATTGTTGAAAGCAAGTCACAGAAATTTGAGTTCAAATCTATGTATTTGTGGGGGATTGTTGTGAATGAGAAATCCATAGATTAAAGTTTTGGATTTTCAAAGCAAATGTATCAGCAGCAAATTTGGATTGGATTTTCAAAGCAAATGTAACAACAACCAATTTGAACTTTAAATGAAAAAGTTTCAGTTTTATTTCTCTAATTGCAATTGAATTGTTGTTGTTGTTTCATCCGTTTTCTTGTGGGCTGTTACATCAAAAATTTTAATGCCATTATACCATTTAAATGGTGCATTGAAGGGAGTGTGAATGGAGGTGCCTATAAAAGGCTGATGCTATACACTCCTCAAATATACCAAGAGAAATCTTCTCTCATTTTCTCTCATTCTCGGCTCTCCTCTCTATATTTTAAGGTTTGAATTTCTTATTTCTATAAAGGCTTCTGAGTGTTTGTTCGAGGTGTTTTACGGTATAGTGCTAAAACCGTAAGAACTGCAACCGTCTTATCCTGGGAGAAATTACGTAGTACCCGGTGCACTATTAATACGGGACGTATATTTTCTTCAAGGCAAGCAGTAAATTCTGCGATTCGGTTAATTCTTATGATTACCATTGGATTGAGAATTGTTACGATACAATTCTCGTTGTAAGTTTACTATTTAATTTACTTGTCGTAATTGCGTTTCTAACTGTTATCTTTTATTTGTTCCAATGTGGCTTTAATTGCTTTTGATTTCTAAATCCGATTGTTATATTTCAGAACGTTGTTTCATTACTTGAAACTGAAATTTTTCCAACACTTAATTCCATTTCAATGCTTTCGCTTGGGTGAAGAACTATATCTTGCTAATAAATTAACAGCAAATGTCATATCAGGTCTTATATGGTTAGCAAGATAAATTGGTGCTCCAATTGCACTAAGGTATGGTACTTCAAAATCAAGTAGTTCTTCATCAATTTCTCGAGGTCTAAAAGGGTCCTTCTTCGCATCTGATGATCTTACAACCATTGGAGTGCTCAATGGATGTGATTTGTCCATATATAATTTTTTAACACCTTTACGATGTAAGCTTCTTGATGCACAAGGATTCTATTTTTCAAATGTTCAACTTGCAACCCAAGATAATATTTTGTTCTTCATAAATCTTTCATTTCAAATTCTTTCTTTAAGTAGTTTATAGCTCTTGGAAGCTTTTCTGGAGTTCCAATAATGTTTAAGTCATCAACATAAACTGCAATTATAATGAATTCATTTCCAGATCTTCTCATGAAAATACAAGGACAAATAGGATCATTTTTATATCATTCTTTCTACAAATAATCACTGAGACAATTATACCACATTCATCCTGATTGCTTCAACCCATATAGGGATTTATTTAATTTAATAGAATAATGTTCTCGAGAACTTGAATTGTGTGCTTCGGGCAAATGAAATCCTTTAGATAGTTTCATATAGATAACATTATCAAGTGAGCCATACAAATAAGCTGTAATGACATTTAGTAGCTGCAAATCTAGTCCTTCTTTTACTGCCAGATTAATTAAGTACCGAAAAGTAGTTGCATCCATCACAGGAGAGTATATCTCTTCACAATCAATAACGGGTCTTTGTGAAAACCCTTGAGCAATAAGTCTTGCCTTATATCTGACTATTTCACCTTGCACATTTCATTTTCACACAAATACTCATTTGTATCCTACTGGTTTTACATCTTCAGGTATATGGACTACAGGTCCAAAAATCTTTCGTTATGCAAGCGAGTATAATTCTGCCTCAATTGCGTCTTTCTATTTTGGCCAATTATTTCTTTATCTGCATTCATGAATAGACTTTGGTTCATGATCCTCATTATTATGTATTACATTGAGCGCTACATTATATGCAAAAATATCGTCGATGATGACTTTATTTCTGTTCCAACATATTCCATTCAGGACATAATTTACAGAGATCTCTTCATTGTCATGAATTTCAGATACATGAGTTTCTTATGGAACTGATATGTTATTTATGCTCAGAGTTATATCCTCTATTTGGCCATCTTGATTCATAGCTCCTTTTATTTTTTGAGGATTTTTATCTTTGGATCCGATAGGCCTACCGCGCTTCAGGCGTGCTTTAGGCTCATTTATTACATTAGCTTATCTGACATGGACATCTAATTTTATCTGAGCATTAGCAGCTGGAACATGAGATTTAGTTACTCTTTTTGGGTCAATAAACACATCTGGCAGTTGATTAGCTAAACATTGCAAATGATTATCTTTTGAACTTCCAGTTCACTTTGATTAGTACAAGGATCAAGATGAGATAATGATAATTCATTCCAACTAATTTTCTGTCCCAACTGCTTATTCTCTCCCTCTAATGTTGGGTAAACTGATTCGTCAAAATGACAATCGGCAAAGCGAGCCATAAATAAGTCATCTGTTAATGGTTCAAGATACTTTATTATGGAAGGAAACTCAAATCCAACATAAATTCCCAACTTCTCTAATTACACATCTTATTACGCTGTCGTGGTGCAATTGGGACATATACCACGCACCTAAAAACTCTTAGGTGGGAAATATTTGGTTCTTGACCAAACCAATTGAAGAGGAGAGATCTTGTGATAACTTGTTGGCCTAATGTGAATTAGTGTTGCTACATGCAAAATAGCATGTCCCCAACAAGAAGTGGAACGTTTTGATCTCATAAGCAATGGTTTTACAATTAATTGCATACGCTTAATGAGTGATTCTGCAAGACCATTCTGTGTATGAACATGTGCTACAGAATGTTCCACATCAATTCCAATAGACATATAATAGTAATTGAAAGTTTATAAGTGAATTCTCCAGCATTCTCAAGACGTATTTTCTTAATTGGATAACTAGGAAAATGTGCTCGTAATCGAATTAATTGAGCAAGCAATCTCATAAACACCGGGTTACGGGATGATAACAAAGACACATGTGACTATCTAGTTGATGCATCAATTAAAATCATGAAATATCGAAATGGTCCACATGGCATGTGGATTGGTCCACAAATATTGCTTTGTATACGTTCCAAAAATGCTAGAGATTCATTCTTTTTTGTTGGTGATGGTCGAATAATTAACTTTCCTTGAGAACAAGCAGCGCATGAGAAATTATTGGATTGAAGAATCTGTTGGTTCTTCAATGTATGTCCAGATGAATTATCAATTATTTTTCGCATCATAATTGATCCGGGATGACCTAACCGGTCATGCCAAACAACAAACTTATTATGATTTGTAAACTTCTGGTTTACGATAGTATGAGTTTCAATTGTACTAATATATGTGTAGTACAGTCCAAAAAAATCCTGATACTTTTTTCAATATGCATTTCTTTCCCGAGATCACATTGTGATATAGAGATACTCAATATTATTTCATTTGTTGTCTCAATATGATATCCATTTCGGTAGATATCCTTAAAGCTTATAAGGTTTCTTTGAGACTTGGTGGAATAAAGTGCATCATCAATATAAAATTGTGTTCTACTAGGTAACAATATAGTACCTATTCCGGATCCTCAATTAAACTTTGCACTATTGGATATAGTACTAACATTGGCTTCTTGTATTACTAAATAAAAGAAGTACTTTTTATCCTTAAGTGTTGTGTGAGTTGTGGCACAATCAGCGAGACATATATCTTCATTATTGATGTTGGCGCTAACCAAATAGATACTCATTCTTGAATAAAACATGACAAAATATAAAACTAATATCAGTATATGCTAAAGTTAGACAAAATATGTAAATAAGTTCTTTATTATCATAGAAAACATACTGGACACAAGATCTATAATACTAAACAAGAAATAAGAAAATTACATGCTAACTTTCCATCACTAATTAAGTGATCAATGTTCCCATTTGGATCGGCAAAACAATCAGCAACATCTAGATATGTCATATCAATATATCCATCACTTTCATCATCGACAAAATTTGTTTCAATCTTTTTATTCTTATTTTTTAGAGATTTTTATAAAGGTCAACAAGATGTTTTAGCGTACGACGGGTACGAGACCAATGACCTTTTCCGCCACAACAATAGCATGATTCTCCACATGTTTGCTAGTTTGGCCACTATTTTCTTTCTCAGATTTTCCTTCACCGTTTTTCCACTTCTGGTGGAAAGCTATATTCTTAGAATTACTACCATGATATCCACGTCCATGACCACGACCACGACCACGGATATGGTTATGGCCACGACCCCGACCACGATATAGTTCATGATTATAATGGTTGCGTGTTGCTACATTCACTTCAAGAAATGGAGCAGAACCAGTCGGTCAAGACTCATGATTTTTCAGCAAAAGCTCATTATTTTGTTCAGCCACGAGGAGACAAGAAATTAACGCAGAATATTTCGTGAAATATTTTTTCACAATATTGCTGCTGCAGGAGCATATTGGATGCATGAAAAGTGGAGAATGTTTTTTCTAACATATCAGCATCAGTGATTGTTTCTCCACACAATTTTAACTGAGAGCTTATTCTGTACATTGCAGAATTGTACTCACTTACAGTTTTAAAATCCTGCAATCTCAAGTACATCCAATCATAGCGAGCTTTTGGAAGAATTATAGTTTTCTAGTGGTCATACCTTTCTTTCAAGTTATTCCATAGAACAAGTGGGTCTTTTACCACAAGGTACTCGATTTTTAGCCTTTCATGGAGGTGGTGACGAACAAAAATCATAACTTTGGCCTTATCTTGATTAGATGCTTCATTTCTTTACTTGATAGTGTTTTCAAGACCATTTGCATCCAAATGAATTTCAGCATCTAATACTCAAGATAAATAGTTCTTCCCCATAATGTCAAGAGCGAAAAAATCAAGTTTTGCAAGGTTCGAAATAATAGTACTATCATAAAAATAACAAAACAAGTTAGACAATTTCCAATATTATAAAATCAATAGATTAACAATTAATTAACAAGTAGATAGTTGTGACATGCTTATAATACATCACAATTAATATGTGATCACATTATAATATTATCTTCAAAACCAATATATCATATGCATGTAAAAGATATTATAATAAACTATAATTGATGAAATAAAACATGTAAGTAATGAAGTAGTTTTACTAGATATGTCATTACAAAAAATTTAGTATTGGCAACACAATATTTTCCATGGCTTAAAAGCCATAGTGAATATCAAGAAAAACTATGGTTCATTCAACCGTGCAATAATTTCTTATCCACCTTAGCTAATAAAGTCGAGGTGAACACTTGGTTTATTTATTTTTTTTAATTTTTTCTTTATCATTGTTTCTTTATCTCTTTCATAGTCTCTTATTATTTTTTTCCCCTCTATTTTTCTTCTCCCTCTCTCTCTCACTCACTCACACTCACACACACACACATTGATCGTCTTCTCCCTCTCTCTCTCTCTCTCTCTCTCTTCTCTCTTTCTCTTTTCTACTCATTTTCTCTACTTCTTTCCAATTCCTATTCTGTTCAAACTATCTTCCATTTCTTTTCACCTTAAATTCAATTTTTAGGTTTATTTTTTAAAATTCCTTTTCCATAAACCCTAGAAACACTATAGTATGAAATTTCCTCTTCATGAGGCAATGTAGAAGATACAGACGAGGGGATATTGATATTAGACGTGTAGCAAGTGGATCTAATGCAGAGTGAAACTTGAGTCAAAATTCTAGTGCGATGAGTTTATCTCTAAGTGACTCCAATTATTGATAAATTAGTTTATCTTAGTGGGCATACATGTTTCCTTGTTCCATGTTTGTGAGCTTGTTGTTGAATTCTATAGTTTTGCCCAAATAAATGTGCTAACATTTACAAAATATTCTCCAATTGTGTGATTATCTATGATATTTCTATAAATAAACACTGAAATTTACAAAATACTCGAGGCATCTTGTCCATGTAAGCAACTTATGGGCACTTTAGAGAAATACTGCAGTTTATTTACCGAAGAAAAGGTATGCTTTAAAAGTTGGTTGCATTATTTGTGGAACACTTGTATTATAGGAGTAAGAAATTGTATATCAAACTCAGCATAAGGATTTAGTATAATGAAGACGGATCAAGGAACATCCTTGGCTCACACATTTACTTTCATTGAATAAGCTTTCTCACATTTCAAAATGTCATGTTCCAATCAACTCAAAGAGTTATTTCAAGTACTATAATAGAAAAAACTTGCTAAAGTAATGGGAAACAGTTGTAGATGAGTCCACATGTCTTTTTCTCCTTCATTCTCCTTCATTGCTTTATGATCCAATAAATTACTCCTCTGCTTAGTTGTGAGATTTGTTAGCTTATTATTCCTCTTGTTTCACTAATTTTTAGACAGTATAACATGTCTTATGAAATATTTATCACTCTTGCTTTTCAATTATCCCTATTTATCAACAAATCTCATTGATGGCCGACCACTGTGATTTACAATCACATACTTGTTAAGTTCAGGCTCGATAGAAAAGTATTAACCATTCGGATAAAAAGAATCTTTCTTGTACCAGAACTTGTACCTAATAGTAGCTATTGTATATATCATTTTACCATGATTACATGGAAATTGTTGTCTTAAAGAAAAAAATGGAATAGAAATGAACAATTATTTTTTCAATGATTTTTGTAAAAGCTACAAAAATTGGATCTATCACGAAGAATATATGAACCTATTTATAGAAATGATGAGCCAGGGCCAGAAGGGGAAAGAGGTGATGATATGGTAGGGTTAATTTATGAGGCAATGGGAATGGGACATATGCATGTTTATATAGGAAATGATACCTAAAGTACAAAAAATGATTATATGAGTGGAGCTGATGAGAAAACATTGAAGTTTTATCAATTGTTAGAAGATGCAAATCATGAGCTATATCCTGGGCGTACTGATTTCACAAAATTATCATTCTATGTGCATTTATTTAATTTAAAGGTGAGGTCAGGGTGGACTAATAAGTCATTTACCCTACTTCTTGGGTTATTAAATAAGACATTTTCTAAAGATGTGAATTTACCAAAAGATTTTGACGAGGCTAATAAGATTTTGTTGAAAATGCTATTTTTTTGTTGTAATATTGTTGAAGGACATCTCCCATGAATGTAAGTTCCTGAGGCTACTGATAATCCTCAATTTTTTAATAGATAGACTCTCAAAGCAAAGCAACAACCTCTCAAGAGTTCCCAACTTGTGCTCTCCAATCCAAATCTTGAAATAATTTAGTCCACAAAGATTCTTATATTAACATATTTAGGGATTGAGAAAATAATAATAATTTCAGCCACATAATTTGCTTTGCAGGTCATTGACATCCAAACTGGATGCTTGAACTTACGTACTTTAGTTGTTTGTTACCTTCAGCTTTGACTACGTAAAATACTCTCTTCTGAGGAGAAGAATGTTATATATCACTTCTTATTGTTAGGTGTATTTAAGCTCTACTCCCATTTCTAAGGTTGGCTTTTATTTCTCTGCATATCATTCATTGCGAAGCATGTTATGAACTTTTGTTTTTGCTAATTATTTGTGAAGCTAGATAACTTGATTTGGGTTTTGGAGATATACATTTAAGTGCTAATTTGACCTTAGAAAGGTTTCTGTCGTTGTTGCTTCTCCCTTTATTTTTTATTTGAAGCATGTGAATTGGCAACAACTATCATGATATGCATTTTTTCTTTATTGGTAAAAATCATATTGATGACTAAAGCTATCTTTTGCTTATGTTTGAGCTAAGTTAATCACAATTTTTCTATTAAATTAATTTTAGTTATTCTTTTTTAAAATTGTAATTTTAGAAGCTCAAACAACATAAATTTCGTTTAATCTCAGTCAAAAGGTTACATATTTATACTTAATTGGATTATAATCATGCTATATTCGCTTGGATTAAGGAAATTCAGGGGGCACTTAAGGTATCATCTTTTTGAAGAAATTTCTATTCCATGTTTGGTTACTTAGTCATTCACATTGAAATTTAATTGTATGTGATGGGGCATGAAAAATCACAACTAGTGAAAATCCAGTTGATTAGTTTATCTTTAGGTGTTTACTTTTACGTTTTATTTGTGTTTTCTTAATATGTTTTATGATTGCAGTCTAACACAATCTCTTTCCTCTCATCAGGCTTCGAGCTGCTCAACAAGTATATAGACCACCATAATATTTGAATCTATAGCCAAAACGGCTGCTCCAAGGACAATGCAATCAGATTTTTCTTTGAAGATGCTAAAATAAGAATTAGCATTTTTTAAATTTCATTGTGGTCGTAGTTTGATAGCATCTTTGATTTTAGTTAAAAAAAAAAATGAATCTATTTTGATTTCATGCTCATTGGGGAGTCTAGATTTCTATAATGTTTTCTTCTCTATCAAATGCATAAATGTTTTGAAGGATGTCCTTATCCTTTTAATTATTGATAGTCTAAAACAATGCAAAGTAATGGTCATAAACTATTGCTAGTGAAATTGGAGTGTGTGAAACACCTATTCTCAAATAGTATAGACCAATGGTCATAATATACATTTTTGTAGGATTTTCATTTTAGTATTTATATTATTGATAATTCTATATTTTGACCTATTTATTAATTTAATATAATTCAATTTTTGTTTCAAAATGTATTTATTTATTTATATAAAAAATGTATTTGCCATGGCTACAAAGCCCTAGTAAAAGATGTCATATATAATGGACTTTTTAGCCAAGGCCCTCAAACCATGGCAATTGCCGTGGTGAATACATTGGCCATGTCTAAAAGCCATGGTGAACGTATTGGTTACTCTTGCAACTACCATGACTTGGTAGTCGTGGTGTAGCGGTTGCAAATAATTATTAGCAACGGAAATTAATTTTTAGCTATTGTTTTTTGCCATTGCAAAAACTATGGTAGTGTTTGGATTAGGTTTTGGATTGTTTTGTTTTTGTGTTTTTGAGATAGAGAGAGAAAAACTGAGAAAAATAAGTGTGTGTTTGAAATAGATGGTATGTTTGGATTTGTGTTTTGAGATAATATAAAATAGTTTAAAATAAGTGGTGTATGTTTGATGTTGAGATTCGGGAGACAAATGTGACTGTTCATTGTCAAATTATGTTTTTTTAATATTATATTTATATATGTTATAATATATTATATATATATAATTATTATTTTAGTATAATATATTATTATATACATAATAATATATAATAGTATATTGAGTACAAAATATTTAAATAGTGCAAGTTAAAAAAATTATAATTAATAGTTAAATGCACTATAGTAAATGGGTTGAAAATACATTCGTTAGAAGTTAAATTTAGAGTGATAAATTTAGATAGATAATTAAAGTAATCAACATTTACGACAAGGTATCTCTATACATTCGTTAGATGTTAAATTTGGAGTGATAAATTTAAATAGATAATTAAAGTATTTCAAATTTATATAATGACGTATAAATTACTAGTACATTGTCCTCGGTATACAAAACTGGTAAAGTATTTCATTGAGGTAGAGATTCAAATATTGTTACTCAATAGCATTGACATTAAATCTTTTTAATGTCAATGGTTTCATAAGTTCGTAATTATTTTTGTTAATAATTTTTTTTATTATTTAAGATATATTATATATATATATATATATATATATATATAATACAAATAATATAAAAAAAAGTAAAACTCATTTGCTTTGGTGTGGAGTTTATGTGATTATATGAAATAATAATATATATTTATAAAAAAAAATTCATGCAATACATTATTTTATTGAAAATAATTTCATTGGCCTTTATATTCATCGTGAAAATATTTAATTGATAAATCGAACAATTAACATTTTGCCAATACACCCGCAGTAGTGGTGTAATGTTCAAATATTTTAAAATTTTCTCAAATATTACGTTCAACTTATAGTTGAATGAAATACCAGGTGAACAGTTAATTACCTAAAATTATGAAATATTTTTACTCGTGCCATATAAGGCACTCATTTTCTACAGAATTGTCCAATTATGCCAATACATATCTGCACGACATATAATATACAAATGGATTAGACTCGCACAAAAGTCAACAATAGATATATGCTTTGTACGGATTAAAACAACACTTTATTCGCATTTTTCGGGTGGGCACTGTACGCCTAAGGACCATCACGCGGCCGGGTGGAGTCCCTGTGGTCGGCGTGAACGTGTTGTGCTGTCTCATCACTGTTAGTTTGGGCACCTCGATCAGACTGCACCCCAAAATGACGGATGTAGTCTGTCCATGATCCAATTCCCCCCACTTCCGAGCCCATGTCGAGACTGCGTCGTGCGGCGAATGAAGTACTGTGTGGCATTTGTGGGCCACCATCGCCACGCGCTACATGCTTCACTGCATCCCAACTAGCGATGTGGGTATGCGTCTATACCGATGGGGCCGCTGAATCTGATATGACAATGGGTGCATCAACGCCTCCTCTCACTGGACTACGCAATGAGTTAATGCTCTCGTTGTCTTCTACAGCGCCTGGTCCTCAACAGGAACACCCGATAACCTAATGGGGCCCCACACCTCTGGCATGCTGGGATAATGTGGCTCTGGGTACTGATAGTACCGGCTAGCCAACGGGTAATACTGCAACAGGATTCAATTGAAAAATTGTATGTCATTGCAATTAAAAAAGTAAAAAATAGATAGTTTGCAAATGTTAAATAGATGTTTTCTCTTAATTGAAAATAACATGACGTACCCGTGACGCCCGTGGTCGCAGCTCCGAGGGAAACACCATAAGAAATGTTTCAATATCATAAAAAATCCCTGGTAACTGAGTGATGGCGTGGAACTAATTAAATCGCCTCTTTAACTCGTAGAATTTTTCACGAACCTGGTCGCGGGTGTAGGGATATCCAAAATGTCTGCGTAGTCCACGTGCCCAATGATCCATCTGTGCCTCCGCAAGTGCGTCGTCTCTCATGGGCGCTCGTGTGTTGTCGTCCACGATCATCCACATGAATCGCTGCTCAACATTTAACGTCCAGTGTAAATCCTATGGGAATCCAGCGGTCTCCAGATATCTGCGATATGCCATGTCTGCAAAATAAAACTATTTGTTAGGAAATAGAAATGTAAAACATAGCATCACGTACAACTCAGGTTCAGATTTAGAAAAATTCGAAATTGCTTTTACTAATACAAATACAGCGTTACAAGTTGATTGTCAATAAAGCACTTGTCAGTCTCATCCGAATATCTACTAAACTGCATTATAGTACACTATGAAGCTAGGTGAAAATTGAAAGAGGTTTTAACCGTTTACATATGAAACAACAATTGTACACTAGGGTCAACTCCTAGTTCGGATGGCTGGATTCCCACATCTGCATTGCTATGCTATCTCGAAGAATGCGTTGGGATTCTAATTCGTAAGTGGTTGGATATCCCCTATGGTAAAATGTTTCCATATCAGCCGGAGTGTCTTCGTCCGGTTCGTTGAATATGAGATCATCGTTGCTAAACTTATGGATGAAGTTGTGAAGTGTGCAACATGCAATTACTATATCGATCGGGTGGTTTAGAAGGTAACTGGGCATCCCCCACTGTAGTATTGGAAAATGTTTCTTCAGTAAGCCGAAGCATCGTTTAATTACATTCCGCAACCTTGAATGTGCATGGTTAAACATGTCCTGTGGGGTTCCATATGGACGACCTTGTCCTCGCCACTCAGGTAGGTGATACCTCGTTCCACTCAGGTAGGTGATACACAATTATGTAACAAAGTTGTTCGTAGACAATTATGCTACTAATTGCCAAGGGGTTACACAACTAATAAGACATAAAGCTCAAATGGATGTGAACTAACATATCAAAGTAAACAACATGAACATCACACTTGACCCACATTCAAAAATGGATACCCAAGCACAATCAAAATAAATACGTACAATTTTTAGTACCAACACCATAACTTCAAATATTGGGGTAAAGTGAGTTATAAGTACCTTTTTCAACAAGAAGAGAGATGATAGTTTGATAACTACTAACAACAACCGCCAACGTATTATCGAATGCAAGAGAGTGCAATAGACTTCAAAAGGTAATTCGTCGTGAATTACTGTAGGAACTCCAAGTTCCCAAATACTACCCACACCCACACTATAACAGTTCAATCGTTGTTGTCGTTTAGATGTAGTATTCTGTATTATATTCTTTCTCTATATAGAGTGAAATAACTCCCATTTAACCCCACAATTATAAAAATGTGAGACAATGATACATGTGAAGGTGACAGGATGCAGTAAAATATGCACAGCGTGTAGTCTAATCAAATATCAATTAAAACAGAGCCAAATAAAGTAGTCAAAATTGTGAAGCATCAGTGTTAACTGTACCCATATGCAGTCAACAGTGTTCAGCAATAATTCTGAAAAGTTGGATAGTACAAACAGTGGTCAGCAATAATTCTCCAATTCCACATCAATTGGCTCAATGCCACTTAACAATAAAATATCAACATGAGTATTTAAAAATTACCAGTATATGTGAAATTAAATTAAAACAAAATTATTGAATAATTTTGTTCAAACCCGAATTTGATTTGCAGGAAATCGATGAAAGCAAATAGCGGCGCACGGCCAAGGCTTTGGAGGAGTTAACACAGTTCTGATCTTGGAAAAATCCCAACACACGACGGAAGACTGGCGAATGAACGGCTAGCGGAGCGGGCGGTGCTGGCGGTGGCCACGGGACCTCGTCGCGCGGGCCGCTGGGAGTACGGGCGGATGGGTGGACGAATGAACGGCGGACGAAGGTGGACGAACGAACGGCGACGACGAACGGCGCCTCGGGGTGCGGGCGGACGGCGCCGTGCTGGCAGACGGCGCTGGTGGCGGACGGCTCCGTGCTGGCGGAAGGCGCTAGTGGCAGAGGCGCCGTGCGGCCGGACGGCGCTGGTGTCGTGCGGCGAGCGGCGCCTGAAGGGAGAGAAGATGTGACAATGTGAAGTAGGGTTTTGTGTTAGGTTAGACATATTGGGTACCTATATTTGGGTTAAAAAGGCAAAACTAAAATCAGTCAAAATAATGCAAAACACCATGTCAAGGTGTAGATAATTATAAAACAAACATTGGACTGGTTTTGGGCCATCTCGGAGATGGGCCAAAACTTAATCCAACATAACCTATCATTTTTCGTAGTGTGTTGCTATAGAGATATTACCTTGAAAAATTAAACCTTACTACAAAGATCACCTTGATAGTTAGATGGAGCTTTCTTGAAATTGTAGAGCTTTCGTGTTGATAACGTATTATAAAACTTGTATAATATTGCAACAATATGAAAATTAGAAGTAAGAGGAAAGAGGGGAGAATTCTATATCAATTCACTATCTACCATACAAAATAAAATGACCTATTTATAGGTTCCAAAATTACAATCAAGGTTTCATCTTTGATGGAGGAGATGAACCAAAAAGATTACAATTGATGATAGAATATAAAGATGATGGCAGATGAAGATGAACATCCACAACTAAATAAATTCTTAATATAACAAACCCAATAATATTCAAATGAATCCATTTTCAACCTGACCCGTATTAAATCCATACATTTGAACCAACTTTGAACAATTTACCCCTTGTGTTTTAAAAAATGAAGCAATTTACCTTTCTACCTAAGGAGATAAATTGCTTCAATTTTAAAAATATAGGGAGGTAAATTGATATATTTTGAAAAACATAAAGAGATAAATTACTTTTTTATTTTTCATAAGGGAGGTTGTTTGCCTATTTTCCCTAACACGTGTACGTATATCGCAATTTACCCTCTAATTGAGAGAAGACATGTTTTGTACAAGATGAGCACACATAGACAATCTATCTTAGTTTTCAAGACAAAAGGAGTAAAAATTAAGAATATTATGATCTCCAAAATTTATTGTTCAAAAGGACTGCCTCTAACAAGTTACTACTCCTCTCACTAATGGGGAATCATGATACCCAAAACATCTATCCTTTTGGGCCACAAATAGATTCATACATACTAACAGTAACACCAAGCCAAGTATATTTCCAGTTGAGATCGTTCATCATACAGGATTCGATTTCAATCGTCGCCATCTTCTTCGATTTTGCATCAAGGCGAAACTGGGTGATAATCTATGACTTGGCTACTCTTTTGGTTGAAAACAGGATAATGAGTATCCAGCTCAAGCTGATCTAGATGAGTTGGCTGCCCCAGAGGTAAGACGAATGACCCTCTATAATATCAGTCACGTCTACCTGTTAGATTCATGAGGAGCAAAAAGGAAATGGCTTAGAAGTTTGCATATGTAGCTATGTTTAGCAGGCGTACATTCTTAAGAAACAGAAGACTAGGAAGAAACTACAAGTGTTGCATCATTTACGTTTTCAATCCCAGGCACGTCCACTGGCTGAATTCCCGCCAATCCTTTGGTGAGAAGACTGTTCAAATATAAGACATTGTGGCGTTAAATCAAAAATCAAGGGGAAAGATATGAGAGTTTACTTTTTGAATAATAGAATTACAGATACCATCATAAGCACATATTTCAAACTAAAATAAGACTGGATTTCGACTTGAACATCCTAAAACATTGGATGGTAGTGTTAAAAGTTGATACCTGGCACGAAATGCAATCCCAAGCATCCAATCCTTTGTGGAATAGGCATTCACGTATCTCCCAGCTACTACCTGCATAATATATGTGGTTAACTTGAAACTATATTGAGACACAAATGGTGAGAGATTTCTAGTAGTGAGATTCATTCAGTAGTAAAGGTGACATACAACAACCTTTCGAGTAGCTTCCCAGTTCTCGTCTTTAATTGCCACAGGAGCTCCAAGAAGCACAACCCTTTCCACAATTCCAGCAGCTGAAAAATAAGAAAATGAATAGTTGTTATAGACAACCGTATATCTTGTAACAAAAAAAAACTAAATACTTTTTTATAGAGAAAATGAGCGAAAACCTAAAATTAAAACAAAGAAAATGCTGCTTGTAGTTCAATTGTAGATTAAAAGAAACCCCTAGACTATAGTCAGAGTCAAAGGTTTTACAGCCTCCATGATAACTTATATAAACGAAATAGCTTAATCCCAAGAGATTCAATTAGAATGGTTGACAACAAGGTCACCAGTGAAGAGACTGCTTGACACAAAGTTGGAATAGATAAAAATCAAAGAATAGTAGTTATCGTAAAGCCTGAAGTTTGAAACATGAAATAAGAAATTAATGAATGCATGAATATGAATAAGAGTTAACAGAAGATAATCAGGTCAACCATCACTGCGTAATGAAATAAATGTATGTTTTCCCAGATTCACTTATCCTTTTAAGCATCCTCTAAAAGGGTAACCTTACCATTAGCTTCACTTTCAGCCAAAATCTGGAGGCACCTGAAGATTACCCTTGCTCCAAGTGAGAAACCTACGAGAGTGACAGGCCTTGGAAATTCACAGACACCAATAAATAAGAATTAGAAGGAGTAAATAAAATATAACTCTGCTGAATGCAATAAAGTATACGATTTAGAAATTTAGTAGGTTACCTATGCCCTTGCAACCCTTTTAGTAATGCTTCTGCAAGCAATTTTCCTGCCTTATCAGACCTACAGAGTAGCAGCCATCACAAACATAAGCCTTTTCTGAAATAGGATCGCAATGGTAGAAGGATGACATTGTTCATGTATTCCCTCATTCCCAATTAAAGTGTCCAATTGACCAGGCATGGAATTGAAGTTTTAGATGAACGTCGAAAAAGTTCAAGCTTTTTGTGTAATTTACACTTGTCCTTAACAATAGTGGT
Organism: Sesamum angolense; assembly: GCA_034509725.1. Taxonomy (NCBI): domain Eukaryota; kingdom Viridiplantae; phylum Streptophyta; class Magnoliopsida; order Lamiales; family Pedaliaceae; genus Sesamum; species Sesamum angolense. The sequence continues at coordinate 19,499,118 of JACGWL010000001.1, forward strand.
TGACAATAACTTCTTTAAGTGCGTTGGTACTTCTAAAAATAGAATTTTAATTTTTAGAAAATATAATCTTATTTTGAGATGTCATGGAAAGAGAAAAGAGAGCTTTCATTTTCAAACAGAGGACGTTTAACTTCATGAAACACTATACATATATACACACATGAACTAGGGGCCAACTGCATATCCCCCACCTGCACCCACTACACCCGACAGGAAATCTGTCTAGAAAAATATTCACCATAAATATTCTTTTATTACTAGGACAAATATTCAGGTTCTATAAATGTTTTCTTGCGGAGAGCTTCTACAAAGTTCTTGCTATTGACATATTTCTTAGAGACAAGAGAAAAGGGAGAACCTATCAATTGCAATTGTCCATTTGCTATCAATAAAATCAGTAAGAGAAAGCAATGTTGCTGGCCAAACCAGTGCCGCCGTAAGAGTGCCTAATACAGTCATCATTGCACCTCGCTTCATCACTTCCCTGGCAATGCCTGCAGGAAAAAAGTGATCATATCTATATCACTGAACACGTTCCAGTTCACACAGCTGCTTGCGTTATATTCAATTTCATAAACAAATCCTTTACTTGAAGTAAGCCAATCTTGAATAGCAGTGCTTACAGCAATTAGATGCTGGGATTCCCACTGTAGCGCATACCTAACAAATGTTAAAGGTAAGCTTAACAGCATGAAATAGTTTAGGAGAGCAGTAAAACCACTTCCTTCACTCATAGTGAAACCATAAAACCAGAGAGAAGTTCGCTACCTTTCCAATTTATCATGTTGTTCTTCCCAAGGTCTAATAAAATCTTCTTCCTCAAAAACGAACCCTGATACAGAGATCTCAACAGCTAGCCGCTGACAAGAAAATTATAGTGAGGGGAGCTACAGCACAAAGGACACACAGTGAAAAACAAATGTTTCAGCTTCTATATGAAGGTCAAGATAAGAGATTGGTGTATCCACAAACTCATGTAACAAGACAACAGAATTAGTACGAAATCACTAAGCCCTTTACTTTATTTTTCTTTTTACTTGTAACCTATGGAAAGCCCAAAAACTCACTCCTTGGTTATGATTTTCCCCTATAGCCTTGAACTCAAATTCATCAACATCACCAATTCTCCTAGCCATTTTGGTACCAGAAAGTCCAGCTCCAGCAGCTGTGTCAATTATTAAATCAGTGGGATGTCAAGATGGATGAACAAAATATGAACAGAAAATTATTAGCAAATGTAAAGAGCTAATTAGATTTGTTATTTAGCAGTATGAAAGCACAAATGTGATAGCAATTTCTGTATGCGAGGAAGATGGACTTAGAAAATATGTTTAAGTTATGAATATATATCTGATAATGCACCATATACTTACCACCAAAAGAAGCTGCAACTGCAACAGAACCTGCAACACTTCCAGCAGCACTAGCAACCGCAGCAAAGCCACTTGCTCCAATAACAGGAATAATAGTCCCTAGTGTAGGTGCTAAAGCACCAAACCCAGCAGCTATTGCTGGAGCAGCTAAACCTGGTTAAGACAGTTAAATAAACCCAAAGATCAAAATACCATCCTACCAAGAAAACCCAACATTTGCAAAAACTTGTTCGCGAACATACCCATCAATGTAACACAACACAGACCAATGAAGAGTGTCATACCTCCAGTAATTGCCATCAAGGTACCTCCAGTTAATGCAGCAGCGCCGATAATACCTCCGCGTTTCCACTTATCCCATGTGCTTTCTGGAGATCCACATTGTTCTTTAGATTCTTCCTCCTTCAAAAGAGCCATTGCAGAACAAGCAACCACCATTTCAATGGCTTCCTGCAAAAGTATATCTTTTAAAAAGATTAATGATGATATTCATGAGATTTCTAGAAAGTTGGCAAATCCAAGACCACCTCAAATGCATATACTTCTCTTGCTTGGAGATCAAGAAATGTATAGGAAATAGGTATGAGTTCCCAAGATCAAATTGCAAGGGATCAATGTTTTTTTTCTTCAAAAGGGAAATCATAATACCAAAAGATCATACAACAAACACATCATTGGAAAGAAACTATAGGATATAACATAAAGAGGGAACACATTAAGACATTCTTTCATTTTTCAGCAGAATTTTCACAATGAGCATGGACTTCTGTTTTAGTCCCAGAACAATGGGAGGGGACACGAGAGATTTCACATTAGCAATGTCAGCTGCAACGATATTTTTATATGGGGAAAAATGAGAATAGAATCATAAATTTCTTAGGTTATAATGGTTATACATAAAGGAATGACCCACAAAGAGTTATTGATAGAAAATGTTCCAAAAGAAACTAAAACATATGCATATTTGTACCATTTTCATCCACTTATATCAAACCAGGCTGCTAGCAACCTCAATGCCACACGATGTCTGGCATCATATCCCTTTCTTCTCTTGGTAGATTTGTTATTGTCTTCGGGGATATCTGCCAGACAAGCTGAAAGAAGCTGATATAGAACTGTCACTTTTCTCGGATAACTAAGCATTGGTGCCTCTTCCATTTGTTTTCCAACTGATTCCAACATGGGTGTTCCCTGGGCTTGCTCAGCAATAGACTTAGTAATTTTAGTTTCCTGCTGAGAATTATCAGGTATATTCAGTTCTTCAGATTTTGCTTCTGGAATTATCTCGGGATCGGGAAATTTCTCCCGACAGGCCTGCTTATATTCTCGTTGTTTTTCTTTCTTGGAATCATACTCAGCAGGAGTTTTTTCCATGCTTGACGACATAACATCAATACCTTTTGCCACAGAGACTTCTTTTTCAACAGCCTCTGATGACATGTAACCACTTTCATCCATAAGTTGCCTTACGAACTGGAAACAAAATAAGAAGGATCCCATAATTAGAGATCAAGCCCATTAGCTGTAATGGATTGCTAGCATGGGAAGATACTGGAACTGCAGAATACTCATAACCTCAAAACTCTACAAGAATTAATAAAGGACACTATGAAACTGAGATGTGTAAAGAAAAGCCATACGCAACCTAGAATTTAAATAGAAAGCATTCATTAAAGGATTAGATTAAGTTTTTGAAAGGATAAAACTTTATGTGACAACACCCAAATGAACGTACATTGGACATAGGTCATTTCCCGGTAAGTTATAAAATTGGTAAGCTTATTTGCCCATCGAGGTTTATTAGTTGAAAGCAAATTATCCATCAAAACCTTCAAACGAAAAAGAAAGCGAAGACAAAAACTAAGAAGCTAAAAAACCAACCACTCCAACATGACGCCGCTCCGCAGATGAATGTGTCGCAGTTTCCTCTAATCCAGCCCACTCTTTGCTATCAATCTCTAGAAACCTATAATTATAAACGATGGATTAACATATTTCTATCTTAAGATTTACGTGATTAGAGCCACATGCATACAAAAAGGAATAATTAGTACTTGAAGACGGGGCGAAGGAGACCAGAGGAATGATGCACCCAGAGGTGAGGATCTTCATATACGGAGTCGGTGGAGCTATCACTGGCACTGAAGAAGCGGTGCTCGGGGGCGGTGGGGAGAAAACCCAAAGGGAGAGTCTGGTGATCTGGACTTGGTGCAGGGCCAATGCAAAGAGTGCCCCGCCGCTTCGCTTCGCGTTAGCATCGACGTTGATGATATTTTTCCCCTTCTTTTGCAAGTCAAATTAGCAAGGAAAGGTTGGGAGCCTCTACAAAGATCATAAAAATAAAGAGAAAAGGGATAAAATTTGGCATTTATGTGAAGAATTCAGAGAGATGAATCCATGATCACAGATCGCCCTTCTTCTTTTAGCTTTTCCTCTCGGTTCAACTCTTGGAGCGGTTGGTTTGAGCTGATTCAACTGAAACAAGAAGTGAGCTACGACGCCGTATATATATGCACATTTCATGCAAATGCGTGAGATAAAAAAATATATTATAATTAGGATTAAAATTCAAATATCAAACTAAATAGAAAATCAAATATGTAAACATAGGAGTGGTACAACCAATAAACTTTAATAATTCTAATAAGATGATGTAAATATTCACATAAAATAAGATACATATTCACATCCTATAGCACTCAAACTCATAATTTCAAACTTATTCATCAAACTTGAGTCTTAACCTTTCTCTACTTGACATATTCTAGCGTCATCATGATCATGGTTGTGTACATGTTTGTTTTCCATAAACAAATTTTTAATTAGGATCTTTTTTTCACTTCTCACCATCTAATTTCCATTTGCATTTCTATTATAAGTTGGATTTTTTTATTATTGAGTTCATACCTTTTTGTTATTATTGACTTCCAAAGATATTTACCATAAATTATTATTGGGTAAACAACATAACGTGCACCTATAAGTTTTTTTTACCAAAGTACACCAACATAGATTTAGTGTTAACACAACAATCTTAGCGACATATTTAGTTTGTTGGCTCTGCGCGTTCGTTCTTCCTAGTAAGAACATCAACAATACGTCCAAGTACCTTTAGGATGACATCAATATATAACGAGTAATAGGAGTATATTTTTTATAATTTCAAGTGATAGTTTGCTATCTTTTATAGCTAAAATGCTTTTAATCAATTGTCATATTGCAACATTAGCTCATAATGGATTGATGGGTTAAAAAAGTAGAAAGAAGCCAAAATCAGCAACTTGACAGATCAGAATGATGAGTTAGGCGTGTCCATGCCTAAGACTTGCGGGAATGCGATTGAAAAAGGAAAGCCCAAGACACGATTTTTGAAAAGATTTGATGTGAATTGGGATACCTTTGGTTGATCAAAGACTATCTTTGCTTGAAGAATCTCATTAAGATAATAGTTTTAATTCCTTAAGTCTTTTAGTTTAATTAAGAATCTACTTCTTTGAACTCTAATAAAATTAGGTAACTAGTAGTATATATGTGATGTAATTCACCATATGAATATCTTTGAACTCTTGGATTTTGAATCTCTTTTATCTAGACATTCTCTATGTTTTTAGGGTGAACTTCATTTTTGTCCCTCAACTATGTCACTTATCCACTTTTGGTCCTTCATGTTCTCTCCTCATCACTTAGTCCCTCAAATTTATATATTTCATCATTTTTGGTCCCTCCCGTTAAGTTTCGTTAAAACTAACAGAATTTAAAAAAAGAAAATATTAAATTGTTTACACAAGGTCTGGAGTTCAAGTCTTTTTAGTAGATAAAAAGTTTTTTAATTTATAAGTATTAAGTATTATTACTTTAAGAAAATAATCAAGAGGTGGACTTATTTTTGTGGTAAAGGTGGTAAAGTTTTCCTCAATAAGTATTATTTCTTTAAGAAAATAATCAAGTGGTGGATTTGTATTTGTGGTAAAAGTGGTAAAGTTTTCCTCAACTGCTCAGGTTCGAAACCCTTGGGTAGCAAAACAATCTTTTTTTATTTTTTTAAATTCCATTAGTTTTAACGGAAACTTAACGGGAGGGACAAAAAATGATGAAATATATAAACGTAAGGGACTGAGTCTGATGAGGGAAAATATGAGGGACCAAAAGTGAATAAGTGGCATAGTTGAGGGACCAAAAATTATGTTTACCCGCGTTTTTATATATTCTCTCTTTTCTTCTTAATCATTATTCTATGTGTATGCCTAATTTCTTTAATTCCGATTAAAAACTTGGTGAAGGCTTAATTTCAATAAGTTGTAAGATCTAATTTATGCCTTATACTTTCATTCATATTGGTATTTGTGTTATTCTCTGTGCTTTTAGGGAAAATTATTTTTTTAGTCTGTTAAGTATGTCCAATATTAGATTTAGTCCAGTAACTATGCCCATTTTTTTTTAAGTCTAGTAAGTTTTAATATTTGATGAAATTTAGTCCTCCGGTGGTCGAATTTTTTATTTTTGGCCGGAAAAATGACATGTCATTCCAACTGGATATTTTTTGAGGAGTTGGCAAACATGTTGGGAATTTTTAAGCTTATGTGGCAATCGAAATGAGGTCGAATTTTTCTTCAAAATATTTTAAAATATATTATAATTTATAAAATTAAATTATTATTTAAAAAAAAAACCTCCCCAAACCCCACCCCCCCACCCGGCGCCCCCCTGTTTCCTCCCCCACCCCCTGTCGCCCTCCTCCCCCTCCTCCAATCGGCCCCCCCCGCCCCCCCCACCTTGCCTTCCCCTACCCTTCTCCCCACCCCCGGCGACCCCGTGGAGGGGCCAACGCCAATCGCCGACCAATTTCTGGTCGGGACGACTGGAGTCGCGTCGCTCCCAATCTGGGCGACGGCTTCGCCCAGTGGTGGAGGCGACGCCGTCGCCCTCCGCCGGGGTAAGCGACGCCGTCGCCCAGAGGTGAGGGGGCGGACGCCACCCTCCTCTTCCTTTGCGGCGGTGGGCGGCGAGCGGCGGGTGGAAAATTTTTAAATTTTTATTTATTTTTCTAAAATTTTTATATTAAAATTAAGAAAATTTAGGTTTTCAAAAAAAAGTTAAAATATTTTTTAAAAATAAAGAAATTTTACTTTTTTTAAATATATAAATAATATAAAAAAGAATTTAATATTATATATAAATCGCCCAGTCAGCTTGAAGCTTATGTGGCTGCACACATGGCTACACACATGGCTACACACATGCGATATTTGGCCAGACACTAAGCAAGAAAATGACACGCGTGCAATTTCAGGTGAAAAATTCAAAGTTGGCCGGAAAATTACATAAAAAATCCTAATTCGGACTAAATTTCATCATAGTTTAAAATTTACTGGACTTAGAAAAAATGGGCATAGTTATCGGACTGAAATTAATATTAGGTAAACTTAAAGAACTAAACAAATCTTTTTCCCGTGCTTTTATTATAAATAATCCAATTTATGAATGATAGGACTCATTGTTCATTGTCAAGAATATTTGCCTAGCCAATTGAACTTGCAAATTCGTAATTATTTGTTTAGTTCAATAGCTAGTGGTAGCACAACAAATTGATTTTGTCATAAATTTTTATTTATGTTGTAGAAAATGCACAATCTAACTTAAATAAATTCTCGTAGGGATTTATTGGTTAGAATTTAGTATTTCTAGTTCTTAATGTTGTTAGTAAATTAAACCGTAAGGACGTTCCCAAGGTTGTTTACTGATTGGGAATTTAGTCAACGGTTGTTCCTTAACTATCAACAAGGTAAGGAAATATGAGGTTGTTAGGTCGTACCAATGACGACAACCAATTTATCTACCATGAATGATTGTCATCTTTGCATCTATGATCAATTGTGGAATTGAGCACGATCTTGTCTTTAATTGAAATGTCTTTCTCATATCTACTCTTTCTTTAAATGTTCCCTTCTATTTAGTTTTATATTTAGATTTTAACCAAAACCCCCTTTTTATTTTAACCATGCAGATAGTATTGCTTTCCCCCACATGTTTTCAGGCATACCAGAACTAAGCAATATAGCGTGCATCATTTCTTTCAGTGTTTGATTCTTTCGTTCAGCTATGCCATTTTGTTGAGGTTAAATTAAATATTCTTTGTTGTTACTTGTTCTCATTCCTTGATTTTTAATACCACGATCTTTATCCAATTTTTTTATGTGGTGCTCTATTTAAAATATAGCATGCATCTAGTACTACTCCCCTCCCCCCCCCCCCCCAAACATGTTTTCAGGCATACTAAAACTAAGCAATATAGCGTTCATCATTTCTTTCAGTGTTTGCTTCTTTCGTTCAACCATGCCATTTTGTTGAAGTGAATAAGGAGCACTAGATTCATGGACAATAGCATTCTTTTCGCAAAATTCTTTAAGGAAGTTAGTCCCATATTCACCTCCTCTATCAGATCTAAGTCTTTTAATTATCTTGTCTGGTTGGTTTTATACTTCAGATTTGAATTTCAAAAACACTTCGGCCGCTTCATCTTTAGTTCAAAGCAGATAAATTTGTATATATCTTGAATAATCATCAACGATGGAAATATAATATCTTTTTTTACCACCTTTACTAAGCATGTTTTTTAAATCAACCAAGTCAAAGTGAATTAACTCAAGTAATTCGGTGCATCTAGCAGTGACAAGTTTAAAAGGTTTTTTAACATACTTTGCTTCTACACAAATTGAACATTAGTGCATTCTTTGCATCATACATGTTAATTTTATTTTTAATCTCTTAATAGAAACAAGATTTACATGTCCTAGTCTTCCATGCCACACATCAATGGATTCAATCATATAAGCAGAACTTTGAAGTAATTTTATTAGAAAAAAAGAATAGTGTTGAGAACAAATAGCCCATCTGACATGTATCCCTTTCCCACAAAATCCCTATTCCTAGAGATTATAACTTTGTCAGCTTCTAGCACTATTTTTAAACCAGCGTAATTTATGAGACTACTAGAACACGATTTTTACGAAGGGAAGATACATAAAGAACATCATCTAAAGCTAATATTTTGCCAGAAGTAAGTTTAGGAAAATCTTTCCTTTCACCCAAAACTCTGGCGGTGGCAGAGTTGCCATGGAGACACATTCACCATCTGACGCCTCGTGGAATTCTTCAAAGAGTTCTTTATTGGAACATAATGTTTTAAGGCTCCTGTGTTCAAAATCCAATCCGCCTTGTTCTCCACCAGATTTGCTTCAATGACTACCAGCTATAACCTCATCATTCTCAACGAGATGGAGTTGAGGTGCTGGTTTGAGGTTTGTTTTCTATTGGTCTTTTCTTTGGTAGCACTGATACACCTTGTGTCCTGGTTTTGCACAATAGTAACAGAGCTATTTAGGCTTTTGGATTTTCCCGTCGGCTCCCCTAAGTGATTATGATAACGGGCTTGTTGGAACTTCTTTTCTTTATTCTGAAACATGTCTTTAGAACCAGTATTCACAAGTAGTTAAATAGAAAGTGTAGAGACAGAGTTTAGCTTATCTTTCTATCGGTTTGCTTCTCAGTTCTCATGTGGCTGATGAGCTCTTGTAGTGTCAGATCCTTTTTTTTTTTTTTTTTGTGTTTGAGATGATTTCTGTATTCACTCCAGGAACGGGAAAATTTCTCCAATAGAACGTTGCTTTGTAGAATCTCACATTTGCATACCTTCGTTTAGCACGTCTGTCGCTAGATTCTCATACTTGTGAACTTCATCCATTGATTGCTATCTGTCATTTGGAACTGGAGTCACTTGCCTACTATGTATTTTTTCTTGCCAGCATCATTTCAATGTGTCCCAAATTACTTTGGCATTTTCTGATTGACAAACAAATCAAAATAGAATTTGTCATGTGATTCAAGATGTGGCCTCTAACAGTTTTATTGTCTTTTTCACACTTTTATTTTGTCTCCACATCTTTTTTCGATGCCTGTTGTTTAGAAGTTTGAGGAAGAGTTTGGGGGTCTCTGAACAACACATAATCTACTTCAAGTTATTCAAAAATATGATAAGTTTCTGAGACCATCTTTTGAAGTTGGTCCTCAAATGGTTTGAGTTTGAAAGATCGAGTAGAGCTTTTGACATTGGAACAACCATAAAAACAACAGTTAAATCGTGAAAATATTTTTTGCTTCAACTTGTAGAACGAATAAACGATATAGTTGTGCTGTGAGATAAACCACTGCCTTGAAAGCAAAAGTTGCAGTACAACCGTGGTGCAATCGTGTATACCGGTTTGCTCCCCAAACTTAACACACACTCCCTAACATGTGTACTCGTGCAAGAGAGGTGGAACAACAAACAGAAAGGTGAACAAAGAAGCAGTAGGAAGAAGAAAAACACAGAAAAGAAGACTGATTTTCGGTGTGTTTCACAAGTGAGAACCGAGGCCTACTATAGCAGTGAGGCTCGAATAATTTGGGAAAATGGCTAGTTGTAGAGTGATTTTCTCAACAAATAAAGACTTGCAACAGCTCAAACTTTTCATCAAACCTAGACCAAGTCAGCTCTCATTTGGCTCAACTGACATGGATATGGTTTGCAGAAAAAGAAAGAAAAGTGTAGGATTTGTTGGTGATTTCTTACAAAAAGTTTTAAAACTACACAGCCCGTCCCGAACTAGGACAAACGGGCACCCACTTGTGGTAATTCTTCCAAAATCTACCTACCCACACTTCTCAAGCCATAAGTAAAAGGATAAGAAAATATAAACAAGTTGAAAGTTTGGTAAGCAACCAACGTGGGACAAAAGAGGTTTAAGTCATTCCCCACACTTCTCAGCCATAGGTAAAAGGATAAGAAAATATAAACTAGTTGAAAGTTTGGTAAGCAACCAACGTGGGACAAAAGATGTTTAGAAAGGTTAGTCATTCCCCACACTTTCTACACAACATTTTACCATATTTGTTGATATAGTTGAATCATTTCTTAAATTAAGTTTTATAACTCCTATTGAATCTGTCTAAACAACTGTATGCTTTTGAATTTATTTGAAAAATAATTACTTTTAATCTCATAATGTTGAAAACAAAACTTTATTATTTATATTTGTTGTTGTTTTCAATATTCCTTTTAATGATACAATTGTATCCTGCTGATATTATACAAATTTATCCAACTATTAGAAAAAAACAATGGAACATTGGTCTTAAATAACAATCGAACATCGATCCAACTTGTGTATAAACTAACAATCTAGTTGTTAAAATTCTATCAAAGACTTTATTTCTCAGAAAATAATCCTTCCAAATGATATTTGGGAGACCGCGTTCCCTTTCGTATTTATGGTAAACTTTTAAGATTGACTATCATACCGAACTCTTCATTTGTCGTTTATATTTAACAATTCAGCAAATAAGTGAGCAATACACTTTTACAGCACAATTCCGTCCTTTCTTCTTTCATTCCAACCTATAATTAATGAATCTTGTCGCATAGCTTATATAATTATTGATTTTTTTTCTCTAAACTTCATTTTTGAAATTAATGAGAACAAAGTATTAATTTTCTTGTGAATGTATTACTTCCAATCCATCATTTTAAATGCAGGTAACAATAGTAGTTTGGTGCATATGACTTTTATTAGCATGATTATTTACAGGCACCTTTTAATTTATTATGGTTTCTGATCTAATTATAATTCAAATGAAATCCAACAAATAATCCAAGTCACTTATGGAGCAGTGTCATACTCATTTTGTACTCCTTACTGAAGTCGTGTTTTTTTTTCCCATAAAAGCGCAAACTGAAAGCCACAAATTTAGGTAGATACGCCTGAAAAAAGTTCAAGTATGGGGGCTTTCCAACAACACGTGGCTCAGTCTAACTATGCCCATAATCACACTATAATTTTATTCAAAATGCACCTATATAATTGGGGTTAAATGTAATTTATTAACCCCTGTATTAATAGAAAAATACAAAAAAAGCTCATGTGAAAGAACAAATGCAATTTACCCTATTGTGATTTTTAAAAATAATGTAATTTATCTCTTTGTAAAATTTATGGATAAAATACACTTTACCCCCCATGAACTATCACTAATGTAACACTTACCCCCTTAAATAGACAAATGTAACACTTATCTCCTATACTTAATTTTTTATCAATTTTGCCCTTATATTATATGTATATATATATGAAGTTCAAAGAATTCTTTTTAACAAGTTCGCATTTTAAGTTTAATTATAATTTTTTTAATTGGAAAAATATCTTTTAATTATAATGAAGTGAAGTAATAGAAAACTAATGAATTAAATAGTTTGAATTTTATTTATGTTACCAACTCAAAATTAAGTAATGAATGAGTACAAAAGATACACAAAAAAAAATTCATAAATTTTTTTTTGTTGATTTGATAATAAAATTAAGTTATTAACTATATTTTAGATAAAAATGTAATTAAAAGTTTCTTTGAATATATTTTCTTTAAAAAATATGATAAAATATTTATATTTATTCATTTTTTTCTAGAAAAAATTAAATTTTGGTTAAACATATATATTTGTCAATTTCTTTTAAAAAGCATATATGAATTATTGGTTATATTATATTTATTTTGTATCTAATATATGTGTATACTTCACATGTAGCTTAAATTCTTCCTTATTGAAAAAAATTAATTAAAAAATAATTTAATGATGATTTAATGTGCAAAATATTAAAATATTAAGAATAATATAATTATTCAAAGTAAGAGGGGTATTTTTATCCAATCAAGGGGATAACTGTTACATTTATTAATTTAGGAGGTAAGTGTTACATCAGTGATAGTTTGGGGGGGGGGGGGGGGGGTAAAGTATATTTTACCCAAAAATTATTTCAAAAAATTTGCCAATTGTTTGGTTTCATTTTCAGCCTGTACTAAAAATGGGCCAAAACATGCTCAATGTTTGCCTTCATGCACAAAAATCATACCTTGGTGTTTTTATTTCATTTGGCATATATATATATATATATATATATATATATATATATATATATATACTAGTATTTGTTGGCACACACTATGTATGTGCAAATTCTACAATACTATTTAAAATAAATATTTTTAAAATATTTATTGTTAATATGTAATATTAAAAATGATAATTAATAAATTTATAATAATAATAAAAATGCATGAAAATAAAAAAAATAAGTAAATATCAAAGATAATGGGGGAAGTGGAAGTTATAAGAAATAAAAATAAATAAAATAATATAAAAAAAAAGACCAAAAAAGAGAGAGACACCAAATTAGAGGTGCTCTCACTTAATAATAAGGTATAGATACACACACACACATATAAAAGAGATATGATTTGACAATAAACAATATCTTTTACCTCTCAAAATACAATATCAAACATACAACACTTGTCTTAAATTATCTCTAAACAAATCTAAATATATGCCTATCTCCAACACGTACTTATCTCTATTTTTTTGTTCTATCTCTACAAAATACAACAAAACGCTCAAAAATATAATTCAACACTACGAAATATTTTCTGTATTTAGTCTCTTAATTTAGGACATTTTAATGTCCCTAACATATATTATGGGGCCTCTAAGAACAAAAAAAGAAACTTCATATATTATAGGGGCAATTTCGTCAATTCTCTATCTTGTGTGCTCAAGTGGGCAATATAAAGGGGATAAAAATTCAATCTTTGCTTCTATAGCCAAATAACTCGACCTTCACATTCGATTCGAGTTCCACCGATTCCATTACTCCATCATTCCTTCGTTCAATAATAAAATTTTCCAATTTTTCGTTTAAACCCATTTTTCCTTGACAATTCCCTGTCATCTTAATCCCATTAGCAGTTCAATCCGATCTTAATTCGATTTGAAGAGCATTAGAAGATGCAGAGAAGTAGACGTAGGTGCGAGGGCACTGCCATGGGCTGCATCGTACTCGATCTTCGTCCTGGTCTAGGCCTCGGCCCTTTCTCTCTCGGTAAATCCTATTTAATCCATAATTTTTGCTGTGTTTGGATTGTGTGTGAGTGGAATTTGTTTTTTGACATTAAACTAGAATTAATGAATTGATTGGAATTAAGGATTTGAGTTAAATTCACCACTCTTTTGGATTAACGCCTCTGTTGATCCTCCAATCACGGGGCATTCTTTTTTTTTTTTCTGTTTGATTTGTTTTTTGGGTTGTGGATTGTGTTAGAATTTAATGAACTAATTAAGATTATCGTTGATTTTTGTTATTCATATGTAATTATTTTAGGGGAAATTGTGTATGATATCGTGTTGATAATTTTGTGTACGTTGAAATTCAGGGATGCCGATATGCGAGGCTTTTGCTCACATAGAGCAGCAGCCCAACGTTTATGATGTTGTTCATGTCAAGTACTATGACGAGGTATGGATAGGGTTCATTTAGTTTAAAATGGCATTCTAGGTCATATTATGTTCTTTAGGGTTCATCAGTCTCAGCATGCACGCCTTTTTGAAAATTGTCTCATTCTTCTACTCAGCCAAATTGTGGATATGGTTATGACACTTGACTGGTAACAACATTTGAATCCTGAATAAATTCCACTTGTGGAGTTTGTGTTTCTCAAAGTTGGGCTTTTTCACGTCGTTGATTGCATCCAAGCCTTTGGCTGTCGTCATATTGTTATCGATTGCCTAGGTTGTCGTTATATTGTTGTTTCTGTCCATTTGCTAGGTTGTCGTCATATCGCCGCCTTATTGATTAGCTTTTGCTGGCATTCTACCTAATGAATCTTCACACTTAATGGAACTATGTGCTGTCCCGCCTTCTGGGATGCTCTTATGTCGTACACGTGTCTTGACTTTTTCGGCCTTTCGTCGTTTCTAATTCAGTGTAAAAAATTTGGTTAACGAGTTTTAAAAGTTTTTTCACAACAAAGATCTTGGACTGTTGTGCATGTCGTGTAAGCTTGTTAATGCGGGGACTGTGACTTCTCAACTTAGCAAAGTCCGAATTTTTTCCCATTTCTTGGTGTATCATATGTCTACATGTCAATGCTGAACTGTGCCTCGTGAAAGAATTATGCACCCTCTTATGCTTATTCCCATGATCTGCAGGAGCCTCTGAAACTTGACATGGTTATCAGCTTCCCTGACCATGGCTTTCATCTTAGGTTTGATCCTTGGTCACAGGTACTTTTCTTAATATGGTCCGAGGATTTTATTTAAAAGATTACTCTTTTTTTAAAATCAAAATTGAAATATCTTGCGAACAGGAATATTAAGTTGTGCTATTGCCGCAAATGCACTAACATTCAACTTTGGTTGTTCTCATAATATAAATTCTTATTTGAGTTTTGCTCTATATCAGAGGCTGCGCCTTATAGAAATTTTGATGTCAAACGGCTTCAGATGCGGTATGCTACTGCCTTGATTGGGTAGGTTCTTGTGCCTCTACCATTGAAACTTTTATCTTGTATGTTAAAGAATTGGTTCCTCACAAGCTGTCGTACTTCCAGTGGACCATCAACTCTGGCAACATTTGTAGCTGTCTATGCTCTATTCGGGCCAACATATCCTGGAATTTATGACAAAGAAAGGGGCGTTTACACTCTATTTTACCCAGTATGTTTGTTGATATTAACTTATCTGGAACAATTAGTCTTTGTAATTTCTTCTACCTATTTTATCTATTGGCAATATTCATGGCTGTATTTTGTAGGGCTTGTCCTTTGCGTTCCCGATACCCTCACAATATGCAGAGTGCTGCCGTGATCGTGAAGGTATTCCTTTTTTAATAACCTCTATGCATTTGACAAAATCCTCTACTCCTAGTGCTAAATGTTCCTTGCTGCTGTCATCTTTGCAAGCTGAACTGCCCTTGGAGTTTCCTGATGGCACAACTCCAGTTAGTTGCCGTGTCTCGGTATATGATTCTTCTGCAGACAGTAAGGTTGGTGTAGGCTCTTCACTGGCCAAGGCATGTGTACCATTGCCTGCTGGCAGTCTTTACATGGAAGAAGTACAAGTGAAGGTCAGATATTTTATTGTCTGTTATCTGTAGCTTATTAACTAGTATCTATGTCCAAAATAGTTTCGTATACATTAATTTTCCTTCTTATGGACATTTAACCTTTGACATGCATATAATTTCCACCATCTTATCTCTCAGTTACGTTATGCTAGCTATTCTTCTATATACATAGGAAAAAAGTGAAGTTTCAGAATTTACTTAACCTCATTTATCTTATGTATTTTTTAGTTAGGGGAAGAATTGTGGTTTACGGTTGGGGGGCAGCATATCCTTTTGCGCGCATCACCACAGGTATGAACCTTATGAATGACGGTCACTTTTTTTTCAGCTATATGCCCTTTTTCGTTCACTTTAACTTCACCAAGTCTTTCCTCAACAAGTTTGATGCTTTCATCTGACCTTAATACACTATGACATCCATTTCTTAAAGAAAAGCTTTTTGTTCACTGAACTCAATCTCTCTTTTTTCCCTCAAGAAGAATAAAGACATGAGTTTCTTTGCGTTAACTTTGGCTTTTGGCATCTCGAATAACAAAATAAAAGTCTTTTGTTTTCTTCCTTAATGATGTTTTGCTGACAAATAGTCATGAAGTTCCCTTTTCTCTTCGTTATCCATATGCAGGATGTATGGACTGAATTGGGAAGACCCTGCGGAATTCATCAAAAACAGGTATTACCTAGTATAGGATCTCTTCTAGTTACAAACTCATGAATATTAACAATACATACTTTCTGTAATATTTCCTTGGGTTTCTAGTTGTTAAAATAAGGGGGTAATTGACTTTTGTGAGTGACACAGGTGGACCAAATGGTAATCCACTCTGCTTCGGATCCTCGGCCACGAACAACCCTTTGTGGGGATTACTTCTATAATTATTTCACACGTGGCTTGGACATCTTGTTTGATGGGCAGGTACTCTCCTTTTTTGTCATAAAATTTCATTACTGATTGCATGAATCATAATTATATGAAATCTTGACTTTATTTGACCTGTTTTGCAGACCCATAAAATTAAAAAGTTTGTTCTGCATACCAACTATCCTGGGCATGCAGATTTCAACTCATACATGAAATGCAATTTTCTGATATACAGTTCAGATTGTGAGTTGTTCAGCCTTTCCATACATTTTCTTTTAAAGTGAAGAAAATCAACAGTCTGATCATCAGTTTTTGGGTTAAATTGTTTCAGTTGGTGGGTCATTTCATCAGGAGGGGAATGCCTCTAAATGTGCTATTACGCCTAGTACAAAGTGGGACAAGTTAAGGTATATTTTAAGCTTCTTTGGATTAAAACAACATGGAGTTCATTGTTGTTGAACATTTAATCCTTGATGTTGAATTATAAAATTCTGCAAATTTTCCTACTTGTTCAAGCCTACTGGTCATTTTGTCACAATATGACTTAGACAAGTTCGCTACAACTGATGGTTAGACCTAGCTGTAGAGATGATGGTCTTTTTCATGTCCAGTTGTAGTGAACTTGTCTATTTCATGCTCATGATGCAGTTTTATAGGAGTATAAATATACAACATTCTGCAGGAAATCCTTGGCGACTGCGGGCGAGCTGCCATTCAAACTCAAGGCTCTACCAGCAATCCTTTTGGATCTACATTTGTGTATGGTTACCCAAATATTGCCTTCGAGGTTGATCCTTTTATTGCAAACTCTTATCTTAAGCTTTCCTTTGTGCTCATCTCTCGAAAGTTTCTTCAAGTTTGCTGATCAGGCACAAATCTGACATTCACAGGTCATGAAGAATGGTTATGTTGCAACTGTGACTCTTTTCCAGTCGTAATGTTTTACATGTATGTGGACATGGTATGAACGCTTTCTTAATTGCCCCATTTTGATGAGTGATATTTGGAATCGCTATCTTCCCTTCGTTTCAATTGAACTGCATGATGGAAATGCACCTTATTTGACTATATTATATCCAATAAAATTATGAAGTAAAATATGTAAAACATTATGAATATACCTGTAACTAAAGCTTTTCTGGGAACTATGGATACATGAAGTCTCTTTAATTTTCCGTTGAACCTCACACGCAGGTGAGTTATTATGCTGTTGGCTGATGATAGTTTAAACTCTGTTTTGAGCCACTTAAAAATTTGTGCTGCGTAGAACTCCTGTCCGTTCCCTTTAATACAGAACTTGGGCTGACATAGATTTATGATTTATCCTCTTTTCTTGTTTTGGCAGGATCAGGGCAGTTTGTACGGTCAAATGGTGGCCAAACGAGTATGTTTTACATAATATATGATGGAAGGTTTGAACATGTACAGTTCCTACTTCTTGTATAGTTGTCTGTAAATTATTATGTCGTACACAAAAATGGTTATTTAATAGAAGTTCTGTGAAATTCGCATCTGTTTTGTTTTCTTTTGTTGTATGGCTGACTAATATGAAGATAAGTTTCTTTTATCTGATGGCATAGTTAATAAAAAGAAGTAGTCCTTAAAATCTCGGTTTGGACCTAGGATTCTATCGAGGGAAAGATAACATCACATTTTGCTTTCAGACAATAACCATCTTTATTCAAGAAGCAGCAGCAAATGAGATTTTCTGGTTGAAAAGTGTAAATTTTATTAAAGTTGGACATACAGGGAAGCTTTCTTGTCGATGTGGGTGTACTTGAATACAGTTCTCCTTGAATTCTTGAATGATAATTATGTTACATTGCCCTCAGAAGAATATGTTGTAATATGTAGAAGTAAATAATCAGAAATTAGTGAGCCATTGGTGTCCATCAATGAAGCTAAGTGATATAAATGGCTCAGCCTCCTGTTTGGTGAGCTCCCTTGCCCATGACACCCTGCCTCCATATTCCGCCCCTGGTCCCGAACACTTGAATTGCCGTAGAACACCGTCCTATCCCAAAATAAGCAAATAAATGAATAATATCAAAATCTGTTTTGGTCGTACTAAATTAATCGCAAAGCAAATATAATACACTTGACATATGATTTAGTTACTTACGTTGAACTGTACATTTATTACATGATGATTGTGTTGTATTTGTTATATAATTGATTGAGGTCTAGTTTGATCTAAAATTTTCCATACAAGATGCAATGCTCATCCATAATAGAAACTTCAGAAAGTGTAAAAAACTTACATTTGCCTCTGCTTATCACCCCAGTCATACCATCCTCTTGGGGTAATAATCTTATCCATGTATGTATAAGCAAATACCACTCTTGAAAAAGTGCCCCAGGCCCGGCCCAGATACAGCGCACCAGATCCCGTGACCTTGCAGTTGACAAAAGAGAATCCAGTCTCCTCAAGCATACTCTCCCTCTTCTGGGCTGTTAAGGCCCCATAGCTCTTGGCTTTTGCATGGAGGTGACAGTCCTGATAGAGCGACAGTCCATCTCCAAATATGAAATCCACAGAACCTTGAATGTGGCAGTTCTTGAAATAGTGCCTGCCCTTGTGGTCATATAGGGTGTCCTGGGCTCCAACAAACTTGCAGTTTATGAACGCGCCATGTCGGCAGATATCCGCAGAGCCACTGCCTGCTTTCCGGTGGCTCCGGCTGGTGGAGGTGGTGCTTTGTTCTGTCCATGAGTAATCCTCATTTTTTAGACATGATTAATGCTGAGAAACATGACATGTTTTAATGGGGAAAACATGCAATGAGAGTTGATAAATCTTTAAATGGGAATCACACATAAATAGATATTCACAGTGCAAATGTATACAACCTTAAAGGTGATGTTCTTTGCAACAAAATAAGGAGCATTGACAGCAAAGGTTGCAGAGCCATAAGTACCCAAAGGCTGTCCATTTGGGCCGACACGATCAGCCGTGTCGTCCCATCGGATTATAGTCTTGCCAGCGCCAGCTCCTTCCAATGTAACATAAGCCATTGTCATCGGAATTTCAATCTTTTCCCTGTCAACCCAAAATGTCAAGAAAACATGGTAACAAAAGTAATATGAAGAGTGATGTATTTACCTGTAAGTGCCCGGACCAACGGAAATAAGCACCCGACAAGGATTAAAGAGAGGGATAGAGGCAATGGCTTTCTTGACAGTGGTGAAGTCTGCCAGTTTTGGGTTTTGTTGACCTTAATAGTTTTGCAGGGGTGGAATTGGTTCTTGGCGTCGAGGAAGTTGGAGTGGTTGCGGGAACTCATTCTTCTGACCCAATTCAAGTAGCTTTCTTCACTATTTTTGAGCTGCTTATTGATGAAGAAGTTGTTGGAAGTGGAAGTTGCAGTTGTGGTACTAGTGCTCAAGTTCAAGAGCAAGATTATTAATACTAATGTTGTTGCCCCCAACAGCTTCATTATTAATATCGTTGCCTATATTTTCCGACTTCTTTCTGGCAAGTAAGTAAACACCCCAGAAAGGGTGAGAGCAAGAAGAAATGAGAATACCGTATGTTTGTTTGTTTGTATGTGTATGCTATCTGTGATTATGTCAATCCAATATCTGTCAACCCGTGTTTTAGAGTGTCCGTTTTTGTCTACTTGAGCAGCCTCTGAGGAACACACACACACACACAAACACTCGTACTTTTACCATCCATCCATCCATCCATCCACCCAAATTTCTACCTTATCATGTAATTCATGGATTGTGGATGTGGTGGTGCAGCCATAGCCATAGGGACAAGATTAATTCCTCGAGATGTCGGATCTATGTAACATATTCATTGTTCTCATTCATGCAAATACTATCACCACCATTATTCTTTTTTTTATTATTTTTTCTTAAGTATGAAAGGATTATTAATTAAGCAGTTTAAATTCCATGATGAAAGGATCATTACAGTGAAGACCACTGCACAGTATTCAAGAAATGACATAACCTTAACAATTCCTAGGTTGGTTTCCATCGTTTCTAGCTATAGGACTACTTGATGAGTAGTTCTCTTTCGGGAAGTTATGAAAATTAATAAAAGAATTCGGACTAATTTTTCTGAAGGTGAACCAGATATTATTTTTGGAGGTTAAGGATATAGACCAAAGATGGAGATGAAGGTACCAAACTTTCTTTATGTTTGCTACTCCTTTTCCCAAAAAGGATTTCTTATTGGGCCCAGGCCCAACCTAGCATGGGCCTACAACCCACTAATAATTGAGAACTTAAAAAAATGAATTTCCGTTGCCGGGACTCGAACCCGGGTCTCTCGGGTGAGAGCCGAGTATCCTAACCATCTAGACTACAACGGATTGGTGACCTTCCTCTGAGTATGTACAACATTCCAAGATTTAGAAACACGAGAGAAAAACCCTTCTTTCCTCTCCATTGTACCTCTCGTCGACTCCTATCCACTGTGAATGCTTCTCTGCTTCAGGTACTTGTATGTTTCTTCTTCATATGCTTTCTTTTTCTTTCAAGTGTTTTACACCCCGAAGAGTTGTGTCGCTTTGCATTTCTGGTGTGATTACTAAATTTAAGCAGCTGAAGGTAGTTGAGGAAACTGAACCTAAATTTCATCTCTATGCAATATTGGAATTTTTGCAAGTTTTGGAGTTATGGGCTTACGCTAAATGCTTCTAGTGATTTAAAAGTTGAAATCTTGCGCTGAATTGTTGAGGATTTTCAAGATAGCTTATTCATTGCAATTAGTGTTTGAGTGGGTGACAGTATTGCATTTTGCGTAGCTGTGTTGGTTGTGAGCGAACTGAATGTCTGAATGGCTAGAATTAGATGTTATGAATGTATGAAGAATGACAAAAGGGTGGGATGTGGTGTAGTAATAGAACTATGGGAACTTGGGTATACTATGCGGTGTATGCTTATTGCGATCAAGAAAGAAGACATGAGAGAAATGTGCTTGGACTTGTGGAGTAAAGTTGTATTTCCTTTTTCCTTCTAGCTTTATGCTTCTTGGAAGCAAAATTCACAAAGTTGGAGAGTGGAAAGTGTGCCGTGGTACTTACAATTTGTCCAAACGAATTTGAATATGAGTCATGTTTCTGTTTTCTTTCTTTTCCGTTCTTGTTAGTGGAGTTAACCTTTACATACATTGTATTTTTGGTGGCTATGTGTTAAGCTGTACATATATGTCAGGACATGACATTTTTAATGACCCAGTAGTTAGTATTGAGTGAGAATATAGTTTAAGGGGTTTAGGTAAAGCTCTTTGATCTCTTCCTTAATGTAGTTGGTTTCGCCGCAAATTACATGATCTCTGGGGCATGCTTCTGATGCATATTGCATTGGCATTTCTTTTTCCCTCTTTTTTTTTAAAAAAAAATTCTTTTCTCAGTTTTTCATATATCTTCTTGCTATTGGTTGTTTTGTCTTTATGTGGTTCAACAAGCAGATGTTTTTATGGATCAACATATTCAAGGAAAGTGCCTTCATGATATGCAATATACTTGTGTTTTTCTCTGAATGGCTTCAGTTGTATCCTAAGTGCCTAATTTAGGCTCTCCTTTTCTTATTTTCTTTTTGGTGTATGCAGACTTTCACTCGTCGCATAAATTAGTTCCAGGTGACAGAGATTAGCCACAGTTTTTACTTTCTTAGTAATGATGTCGTCTGGATTAACGTATTGCCCCTTGAGATATAGCCCTGGCTCACCCACAAGAGGACCAGGATCACGTAAGAAACATGTTGCATTCTTTCCTGATTTCAGGACCTCTAAGGATTTGCTCTATCTGCCAAGGTAAAATTTTCTTAATTCACGTTTAAGCGTTAGCATGCACAATTTTGCTTCCACCGATTTCTCACTACGACAATCATGTAGAAATGGTTTGCCCGCATCAACTTGGAGATATAAAAGACGGAGTCCTACCCTCAAGTGCAATGGATGCGACCTTTGGAGATGCTACTAATGACTCAACTGGTAAATTTTATGGATTTATTTGTTTATCATTGGCTCATTCTCATGTATTCTGATCTTTGTTTGGTGTGGTCCTTGAGAGGGTTCTTCTTTGTGTGGACATGGAAATGGCAGTTGGTGGATGTTGTTGTGAGTTATGATCATTGGGGTTGGCAGTAGAAGATGGATTAACGATAAGTAATATCTTCTTGGAGAATCAGGCATAATGTCCCCCAATATGAAAAGATGTTTTTTTTAGTCATTTAGGTTGGTGAATGTTTCTATGATGGATGATGGCATCCAGATTGATGACACTTGACATGCTCATGTTCATGGTTTCATGAAATGGCCTTTGTTGTGACTTCTTTTTCTGCACTTGGCTCATTTATTTGCTCATAGTCTCAAATAGAAATTGTCAGTCTGTTACTTCTGAATTTTCATCTCTCCTTATTCTTCTTGGTACAGCTATCTTTCCTAGAATTAACGTAAGAGACCCTTACAAGCGACTAGGAATCAGTCGTGAAGCTTCTGAAGATGAAATTCAAGCTGCTAGGAACTTCCTAATACAAACATATGGAGGGCACAAGCCTAGCATGGATGCAATTGAATCAGCTCATGATAAAATTATAATGCAAAAGTTCTACGAAAGGAAAAACCCTAAGATCAACATCAAGAAAAAGGTTAGAGAAGTAACCCAGTCGCGCTATGTGCAGGCTGTCGCAAGCAGGTTTAGAACCCCATCCAGAAGTGTGATTACAAAAACTTCCATCGCTTTCATAGCTCTCGGAGTGCTCACTGTTCTCTTTCCAACGGAAGAAGGCCCGACTCTTCAAGTGGCTATTTCCTTGATTATTACTATGTATTTTATTTATGATCGGCTGAAGAGCAAATTACGAGCATTTCTTTACGGGTAAGTTCTTTAATTCCAATGAGAGAATCCCTTTTTTCTCATGTTTATAGCTAATGAATCAGTATTAGCAAGAGGTATCAATTCAAGATCGAGAAGTGTTTTTTTGTGCCAAAATAACTGTTTAGTCTCTTTTGCACTTTGAAAAGTTTTTGCTGAACTTGTTGCTATATTTGTTCAGGGCTGGAAGTTTTATTCTTTCATGGCTTCTAGGAACATTTCTGATGGTGTCTGTGATGCCACCAATACTCAAGGGGCCAAGAAGCTTGGAAGTGACAACTTCATTGATAAGCTACATTATCCTCTGGGTTTCTTCTACTTATCTTCGATAATCAGTATCTATACATGTCCCAGTTTTGTCAGATTAACATTAGCTTGTCCTAGTGGTAATGGAAAAGTTTCCAGAGTTTTATATGCCTCCAGTTGCTATTTTTACTGTCACGGGATAACAATACAGATTAATAGACACCGACTTCTGTGTCATTCTTTGAAAATTTCAAGATATCAATGGAGAATTTTCTCGTGACTGATTGCAAGCTATATTGTAATTGGCATAAAAGGTTTATGAGTTGGTTGGATATGGCCAACATACGTTTTGAATTTATTGTTGTGCTTATGAATTTGCTGTCACTGAAGAGATTATTTAGACTCTGAGGCTGTTCTGTGGCGAGTAACAACTAGAGTCGCCAACTTGCTGTGATAGAATCATCTCTACAGCAGCCCCTCTTTCTCCTGGAAAATCCTTATAGCAGCATGCCACATCAATGGAATATGGGTTCCATTTGCTGATGTAGCTAGTAATCGAGATTTGATATTTTCACGCTAAAGCTTGTAAGAATTTTGCTCGTATTTCTCCTTCAAGCTGAACCATATGGTTATGGTGAGATGCATATATTTTAACTTCGATCTACCATGTATCTGTTGACCTGAAAAGTGTTAGAGATTTCTCATTGTTTCATCATATGGGGAACTCTGGTGGGAATGATACCGCGGTATTGTTTTGGTTCTTCTCACTGCATTTCAGAAACTATGACGAAAGTGGTTGCAGCAACATTTGATATATTGGTAGATAGTTCTGAGCTGGTGGCTCTCTTTATGCGAAAATCGCCTCTTCCACAGACTGCAAAAGGAAAAAAACAAGGAAGAAAAGGACGGTTGTGGGAGGAGAGTTCATTGCCTTGTTTTGCATCCCATCAGACCTCAACTGGTTTTCACCTGGTTTTAGTGGTGAAGACATTGCTTTGAAATGTTATGGGCCATTTTCAATTACAATCCTGTCCACACACACACACACACACACACACACAGAGACATATGTGTATGTCTGTGTATATGTGTCTATCAGCCATAGATTTTTAACACCATGGACCACATGATAATGCTTCAAAAATAATGAGGCCCACTTTGAGGGCCACGACCGAAGATTTTCCCCAGCTCTCCTGCTGGAAGAATAGCATAAGAAACAAGAGCACTTGTCAAGTTGCAGTGAGTGTTTAGGCAGACCTGTAATGGATGCCTTGCTAAGCAAATGATCTACTTCTAAGCAGAGCCTCAAATTTGCTGGGGCCTCTGCTTCATTACATCATTTATACATACATATTCAATTTTTAAGGAAAAAGGTTCAAGATTTTCATATTTTTTCTGACGTTGCTTTGCTATGAAAAGAGTCTCCTACTTGTAGCCAAAGATATAAAAAAGAAAAGATGTTTTGGGCAAGAAAGACTTCTTAACCACGAACTTTTGAAACATTAGGCAACTCCACTCTGGGCTAATTTATTCCTTTTTTATTTCTTCTACTTGTGTGGCATTTGGCCAAGTCAGCAAGTTATCATCCCACTTGTGGCATGCTGATTGGTTAGTGTTTTATGGCCTCAAACCATATATCTCTCTGGAACTATATAAGCTGCACTACTGTTGTATCAACAGTGGTAAAATTGTGGGAGGGTGCAAAGGCTTAAGATATACATTGTTATCATATCATAAAACAAGAACACGAATGGCTTCAGCATCCCTCCTCAAGTCATCACCAGTCTTGACAAGTCTGAGTTTGTCAAAGGGCAGCCCCTCCTCCGCCAGCCTGCAGTGGCTGCCGTGCCCTGCCGCCCTGTCTCCTCCTCTGGCCTCACTGTCCGTGCCTCCTCCTATGCCGATGAACTTGTGAAGACTGCGGTCTGTTTTGCACTGTCGCATTTTA
Source organism: Sesamum angolense (assembly GCA_034509725.1). Lineage (NCBI taxonomy): Eukaryota > Viridiplantae > Streptophyta > Magnoliopsida > Lamiales > Pedaliaceae > Sesamum > Sesamum angolense. The sequence continues at coordinate 19,524,365 of JACGWL010000001.1, forward strand.
ATATCTTAATCTTCTTGGACCTAGGAGTGTGAGACTGGTTCTAAATAGAAGTTCATTGTGAAGTTGTTCTCGTTAGATTCTCTGGATAACTTTTCTTGCATGTACCATAACTTCATGATAAGGAACATGAGATGTATCTAATAGAAATTGACACCCTCAAAGGAGCACTAGGCACTGTTGAAACTGAGTCTAAGATATCACTTGTAACGTATTACCTCTTCCCATAATAACGCTTTATTTTTGCCCTTTTTCTTAATCTCGGTATCTATCTCTTTCTCCGCAATGATATTACTTATTTGCACCAATCTGAATTCTTTCTAGTGTTAAATTTATATAAAACATCTTACAGTAACCACAACCTACGAACTTACTATTATTACAGATGATGTGAGACTTGTCTCCAAAGAGAGAAAATGTTTTAAGTTCTTCACTCACAGAAACTGTGATTTTGCTGATTCCAGAAAACAATTGCATCTCCTGGCCGTGGAATCTTGGCCATGGATGAATCGAATGCCACCTGCGGGAAGCGTCTAGCCTCCATCGGGCTGGAAAACACTGAGGCCAACCGCCAAGCTTACCGGACCCTTCTCGTTACAGCTCCAGGGCTCGGCCAGTACATCTCAGGTGCTATCCTGTTTGAGGAAACGCTCTACCAGTCCACCATCGATGGAAAGAAGATAGTCGATGTGCTTGTTGATCAGGGCATTGTCCCTGGAATTAAAGTCGACAAAGTACGTTTCATCATTAAACATAGGAGATTTTCGTGCATGATGATTTAAGGTCATGCACATACAGAAATAAACTAACCATTAGTGCTATTTGTCGACGTGTGATAGGGTCTTGTTCCCTTGGCCGGCTCCAACAATGAGTCCTGGTGCCAAGGGCTTGATGGGTTGGACTCTCGATCTGCTGCTTACTACCAACAGGGTGCCCGCTTTGCCAAATGGTACATATTTATACTAGTAAAGCCTAGAGTAGTTTGCATTCATCGCAGGAATCACTAAGTGGATGAGTAGATTTAAAGTGTTGTATGAATAGTTCAGGCATCGGAGTAAGTAATGCGTCATAGTGAAATTGACAAAAGTAGTCATGCAATCAGTTTTGATGGCCATAAGCAACCGCGGTAGTATGTAATTAACTTCACAGTTTCACTGCAATATTTTTGCAGGCGTACTGTTGTGAGCATTCCCAATGGTCCATCTGCACTTGCAGTGAAAGAAGCAGCATGGGGTCTTGCTCGATATGCTGCTATTTCTCAGGTATGATGAACTCCGGACTTTCTTGAACTCCTATAATTTTTTGTTGGCCTGTTTCCCTGTCTGCATAATGGTGTCATTTGAATTTTTCAGGACAATGGATTGGTTCCCATCGTTGAGCCTGAGATCCTTCTTGATGGTGAGCATGGGATCGAGAGGACATTTGAAGTGGCCCAAAAGGTCTGGGCCGAGGTTTTCTTCTACCTTGCTGAGAACAATGTCACGTTTGAAGGTATTCTCTTGAAGCCTAGCATGGTTACTCCTGGAGCCGAGAGCAAAGACAAGGCCACACCAGAAGAGGTTGCTGGCTATACCCTAAAGCTCCTCAAAAGAAGAATCCCTCCTGCCGTCCCTGGGATCATGGTAAGGATCTAACATGAAACATCAAAATTTTCAAGATTGTAAACATCGTACAACCTTAACTGGTTCTCTGAATTCCCATGAACAGTTTTTGTCGGGTGGACAATCTGAAGTTGAGGCCACTCTTAACTTGAATGCAATGAACCAAGCACCAAACCCGTGGCATGTTTCTTTCTCATATGCACGAGCCCTCCAGAACACGTGCCTCAAGACTTGGGGAGGAAGGCCAGAGAATGTGAAGGCAGCTCAGGAAGTTCTGCTTATTAGAGCAAAAGCTAACTCTCTCGCGCAGCTTGGCAAATACAGTGCCGAGGGTGAGTCTGAGGAAGCCAAGAAAGGAATGTTTGTCAAGGGATACAGTTACTAAGCTGTCTGAACCAGCAAAACTCATCAGATGTTCGATTGTAGCTTATGATGCAACCAAGATAATCTGAATTCTGCTCCTGGCACTTGTAGAATATTTTGTTTATATCTACCTTTTTCTTTTACCATAAATTTTGTGTCACTCCGACACTCCAGCTTCCTTGGAAGTTGCAGCTTATGGATAATCTTTCAACAGTAGAGATGTAGCATAACTCTACATTTCGACTGCTTTTCAGAACATCACCTAAAGGATCATTAGCAATCCACAAGAAATATTGGTTTTAAATGGGCTTATAGATACCCTGATGTTGGCATAGAAGCTTGTCTAAAATTACATGAGAGTTAAGACATAGTCAGAGTTTCTTACAAGGCAATCACCATTCTTTATATAGATTAAAATTTAAAACAAACACCTAATACAACTTTATTTTTCGCAACTATACAACGACGTCTGCATTTCTTCAAGAAATAACCCCAGCCCTTTCCAAACCTTCTACGGGCATTACATCTACTTTCAAACTATCGAAACTTGTCGACAGGAGAAAACTTAGCACTCTCTGCTCAACTGATCACCAAGACGATGTAATCTCAACTAAACTGCATTCTAGTACTCAGCCAGGACTTGAATAAGTATCACCATCATAACAAATGGCACAATTCTTTTCAAGATTCATTGTTTATATCAGAGTTGACAAAAGAAAAATGGCTGGAAACTACAGCTCTACCCAAACAAATCTTGATAGCCGAATTGAAGATTGCATTTTGCAAGAGAGTTAGCCTGGCTGCTTGTTTGAAGCTTGACTGGAGCTGATGTGGCTTTATGTTCAAATCAATCATCCCAGAGTCCATCTTCGAAGGTATATCAGCATCTGTATCTAATTTGGCAACAGGAGAGACGGTGTGATTCAGCTGATCATCTCGAACCATTGGTTTTCTCGTCTGACTATTTTCCCTCTTGTTTTCAGCTGTATCCGGGGGTTGCATGGCAGGATCCCCTGTCAGGCCAGGTTTATCTCCTGGAAACTGTATACACCAGGAGTCTTATTAAAGACATGAAGGACGTAGACAAACATAATAAAAACTCTCTAGAAACAAACCTTAACTCTCTGTCTTAACAAGAGATATCTCCGATGAGTTCTTTTTCCGCCAACATGTACCATCATGTCACATTGCAGACAGAGAGAACTACCATCCACTTCACAGTAGAAGAATGCTGAACATTTGAATTAATTTTAAGCTAAACTATTGATATGAAACATCCTCATCGAAATGGTTTATATAACAATTTGAAGAAAAGGTAGCTAATAAAGCAAAAATACTAGACGAATACGTGCATACCGGGGTGAATTTTCACATATATCACATCGAGGCACATCAACAGGTTCGTCAAGCCCAACTTACATGTCTACTAGCTAACTTGTTACACATGTGAACCTGCATCGCAGATTTTGGACGTTATATATTACAAGCATTTACGGAAACATCAAATATACCTGACTTATTCAAGAAAATGTTTGAATACTTCAGAGGCTGAAGATAATTCATCTTTAAGTACAAAAACAAAAGAGCCGCGCAAAAACATTCAGTTGAGATAACTATCAAGTAAATGAGCATCACTCCTCTCCAAGGCTTTACATCATCGTTCACTCATTGAGTGAACAAATATGTCCATACCATACAGAGAATTATAAGTTCTTCTTAGTTTCTGCTAAAGGCAAAGGCAACAGAAAATTAGATCTTTTACACTATCATTCATTTACTGCAATGAATATTCCAGAATGCTCCATCTAACAAGAAAGTTCAATTTTTTTAAACCAAGAGAGATCATTTACAATTTTTTTTTTCTCAAAAGCATTAATAAACAATATCATCTTTAAACAATAATCTATCTAGACATTATTTATTAACATCCCAGAAGATGAAAAAGAAAAGATTATGAAAATAAATAGATGGAGCAACACATATCCGTAGTACACACACACACACACACACATATATATATATATATATGCATCAAACGCAGAGAGATGGCTAAACTCAAAAAGAACCTTATCATCGCAGGCACGGCAAAGAGCAGCCTCATCAGCGGCACAGAAAAGAACAGCAGCAGCACTCTCACAAACGTCACAAAGCGTCCGCATACTTCATTTCTCCAATCACACAACTCTGCATATATAATACTATCATCCAACAACACTTGTAATAATGACTTACTAATCCAAGAAATCACCAACTACCCTCTCTCTCTCTCTCTCACACACACACACGGACACAGACAGACACAAACACAATCACACACACAGTAGTTGATTTGATGAGAACAAGAAGAATAGTGATGGATAGGATAAGTTAGTGGGACAATGTGGATAGTTACAAAATAGTTTAGCAGTGGTTCTTGAAGGAAAATAAGAGGCTGTTGTGACCAACTCCTTGAGGTAGTTTGAAAGCCACAAGTTTAAAGCAGGTGGTGGGGTTGAAACTTGAAACTTTTTGATTCTTGCCCACTAGTTGAATATCTCAGCCCTGGCCCAGATCACTACCCACCTTTCCCTGTTCATCCCTCATCAGGCATTTCCTTCTTTCTCAATTTTCCATCTTGCCCTTCAACTCCCACCATCTCTACAACTCCACCTTTGTATTAATGTTCTTCCTGCCTTCATTTTTTTTTAAGCACAATGGGGTGGTTTGGGGACAATATGTCTTTGAAATTGAGGACCAGAGATGCCAACTCAAATTCATTGTTTGATGGGACATTGTTAATATATATTTAAACAATTTAATAACTTTGAAATCTTGGGAAAAAAATTCAGTAAATTCTTTCTTTCTTTTTTTGTCTTTTCCTTTCTTTAAGGAAAAAAAAGTAGAAGGATAAAAGTGAAGTTTGACTGATGTAGCACTCAAGCAATTCGAATCTTTAATTACATACTAATGTTGTATATTATAGAGTATTTAATTTGTATACGTTACATATGTAAAATTTATTATTATATTTTAGGGATAATTACACTCCATTCTCTTAAAATTTTGGTATAATTACATGTGTAGTTTAGAAAATTATATTTAACACTCTTAATGTTTGTGTCCGCATAACAAATAAGTCATTTCATTAGTCGAAATTTAGCTTATAAATAAATAAAACTAAATAAAAATTTATATTTACCCTCGATAGACTTATTACTGATTTATTGCGGGTCAAACAAATTTTTTCTGATTGAACTACACTTATAACGACGAAAATATACCTTCTCACATGCATTAAAGCGTGAAGACGTATTAGGATAATTTGATCAATAAAAAAATTATTTGATTTGTAATAAACCGGCAATAAGTCAATTATGGACAAATATAGATTTTTATTTTTATTTTTTTTTTGTTAATATAAGCAAGTTCGATGAATTTTAACTAACGAGAACTTATTTATTAGACATAAGCAAACCTCAGAGGTGATAGATATAATTCTCAAACCAACAACATAAAATTTATGTATAATTACACAAAACCTGATGTGATGGGAGTGTAATTCTCCGTATGTTTTTAAGTATCATTAATGTATAATACAAATCTCCGACAACTGTGAAGGTGGCTCTTGTTCTTGGGCATTCAAGAATGTTATTAATACACACACCATACCATTTTTCTCAAAAAGCCCAACTAAGGAGCCCATATTTACAACTGGCCTAAAAGAAAAAGATATAAACCTGGCCCGACGTTACTTAAGACAATTCCCATTTCTAATTAAATAATTAATTCCCATGTACGATTAGTATATTCGATTCGATTCTAATTAAAAATTTAAATATTAAAAATCATATTTATATTATAAATAATGGCTCACACTGTTCCTGATCAATTTGATTTCAGAGTTTTTTTTAAATTTTTTTTTTATATCATAGAAGGTATAATTAATGTCTTATTTTTCTGAAGAAATTGTTCGAACATTTTCAAATATGATAGAGGGTTGTTGAAATTTTTCCGAAGTTATTTTCATTACAGAGGTTGAAATATATATAGTTGAGGATTCGTTATTGACGTGTTGAACGGAAATCCAACGTTTTATCATTTACCATCTCTCTGACTTGTCTTTACCAGAGCGTGAGCGTCGACAAATAATCAAACTAGTAGAACAGCCTGAAACGGAAAAAAGATCGACTTTTTTTTTTTTTTATTTCAAATCCAGAAAAAACACCCAATTCCTCTGTTGAGTTTTGTATTCGAATTCAAGGGTTCTCTGTTTTTAACCTCTCTGAAATCGCATTTTCATTGAGGGAAAAAGCAGAGGAGTCTTTGGCAAGAAAAACGATAGTCTCTTGACGAAAATCGCAATCCAACATTCCAAGAAAATGACCCATTAAACCAGAATTTGTCCTAAGTTTTCAGGTAAAACCAATGATTGTTTTTAAGGTTTGATAACATAGTTTCAACCTAATCCCACATTACTTTCTGAATTGTGATTTAGGAAACATTAATGAGAATCATGACATTTTGACAGTCTATGACCATGGGCCACATAACTTGTAGGACAGGGAAACATAGAAATCCCTCGTGAATGCATGGAACAAAACAGTACCAAAACATGTATTTATTGGATTGATTGACATATCGCCATTGACTCACACATTAGTGTGTTTTTTCCCAGGTGATATCATCATTGTTGACTGCAAGATATTGAGACCTTTTGTTGATGTCTTCCAACACGTGGAGGGAAGCTTGTGGGTGGATGATCCCTGCAGTTTTTCTTAAGAATCTTGATAGGTTGATTGTATAATTATCATAAGTTTTGGGGTGGAAATGGAGATAATGGAGAGTGGAAGGGAGTTGAGTAGACGCAATGAGGAAAAGATTTACGTGTCAGTGAGGTTAAGGCCGTTGAATAATAATGAAGTTTCTAGCAACGATGTCTCAGACTGGGAATCCATCAATAATGATACTATTGTTTACAAGAATGCCAGTCTTCTTGCCTCAGAGAGATCAATGGACCTCACTGCCTATACATTTGGTAAGGAAGTTAGAAATTGCAGTTTTTGGACACTTTGTTTGTTTGGTTTTTATGCTCAGTTCTGTTGGAAATATGATCATGATGTGCATGGTATAAAAAAAAAAAACTCTGTTTTAAGTTATTGTGAAAGAAAACACTGGGATTTTCTTCTTAAAGCTCTTGTCTAAGTATACGTGCTTAAGTATTTCAAATGTTAAGTAGATACCATCAATTACTGATTTTTCAAAATATTTCACAGAAGATTTCTTTTAATTTTTCTTTTTTTATTTTGTGTAGATAGAGTATTCGGCAGTGATTGCTCTACAAGAGAGGTCTACGAGCGAGGAGCCAAGGACGTTGCTCTTTCAGTTGTCCATGGGATGAACTGTGAGTATAATATTTCTTGTTTCTTTCTTATTCACTTTCAGTTGTATGCTTGTTTTTTATGTCTTTTGAATCTGTTTGGGTGATCATTAGGTTATCTATTGCTTTATGCCAAATTCTGGTATTTTTTTTTTGTTTCTGTAGCAACTATTTTTGCATATGGACAAACAAGCAGCGGAAAGACATATACGATGACTGGAATTACCAACTACGCGATTGCAGACATATATGAGTATATACAGACGGTAACTTTTAAGTGGTAATGCATCACTATGGAAATTATTTCACTTGCTCACTTGTTCTAATAACTGGGTGATTCTCAGCATCCAGAAAGAGATTTTGTTTTGAAGTTCTCGGCTATGGAGATCTACAATGAATCTGTCAGGGACCTGCTCAGTGCAGATAGCACTCCCCTAAGACTTCTAGATGATCCTGAGGTGAATCCTTTTTCCTAAATTAATACTTGCCTCTAGAAATACTTTTCAATTGTCTGATGGATAGCTTTCTGGTAGAGAGGAACCATAGTAGAAACTCACAGAGGAAATTTTGACAGACAGGAATCATGCGACTCAACTCCTTTCTGTCTGTGAAGGTAAGGACACTATTTTCTGTTGAGTTGCATTTGCATCAATGTATTTGGATGTGAGGAGGAATTTGACCAGGGGAGGATTTCACATCCATATTGTTTCAGTTTTCATGTCGAAATAGCCTGAACTTATGGTTTAAGGATTTGGGTTCTATGTGTTCATACTATAGTGCCGAGCAATGGGAAGAGTGTTTATGTTACGATTAAAATGAAATCGTTGAGTTTGATTCTTAATTAAATACCTTCTAGCTTCTTATAATGCACGGAACTTTAGATTCTGCGGGTTTGTGTCTGTGGTTGCAGCTCAAAGGCAAATCGGAGAGACATCTCTCAATGAAATGAGCTCCAGATCTCACCAGATTATTAGAGTGGTATTTATTATTTCTTGAATTTCTATTTATTCCCTTCAGACCTGGAACTAATCTGTCAAAATATGACTGCATCAAATCATGCTGCATAAAACTCAGTTGACTAAGATTCTCCATTGAGTCCTTAGCCTATAAGAGCTTCTCAGTTTACCTATTTTTACACCATGCAGTATAATTACATTGTACCCTCATTCTTGTAACGCATCAGCAGACAAGTTTGTTACCAGTTCTCATTATTTCATGAGTGTACTTGCAAAAGTCCATGTTGATCGTTTCTGTAAACATTCACTGTGTTGTTGCAGACAATTGAAAGCTCTTCCCATGAGTCTTTAGGCAGGGAAAATGCAAGCACTCTTGAAGCTGCTGTGGTATGGAGATACATAATATTGATAACTGTATTTGGGACTTGATTTTCAGTGTTTCCAAATGTGACGTTTTATGGAGAGTCAATTTCTCATTGTAATGCAGAACTTTGTTGATCTAGCTGGAAGTGAACGAGCATCCCAATCATTATCAGCTGGCAGAAGATTAAAAGAAGGCTGCCACATAAATTGTAGTTTGCTGACACTGGGAACCGTTATTCGCAAGCTGAGGTAGGTTAGTCAATTTAATATCATCGTTCCATGTTAAGTCTGTTGATTATGTTGTTTTTGGGGACCGCAAGTTAGGGACAGCCTTCACAACTTCATATTCACCATTGCGTAGTTATCCTTGGAAAGGCTACTTTGCCTTCCTTCCTTCTTATTTTCTGCAAGAACGAACTGAGGATCTCTGAGAGCTTGTTTTCTTGTTAAATAGAAGAGTTATGGAACATAGAATCTGCAGCCACTCAATCTACTCATCCAAATGACTTTCTGTCATTTAAAGTTAGGCTTGAAACTTTATCCTCTGATTGTCTTCAGTCTGCAAACAAGTCTGTGAAGCTATAGATTTATACCTTTATGGGAATGATTCTGTGATTATAAGAGTATAAGATGCCTGTATACTGACAAGCTCTCTATGTAACTTATCTCTATTGTTTCATAACCTTATACAGCAAAGAACGGAACGGCCATATTCTTATAGAGATTCTAAGCTAACTCGAATTCTACAACCATCACTAGGAGGAAATGCCAGAACAGCCATTATCTGCACAATGAGCCCTGCACGCAGTCATGTCGAGCAATCAAGAAACACTCTTATCTTTGCAAGCTGTGCCAAGGAAGTAACCACAACTGCCCAAGTTAACGTTGTCATGTCCGACAAGGCATTGATAAAGCATTTGCAGAAGGAGCTTGCAAGACTAGAAAGTGAGTTGAGAAGTAGCCAGTTCAATTTTCCCCCGTCAAATTATCCTGCAATACTGAGAGAGAAAGATTCTCAGATTGAAAAGGTAATAAATGAAGATGGGGGCTAGAGCTGTTCCACTCTATTTGGTAGAACAATTTTGGTGAGGAAAGGAAAAAAAATCTTAGGGAAAATAGTTTTTGTTGTTTTGGTTGATAAGGAAAATTCTAAGGAATAAAAAACTTACACCAAATATATAGTGGAACACATAAACTCCAAGTCACCTTCTTCTCTGATTTTTGTATTCGTCTACAGTTCAAACTACGTGACATGAACCTGAGATTTTACTATAAAAGTTGACTACTACACTCTTGCAACTTGGAGCTTTCATTTATGTTTACCTTTCAATGTAGCTTGAGAAGGAGATTAAAGATCTAATTCTGCAAAGAGATATCGCTCAAGCACAAGTTAAAGAACTTCTACAAATGCTTGGAGAAGATGCAAGTTCCATGGCACAGGTAACGTTTATGAAATTGAACCCGTATATTTTCTTTTTCTTTTTAATTGTTTAATTCTTTCTTTGATTTTCTCTCTAGGTAGGATTGGGAAACTACCCTCATTTGCGAGTGCAAATATCGCCAGATGCTGAAATCCTAGAAGACGAGACTCCTATATCTCCAGACCCTCAATTTTTTGATGTTGATATCAAAGCATATTCTCATGGATACAGTAGGAGTAGTTCAGAGGATCGTTTTGTGAAAGTTCCATATTTTGATGAGAATTTTCTGAACAATACCGTATCTCCACGGATCTTAATGAGCAGTTCAAACTCTAGTGAACGGATCCGTATCATGTTTGGGAGGAGATTGAGAAACAAAGTAATGGAGTTTTCGAGAAGAAAGTTCGCTGCATTGAGACTGAAGATTTGAGTTATAGGGGAGCTATAGGAACCAATTACGCATCTTCGGAAGACAATGCTGAATTCCCTGCACTCAAAGTGCATATAAATAGAGCGGAGCAATATATGGAATTGGCATCAAATCCGGCGGTTAAAGATCTAGGATTTACATTGTCTCCGAAGGATGATAATGAAGGGAGGGAAGATACAGCATCTGGAGTCGTGACCTCAAAGGAAGTCGAAGAGCTGATTTCAGCATCAATAATAGCAGACAATGAATCAATTTCAACAATTCTCAAGGAAGAGAAAGATTTTAGCTCCATTCGATATCTTGATATTGCATCTCCTGAAAATATATCCATGACACATCATCTAGCTAAAGATTCATTTGGATCCAGGAGCTTGAACTTTGACAGAAGTAGAAGTTGCAAAGCAAGTAATGTAACCATCTCAGCTTCTCCATGGTTAAAGATGATGGAATACAGTGGTAATACATCGTCTTTTGGTTCAGAAAGAGAATCTGAGGCAGGTGGTGGGGGGAAAATATATACATTAAACTTTAGCACTTGTGTGAAAAATTTGTCGAGAACAGATTTTCAGTTTCCTGGAGAAGATGCTCCTGATATTGAGATTGACACCCCAGGTGTAAAAATTTCAACTGTTGAAGATGGTGGTGGCAGCAGTTCTGACTTGATAGAAAAAGCTGAGCTCGCAACTGAACAAGAAACTACTATAAAATCAGTGAGTTAAACGTTTTTTTTCTCTTTTTATTATATCTTCTCCAAGATTTGTGTCTTCTATGGTTTTCCTCATCCATTCAGTGATGTCATGCGCATCTCCAGTTGGTTAAGACATCCATGGTTATCAATCTGCTGATTGGTACACGGTAATCAAGAACCTAATCTTCTTTACTTTGGAAGTGAAATTAGTTTCTTTATGCCAAATTCAGGAAATTGTTTGTGTTGAACTTTTCTCTACTATTGCACTTCAAATATTAGATAAGTATATGTATAGATATAGATATGCATCTTCTTCTAACATTTTGTTAGTATTGTAGATTCAGCCATTGTTTGGAACTAGTATCCCTGAATTTGCGTAATAAAACTTGATTAGCATCAAACCAACATTATTACGTATACATGCTTCTGTTATATAGAACTAAGAAAAATAACCTTCTCTTATTATACACGTTACGAAGTAAAGTCGAAGCATGTCCAGTGCCAAGTGCTCATTAACTTTTTCTAAACTTCGTCACTGACAGGGAGGTCGCGGTAATTACTCAAATAAGGGGAGTGTCTCTCTGAATTGGACTTAATCCTATGGGCATGATGGTTTAGTTTAACCAAACACTTACATTGGAGATGTTTCATAGCTTCTGGATGTAAATTAGCTGAACAAAACTTACAATTAAGAAGTTCTATAGCTTCTGAAATGTAGCTGTTTTGATGTCTTGACATCTGATGTGTGTGCAGGGGAAGGGGATGGAGAAGGATGTCAAAGATATTGGATTAAATCCAATTGAGGATGGATATAAAGGTCTTACAAGTTGGCCTGTGGAATTCAAGAGGCTTCAAAGAGAAATCATCAAACTTTGGCATGCTTGCAACATCTCACTAGCGCATAGAACTTACTTCTTCCTGCTTTTCCAGGGCGATCCTTCCGATGCTATATATCTGGAGATAGAGATGAGGAGGATAAAATTCTTGAAGGAAAAATTCTCTCGGGAGAAAAGGCGAATGTCAACGGAAAACGTCTAACTCTTTCTTCAAGGTGAGATTGCCGAGTCCATTCCAAGTTTGGCTGCAAAGATATCTGTGTTTCCTGTCCATTTAACTAATGAATATTCTCTGATGGGCATTCTTCCACTTCTCCTCTTGAATTGGGGAGGTGAAGAAAACCACATGTCCTTATGAAACTTGCAAATGACTACTAATAATTCTAGTTGATGATCCATTGGATAGATGCATGGAGAAGTTAGATGCTACCTAGGTGGCTGGCAGCTCAACTTGGTGTAGACTGTGAGAATATATATAATGACATCAACATTTCAGTATATGATATCATCACATTATGAGCTGATGGTTCACCTTGTAGCATGAATTCATCCAGATCCATGATTGCTTTTGTGAACTCCAGATAGTAGAATGAAGTATTTCCATCCTAAGGGATTAATAGTCATTAAAGGCTCGAAAGGCATGCCTCTAAGCTCCAAATGCTGTATGGCACAACCTTGTAGATAGGTGAGAGTCACATTCCAGAGATGGACTTTGGTTCGCCATGCTTTCCTTTCTCAAGTAGAGTCATGTACATGATGGATCTCTTCTCTAGAGGAGGCTTTACCTTCTCCCAACATCTCAATCCTTCACTAGTTTACTTATCTTCTTCTCCTAGAAATTAGAAATTATATCCAAACTTATTTTTGTTCAGATCTTTTGCCCTTGCCTACTGTGTTGACTCCTAGCATGCACTAAATTTTGTTTTCTTTATGTCTGAGATTTGCTGAGAATTACTGTTTTTGCTTGCACAAGTTGTAGAGTTCGTAGTTTGCTGCTTCGTCTCAGATCGCCTAATATATGACATAAACAAAGCACGATGATTTCTGTTGACTCTGATGCTCATTAGTAGGCAAGGATATCATTAACTTTTGATGACATTTATTATATATGTATTCGTTTTATTTCCTTTAACCACAAACTTACCAGTCCCCAGTGCTTATAGAATACGTAAATACTTGTCATGCATTCTACTGATATGTTTCTTAATAAAAACAGTGCAAAATCTCTTCGCCGGGAAAGACGAATGTTGACAGAGCAGATGTCAAAAAAGTTCTCAGAACATGAAAGAGAAAACCTCTTCCTTGATTGGGGCATTGGTCTGAAACTAAACTGAGAAGACAACAGCTGGCTAACCTCATATGGTCTAAGACAGAAGATATAAACCACATTGCTGATAGTGCAGTTCTTGTTGCAAAGCTGGTTGGTTTTATCGAACCAGGGCAGGCTCCTAAGAAAGAGATGTTTGGCCTAAATTTTGCACCAAAGGGCTCTACCGGAGTCTGTAGTTTCAAACGCAGCCTGGTATCTCTCTTTTGATGTTGAGTCCAGGCCATTGACTTGTAGATACACGTATATAGTGTAATGTGTTTAACTAGCTCTTTTATCATTTGGATTTTGGGGACATGAATTCCCTTGTCTTTTTGAATTTCAGTTGTAATTTATAGAAGGGACTCGAGGAAGTTCATATTTTCAGAGTGGTTGAGTGAAATGGTTTAAGTTAGTATCCATTTTCTCCTCTCCTGTAATGTACAGCTTGAACTAACAAGTATAAAGAGCTATTAATGAGTCAAAGTCGTAAGATTTCAGATATGCATAGTTGGGGTATTAAGTTAAGAATTACTTGTAGCAGAAGGCTGGCAAGTCTTCAACTATTATGTTTGATTTTTCAGACTGTTTTGATTCATTAGAACAGTTGAAAGAAACCGAATGCTAGTTGTAACAAAAAAAAATTGTTTTCTTGAACAACATAATAAATCTTACTAGGCAGGAGTTTTTGCTACCTGGGAACACATTGGGAACAGCGGAAGGTAGGCAGCTTATACGGTATTAATAGAACCTTGTTTCAGATGAGGGGAAGAATTGAACAATGGAAACAGACAAAATAATTTTGAGAAAAGAAAAGGTCAAAAATACACTCGGCACACATTGGGAACTAAACTCAATCTCCATAAGTCAGACCACTTAACCAACTTAATTTCTTCTGCATTTATCACCCATGAACTCCAGCTGATTCTATGTTGGATCGGCATTCTCTGCAACAAGTCCTCTTATCACTTCTTTGACTTCTCTTCTCCAACTTTAGGCTTTTCTGCATCTGAAGCTGGTTTCTGCTCCTTGGCTTTCGTCTCTGTTTCAGATTTTCATCTGGTTTCTCTTCTGCAGGTTTGTCCGGCTTTGGGGGGATCCCAACTTGTTTATCTCCTACTTTTTCTGGTGTGGTAGTCTTTGTAATCTCAGCCGGTTTCTCTTCTGTTTCTTCCTTTTCCACATCCGAACCTTGTTTTCGATCTTCGTTTTCTCTGTTTCTGAGATTTCAGCTTTGGAGTCTCAGTCAGTTTCTCTTCTGCCTTCTTTCTGCATCAGAAGCTGTTTTCTTAGTCTCTGGTGTTTCAGGTTTCTTATCGTCTTATTTCATCTGGTTTTTTCCTCAGGTTTTCATGTCGTATGGGCCTCTACTTTCTCTGATGTTTCAAGCTTGGTAACCTCAGCCAGTCCCTCTCCTGCTTTCTTCTGTGATGCATCAGCTTCTACATTTTGGCTTGCTGGTTTTACACCTACATCCTCTGAAGTTTTGGTCTCTAGGCCACCAGTGGCTGGTGCTTTCTCTATTTCATCCTTTACTGGAGCATCAGCAACTCGTTCAGGAGAGGTTACATTTTCACTTTCTAGAGGTTCTCAGTGCATCATCTGATTGTTTTACTTCCTCTGATGCTTTGCCCTTCTCCCCTTCATTCTATAAAAGTTCCCAAATAATATTAGATGCATCATAGTTAGAAGAGCTCCAGAAGAAAATATATACCAAATGCATAAATGATTAGAAATGACGCGATGATGCATTCAGTTAATCATCAGTGATACACTAGAAGTCTTTTTGAGAGAAGACATATCAATCCACTTACATAAATCATGAATCGGTAGTTATCTCAAGTTTTATACACCCTGGTCTATCAATTGCTCACTCCAGTCCAAGCAATAACATGCACGGCCTAATAACAAATAATTTACCAAGTACATAATGCTGCTACACGAACATACAGAAAACATTCCCACCTTTGAGTTGGACGCATCATGAGACCCCTACAACATACTTGAAGCAAGCAATAAATACATGCATAACCCCCCACAAATTAAAGTTCAAGTAATGCATTTATCACTTCCCAACGACCATATCATGTCTCAACATTTCAGCATCATAGCATGTCTCAACATATTCAGCATCAATAGTGAAATACTACTCCTTAATTATCTAAAAAATGAGTACTCCCTGTTGTTTTTGTCATTGCTGCTCCTTAATCTATATGTTGCAACCCCAAACCATCACCTACACGCTGCTGCTGTTCCTGTCACAGTCAAGTTTCCTTTGGAAGCAACTATCTAAAAATAACCTTGCTGCATGAAGCTCCCTTATAACTGCAGCTATGCCTGCTGCAGCGCAACACCCATCAATAATAAAAGCAGCACTGTCCTTTTACACATAGATATCGTTACAATACTTATATCATTAAGAATTTTCACTTGACACTTCCCTGTTGTAGTCTGAGCCGGTGAGTTCCCTTACCAGCTCAGCTCATCATGAAGAGAACGCTACAAGTTTCACTCTGCATGAAGCTTCGGTTACTACTGCAACCTGCTCCATGCTGCATGAATCTTTCAGTTCGGAAATGAGCATATTGCTATGCTCAGTTTTTGAATTTAAACTCAAAAGTTCCTGCTACACTGCATCTCCAAAATTCAATATTTTCTGAATTCAAAGGTTCAAGATTCAGAATGCAAATTTCAATTATACACATTTCCAAATACATGTTGGCAGCATGCATATTTCAAGCAGTCACAATTCCACATGCATAATTTCACCATTGTATATATCAGGCAGTCACCATTCTGATGAACCTCAGAACCTGCGTTTCCTGCTATTAGATTATGGAAACACAAGTAAATCAAAGCAACAGCATTTTAACCATGGGACGAGGAAGACGAAGTGAGTACTCCTTGTCACACCCTCGTGTGCTTTGCAGTCAGAAATAGCAGTATCATTACAGCAATGATCACTGATGCAGCTGCTTTTGCAGCTCCTCTGCTACAGTACCATCACCTTACATTCCTCGATCTTAAAGTCCAAAATCTGCCCTGGACTACTTCAGTTTTGAAGACTGAATTTATTCCTATGGGCTCCTAGAGATTCTAAAATTCCATGGTTGTGTTGCATAGAAAGCAACAAACACAGGATATTGAAATTGCAAAGCAGTACTGCATAGTTGCTGGTGCCTGTAAGCCAGAACCCCAAAGAATCACAAGAAAATCACAACACCAATGTGACAATAAACATGATATAAAAGTACTAAAGCCTTAAGCACTCCCTGTCGTTGCGTCAGAGTAGTTGCTGCTCCTAAGTCTGCAAATAGCATCTCCAGCAGTCAATCTGAGCAGGACACTCTGCTTCTGCTGCTGCAAAGAGGCGCTTGTTTAAAAACTAAAGCTAGGCATTTGCATCATGTCCATTCGAACAAAGCCTCTAAGCATGCCTCGCTACATGTGACTTAAGATTACTGCCTCATTCGCCAAGTAATCTGCTTGTTGATTACCTCCTCTCTAAATGTGACTTTGAGTTTAAATTCAACTTTTAGGAGTGCTGAACGGATCCTCACTACCAGATCCTGATATTGCCAGTTTCCCCAAGCATCTGAATTGACGATGGAAATCACCAAGCTGGCAGCTACTTCGATCCACATCCTACAGTGCCCCAACTCAATCGAGATTTCCGATCCTCTGAAGACTGCCATAAACTTTGCATATAAATTAGTCCTGAATCCTGGAAATTCATAGAAAGCCGCTAGAACAATGTCTATATGATCGCAGAGGAGACCTCCAGCCCCTGCCTCACCTGGCTTTCCTTTGGATGCCCCATCTAAGTTGAGGTTAATCCATCCTACTGCTGGTAATTCCATATCACCAAGCAAGGCTGTGAGATCTGTGGATGCTGAAATCCTTACTACAATATATCCACAATATTAAAGTCCTCTTCCAATGGTGGGGGCGACACCAGCCCTTGAGAGAGAGAGAATTGGGAGCATTCATTTTTCCGTTTCTGGTTCAGGGTTTAGAGTTTAGGGTCTTTTTGTTTTGGTTCCATGCGTAACTATTTAGACCTGACAATTTATTTCAGGAGCTGCTTGCTAAATCCTGTCGCACTGAGCGTGAAGCACAGGAACTATCACATAAAAAGAATTTAATCTCCTAGGTGGACAATTTTCCTGCATCTATAAAGAGGCATTTTTGCAGAAGCACCCTACAAAAGCCATATCTGTCGTAGAACGGTAAAAGCATATATATGTTTAAGTAACTAAGGCCATCCGACAATAAAAAATCAATATAACCCAACTTAAACATCTGATCAAGAAGCAATTCTAAGCCCACGAAATCTTTTAGAACAAAAGTCATCATCTCCTACTGATGGTGTACCATCTCCGTATACATACCAGACCGCCAACAGCATGCGCCACTCTGGAGGGGTCAACCTCATCTGCCTCGAAATGACAGTTAATGGAAACAAAAAACAAATATCAGGATGCTCACACGCAGCTTTGTTTGCTTGTTCAGCCACTGAGGGATGGGAGGGGAGGGGGGGGGGGAACTAAAAAGTGAAACAATGCATTTTGTATCTTGGAGCATGCAGGATGTGGGAGCCAAAACCACTCTGCATTTCACTGCACATGTATAACTATGAGTTTCTTCGCCACAACATTTATATTGCTTGCAAAATGTGACAAATCTGGTCGCTAATAGGTTCAGGATCAAGCATAGATTCTGATTAGAGGACAAGTGTGCAGAAGGAAGACAAATGAATTTTATCAAGAACTGCATTTTCAGTAGACCATGTAATGATGGATGAAATATCGAATTTACCTGAAAGCAGAAAAGTCCTTAACTTCGACTAGTTGATTTCATGCCAAAAGAAACAGAAATTTTCTTTAAAACCATCATTGGCCATCTAAATTTACAGGAGGTAGCATAAAGAATGAAAGTCAAGTCATTATTGAAATGACATGACAGAGTAGTTACTAAGGCAAACAAAAGTCCTTGCTAGCAACATCTAGCTCTAATTCCAGCTTGCAAGTGGAATGTTATGAAACCCAAATATCAATCATGCCCCCACATCCAACAGAAACCATCTGCCCCCTTACCCAGCACAGGACAGATAAAAAAAAGAAAGAACAAAATGTTCTTCAACCTTGGCAGTCCTCATCTATATTTAAAAGCAAAACCTAGAATTTAAGACCAAAATGCTGAAGACTTACATAATTACATAGATTCTTTTAAAATTTCTTCAGTATATGACAGCAAAAGGAACACCATATTTTCAAGCAAAAACTGTTACTCATCATCAACCTCATGGGCCCACCATCTCGCCCGTGGAAATACCAAACCCTGCCTTTTAGCTGTCTCTAGAAAGTTCACATCTTCACCACCATCCATATCTTCAACAACCACCTTAAGTACATGCAGAAATTCCAATAATCCACTCTTTCTCTCCCAAGCTCTCACATTCTTCTCTTTTTCCTTCATTGATGCTGGCAATTGACGCCTTCCGGCAGAACCACCACCACCTGTTCTCTCATTCTGCCTCCTTTCACCATCACCCCCATCAATATACCGGAAATCATCAATTTCCTCAGTTCTCTTAAGGTGAGTTCTCGGACCTCCATCTCCGTACCCATGTTTGGGCATTTTTCCATCTTCTGCAACATTAACAACTTCCTCAGTTCCACCACTACCACTCACCTGTCTCCTTTTGGTGCATCCATATTCTAAAATACATTTGAGCTTGACAATTTCCTCCTCAATCTTACTACTATCCAAACTCCCACTAAGGTCGCTATTTTCATTTGACTTTTCACCTTTATTTACATGAAAGTCCTTCATAGATTTACACTTTCCCCCCAACTCATGATTTCCATCAATGGCATCAACCTCAGGCATACCATCTTTCATCAACTCACCAATATTTTGCACTACGTCAACTGTACTAACCTCGACACCACCCTCACGGATTGTGTCTAGTGAATCCGCACTGTCCAGAACAATAACCTTGGTATCACTGACAACCCCATTCCCCTGGATTTCAATCACAATCGCCTCTGTTTCGCCTACAGGAACCGTTTCACCATCCAATTCTTCTCTCTGAATCCTGGTTCTCTTCGACTCGAACTCATCATCCGATTGCCCTTCGAGAACCCTAACCTTCCGCTGTCTATCAGACATACCGCCCGCGTGGACGGTCCTCAGGCCCTCAGCACATAAATCATCTAGGTTTTGGTCCTCTGAAGAATAGAGGTTGGGGACGTGGTGCTCTGGAGGGGTGTGGAATACCGCCTCGTCTTCTACTTGTTGGTTAACGGAATTGGCGCTGTTGGGAGGAGAAACCATGAGGATTCCTGGGTTTTCGGATGGCGTCGGATCGGGTGACGAGGAATAAGGGCCCGGGTTCGACTCCGCAAAATCCTCTGACTCCCGGACGAAGGGGAAGTCGCGGAATTTCGCTTCCTGCGAGGTTGTTGGCTTGCAGAGTTTAACTATTGCGGCAAAGGCGTCCTCCTGTTCTTTCAGTGTTTCCATTGTGCCCTCACTCACTGTTACGGTGTTGCCATCTGCGTATCAGAATTTTGTAGGGTTTATCGTCCTGATTTTTTGGGATTTTGCTTTCCATTTCGCTTAGCCTATGACGTGTATTATTTATTTTAAAAAAGGGAAAAATACAATTTATCATCGAAAAAAAATTGTAAAAAAAAATTATTTTCTTATATTTTAAAAAAATGAGCAAAAGTAGTACTATTTAACGCATTATGACTATATGTAACCTAAATATAATACTTAAAGCCCTATTTGATTTGTGTTTGGTATGTATTATTAGAGTCCGATATTAATATTGAGTCCAATCTTATTAATCAAAATTATGATATAATGAATCACGTTTATTTAACTAAAATAAGTAATTCTAGGTTTAATTATTTTTTTATTATTAAAAAAAAATAATAAAAAAATAATTTTTTTTAAATATATTAATAAAATTATGTCGAGGCACGATTAGCAACCGTAACTCGACAATAATTTTTTTTTAAATATAAAACCCTGAGTCGTGGATGCTATCTACAACTCCGTGTCGCCTTACTTAAAAAAAAAAAACAAATCTTTCTCTTTCTCAAACATCAAAGGCGTGCCATCCTTGCCTTTCAGCAAAGTCAGTCAGCCTTTCTTTTATTTTTTTAATATTATATATATATATATTATTTAAATATTAAATAATATAATTATTAACTATAATGAAAATTAAAAAATTATTAATTAATTATGTTTAATCAACTTGATCGAATCACTTCTTTTTTTTCCTTACTGATAGTTGTAAATAATATGTAATAACTTATCTCAATATATAAAATAATAACTCATTTAAACAATTTCATCAATATAACGATGATAACTAAATTACAATAATTTAAATAAAGTGAGATGAAATTTAATTTAACTATATTATAATATTTGTATTCATTATGATAATTTATAACAATTGATTGTAATTTTTTTAATTAATCTATGATCCTACACAAATACATTAATCCAAATTAATTATTATTGTTATATTAATATATTTTTTTAATATTATATATTATTATTCATTTTATATGTTATAATTATTTGATTATAAATTTACATGTTTTAAAAATTATAAGCAATGTTAAAATTTATTATTAAAAAATTACAATCAATTGTTATAAATTATCATAATGAATACAAATATTATAATGTAGTTAAAATTTTATCTCATCGTATGTAAATTATTGCAATTTAATCATTGCAATTTAATTATTGCCATTAAATTAAAAGAAATACTTAATATAACAATATCATTAATTTGTATCAATGTATCTATGTGGGGTCATAGATCGTAAAATATTATTTGCATTTAAATTTATAATATATTTATATATAATATTTTATATATATTAAAAAACATTTAAATTTATATATTTTATTAATTATAATTAATAATAAATTATTGTAATAGATGTAAATATTATTATATAGTTAAATTAAATTTTATCTCAGTTTATGTAAATTATTGCTATTTAATTTTCATCATTATATTGATAAAATTATTTAAATGAGTTATTATTTTGTATATCAAGATAAATTATTATATATTATTTACTGCTATTAATAGAAAAAAATGAGTGTTTCGATCAAAAACTTATGTAATATGTCGACAGATATGATGTTTTTGTTGAAATAATTTTTTGTCAAATTATCTAAACATAATGAATTAATAAATTTTTAATTTTCATTACAATTGATATGTCCGAAAACGCACTAGTCCGTTGGATTGATCCAAAAAGCTTGGGTCACGAAAGATACAAGTCCGACAGATGGGACTTGCAAGAAATTCGTCAGCACTCCGACGCCCAAGTCAGTGATCGATTCAAAAATAGAATAGATGAATGCATAAAAAATAATGTAAGCAGCTGATGATGGCTGTTAAAGTACTAGAATTTAATATGAGGTAAAAACGAGAGTGACAATCTAAAAAATTTGGAAGAGGTCCTGATTTGAGGAGGGGACCTTGTATTTATAGCGGAGAGTCCCAAGTTTTGAAGAGGAGTATCTAGGACCTCCGAATTTAGCTGCATGGGCCAGGAGAGCGTCGAATTTGGTGGTTGGTTTTCTTAGCCAAGGACTTGAAGAAGTCTCCGTCCATCAATCCTTGTGCAAAGGCGTTGGTCTTAACTTCCTGAGTCGCCGTTGGAACCTCCAAGGCGGGTCGTGTTGAAACGTTGGAGGTACTCCTTCGGGGGTTCTCCTTCCTTTTGGCGGATGGAGAAGAGGCTTAATTCGATTTTTCGGTGCTTCTTACTACTGGCGAATTGGTGTAGGAAAACATAACGGAATTCTTGGAAGCTTCCGATCACAACCGGGGGTAACTGGTTGAACCATTACTGCACCGCCCGAGCAAAAGTAGTAACAAAGACTCGGCACTTAATACCGTCAGTGTATCGGTGCAGTAGGGCTACGTTTTCGAAGCGAGATAAGTGCTCATGTGGATCGGTGGTGCCGTCGTACTCAGCTATGGTTGGAGTACAAAAGTTCATGGGTAGTTCGTCCACCATCACTCCCTCGTAAAGGGGATGCCTGTTCGCTATTCGGCTGGCGCTCCCATCACCTGGTATTGAACGTCCTGCAATCCCTTTTGGAGATACTCCAGTCAGGCTAGCCATTAAGGGGTACATCTTCCACCTGGGCAGACAGCTGAGTGGATGGTCTTTCAGCCATGTTAAGCCTGGGTATCGCAGGAGTCGAGTCAGTCTACTCAGGGGCAGTCACTTCGGCGGGAGTTGTCACTCGTGCAGGAACGAGGACTGCTAGTTGCTCACGAATGGCGACGCAATCATCTGTTGAATGGTTCCCAGGAGATCCGAAGACAGCTCCACGGGTGGGGCGTCTGGAGAGACGATGATCCTAGGAACGTCTGTACCTGGGTCTGTTGACCTACGCGTTGCAGTTGATGCAGTTCCAGAAAGGGGGGCGAACGGGGCGCTTGAGACGACTTGCAGGGCCTGGGTGGTGCCACTGGGTGTCTCCTCGATTTTTGTTTGTTTGCTACATTGGTAGGTATTTCTACTCACGTATTAAGCTCTGTGTTCCCACAGACGGTGCCAATTGATATATCCGGGAACAGACAAGTCCGTTGGATTGATCCAGATAGCTTGGGCCGCAAAATAATACAAGTCTGACAGAGGGGACCTGCAAAAAATACGTTAGCACTCCAACGCCCAAGTCAGTAATCGATTCAAAAATGGAATAGATGAATGCATAAAAAATAACGTAAGCAGCGGATGATTGATGTTAAAGTACTAGAATTTAATATGATGTAAAAACAAGATTGATAATCTAAAAAACCTAGAAGAGGTCTCGATTTGAGGAGGGAAGTCCTAGGTTTTGAAGAGGAGTATCTGGGACCTCCGAATTTGGTGGGGGTGGTTGGATAGATAAGAGTCCGGTTTGGGACTCTTGGATTTGGTGGGTTTGTTAGGCCAGGTGAGAGTTTAAGTTGACTAGGAGTCCGGCTGACTTAGGATTCTTGTGTCTAGACATCTTTGCCCTAATTCGGCTGGGCTAGTCGTGCGACACCTAGGCTGGGATGGTCGTCTGGACATGTTGCATTCATAGGCCTGATCCATTAGTGATTTTTGAGTTGGAATCTCCGTTAGGCCTGCTTAGGGTCGACTCTTGGGCCTTTGGGCCTGGGAAGATGTATATATCAATAATTAATAATTATAATATTTAAATATATCTATAA
This sequence comes from Sesamum angolense, assembly GCA_034509725.1. NCBI lineage: Eukaryota > Viridiplantae > Streptophyta > Magnoliopsida > Lamiales > Pedaliaceae > Sesamum > Sesamum angolense. Next base: position 19,547,943 of record JACGWL010000001.1, read on the forward strand.
TACCTAAAAATAATATATATAAAATATTTAAAATAAACAAAAAAACAAAGCCTTTATCAAATGTGTCAAGTCGTAGTTAGGAACCGTTCCAACCGCGAAATTAATTTAAAATATATATATTTATTGTCGAGTCGGTTAGCAATTGCGACTCGACATAATTTTATCAATATATTAAAAAAATTATTATTTTTATAATTTTTCTTTTTTTTTATATAATAAAAAATAATTAAACCAGTAATCCTACCAACTAATATTAATTTGTTTTTTTGTCCTAATTTACCTGAGAACACATTGGAAACAATGGAAGGTAGTAGGCAGCTTATACGGTATTAATAAAACCTTGTTTCAGATGAGGGGAAGAATTGAACAATGGAAACAGACAAAATAATTTTGCGAAAAGAAAAGGTCAAAAATACACTCATCACACATAGGAACTACACTCACTCTCCATAAGTCAGATCACTTAACCAGCTTAATTTCTTCTGCATTTTATCACCCATGAACTCCAGCTGATTCTATCTTGGATATCGGCATTCTCTGACTTATCACTTCTTTGACTTCTCTTCTCCAGCTTTGGGCTTTTCTGCATCTGAAGCTGGTTTCTGCTCCTTGGCTTTCGTCTCTGGTGTTTCAGATTTCTCATTTGGTTTCTCTTCTGCAGGTTTGTCCGGCTTTGGGGGCTCCACGACTTGTTTATCTTCTACTTTTTCTGGTGTGGTAGTCTTTGTAATCTCAGCTGGTTTCTTCTTTTCCACATCTGGACCTGGTTTCTGCTCTTCGGTTCTCTTTGTTTCTGAGATCTCAAGCTTTGGAGTCTCAGTCACTTTCTCTTCTGGCTTCTTTTCTGCATCAGAAGCTGGTTTCTGCTCCTCGGTTTTCTTAGCCTCTGGTGTTTCAGGTTTCTTATCGTCATATTTCTCATCTGGTTTGTTTTCCTCAGGTTTTCCTGTCTTATGGGCCTCTACTTTCTCTGATGTTTCAAGCTTGGCAGGCTCAGCCAGTCCCTCTCCTGGTTTCTTCTGTGATGCATCAGCTTCTACATTTTGGCTTGCTGGTTTTACATCTACGTCCTCTGAAGTTTTGGTTTCTAGGCCATCAGTGGCTGGTGCTTTCTCTGTTTCAATCTTTACTGGAGCATCAGCAACTCGTTCAGGAGATTTCACATTTTCATTTTCTAGAGGCTTGGTCTCAGTTGCATCATCTGCTTGTTTTACTTCCTCCGATGCTTTGCCCTTCTCCCTTCACTCTATAAAAGTTCCCAAATAATATTAGATGCATCATAGTAAGAAAAGCTCCAGAAGAAATGCATAAATGATTAGAAATGGCGCGATGATGTCTTCAGCTTAATCATCAGTGATACACTAGAAGTCTTTTTGAGAAGACATATCATCCACTTACATAAATCATGGATCGGCAGTTATATCAAGGTTTATACACCCTGGTCTATCAATTGCTTACTCCAGTCCAAGTAATAACATGCACGGCCTAATAACAAATAATTTACCAAGTACATTATGCTGCTACACCCAAGAACATACAGAAAACATTCCCACTCCTAGCATTGACTAGTGACAGAACGAAATGATGCGGAAAGGCCGGCAATCCAGTACCACTAAATTAGTAGATCAATTGTGATGGAGACAAACAAAAACAGAAAATTAGTAGATCAATTTGTTTGTCCTTCAGCGGAAAATGAGACAGAAAAATTCTTTCGAACAATCAATATATGCAAATGCTGCAGCATCCCTCCTCATAGCCAAGCAAGGCAAGGTCAAAAGTAAACAGCTAGAAAGACCACCTTTGAGTTGGACACATCATGAGAATCTTCGGACCTTTTTTCACATTTTTCATAGTAAAATAACAAGACGGAGCAGCCAAAACATTTTTTTTTTTTTTCAACTTTGATCCAAAACTTAAAGTTCACTTCATGTAGGCGTAATTTAAACTTGAAATCATTAGTACAAAACTCCCAGGAATACATATACTCTGGGCCTTCCCCTTTTTAATCTTCTGAGTATCTTTAGCATCAAGAGATCATAAAGAAAAGGGTTAAGTGGGATGCCAACACTTCCAGTTGTTTATAAAACCAATAAAAGGTGCAGAAAGCAAAATGCCTTTGGATGAAGTTCCTTTTTCTACTTCTTCAGTTGTCTCCTCAAATTCCATGTAGCATCTTAGGAGGTCCGGAATTAGAATCCCGTGCAGTTACAAATATCTCTTCGTCATAAATTCACGCATCAATGATTGGATCAAGAATTTTATAGAATTCCAAAACCTCCTCAAAACAACATATTCCGCAATCAAAAGGAGAAAGAAAACTTCACACATAAAAAAGCAGAACAATAATTCATGTCGAGATTGATGAAAAAATCCACAGGTAGTAGAAAAAAAAGTAGAAACAAAACGAGAAAGTGAGCAAATCCATAGCAGCTAACATTCCGGTATTATCAGACATTATTGGTACTATTTTTCACTTTCGCTCTAAAACACTAAACTTTTAAATGCAGATATTTAGGGAGATTGTTACCTCTTTGAACAAATGGCCGAGCGAAGGATGCTTGTCTTCATCATCCGCCGGTACGTCATCCTTCTTGACTATTTCCTCCGTCAAGTTCACCTCCCTTGACAGCAACTCCTCCGGCGGCGGAGCGTCGGGTGCGTCCTTCAACACTTTGAACTTGCTCGCACACGCTCCCATTTGCAGCGGACTTTTAACTTTGCTGAAGTATATGCGTACTATTTCGCGCGAACAATGCAAGAAAGCTAATTAGGAGCGTTTCTAGAGAGAGAGAAAGAAGAAGAAGAAGAAAGAGATGAGAGAGAAACACAGAAGAGAAGAGTATTTATAGGGCGCCAGCGGGAGGAGGAGGATGCAGGTCCAGCCTTCATATTTTGCTCCGACATACATTCTATCATTTCCATTTGACCCCTCCCTACATATATAATAAACTCACATTTTGACCCATACTACAAATATTTTGTCCCAACAAATTCACCTACTAATTATTAATATTAATATTAATATTAATATATATACACATTTTTTTTTCTATTTTTATCCCCTTTTCCAAAATAATTGAACAAATACTATTATTTTTATTACTTTTTTTAAAATAATTTTAATTATAGTGAGAGCGAGTAAAACTATATTATTATGAGTTTATTTTCTTAATTTGAGCAGGCAAAAATACATATTTAAAATAAGTAAATAATATTACCATCTCGGAATAAAATAATTGTAAAAAATCAACTAATTAGAAAAGGTATATTCTCATATGTTATTTAGAAATAATAAATTAATATTAGTTACGACAGACAGCAAAAAAGTTAAATAAAAGAATCATCAATAAAATTCGTAATTATTAATTAATTAATTAATTAATTTCCCCAATAAACTATATATATATATATATAATTAATGTGGAGAGAGAGAGAGAGAGATATAAAGGCACGTAAGCGAAGGAAGCTTAGGTGATTTGGGGTACGTTACAACATAAATTTCGTGCCTGCACGACAGTGGAAAGTGGATGAATGATAATTAGTAGTAATTAATAAATGATAATTAATGCAATAAAAAGACAAAATTAGTGATTTTAGACAAAAATAGAAAAGGAGAGGCATAGCATACATGTCTGATGAGTTGGCCATGTTCTTACACTCTCGACTTCAGACACACCATCTCTCCTCTCCTCTCCTCTCTCTACTACATCATTGTTGTTGTTGTTGTCCCCATTATCAAAATTGACCTTTTCTTTCTAAACGGATATTCATCACACCTCTATCCTACCACATAATTCTTTTTTGTATTATTAATAAATTCGGTGAATTTTTATTAACATGGATATGGAGATATATTTGTTAAACGAAAAAAACAAACCTCAAAAGTACTAGATTTCGTCTGATTATATATACCAAATAACCTTAATTATTCTTTTTGAAAAATAATTAATTTGGTTGATTTGATTAAAAACAATTTTTAGTAATGATTCATATGTAGTCATTAGTGACATCCAAGTTAATGATAATCATATGTTAATAATAATGACGTTACAAAATATGTAACATCAAAGTGTAGCCGTTAAGTCAATAATAATTTGCATTCATAATTTACCTAATTAAGTAATTCAGTCTTTAATTTTAAATCAGTGTTGCATTTCATATTTGTTTTAAATCGAGTAAAATATTTCAGATTTTTTTTTGCATATATAGTGCGTCGTACGTGTGTTTATAATAATAACTATGATTAGTTGGGGACATGTATGTAAATTTAAATGCTCTAAATTATACTTATTTCTGTACTATTTTGATTTATTTTATTTTTTCTTTAATTTTTTTGTCATGGTTGAGAGTCCGATATTAATACCTTTGTGCATTTAGGATCAAAATTCCCTTTCACCTAAATGCCCCTCATTAACTACTACTACATCACAAAAATGATGAATTATTTAAAAGACAAATTGTTTAATATATATATATATATATATATATAAAAGATGAATTACTCTATAGTTAGGTGATTTTACTATCTCTTTTATTTTTTTCTAACGAGGTTTAACGTAATTATACATAAAAAAATTTGTAGTTTGAGAAATTACATCTAGTATTTTTGAAGTTTGCTTTCGTCTAACAAATAAGTCCCTCCATTAATCAAAAATCATTGAATTTGCTGATAAAAGCAATCTCAAGGACACTCGATATAATTTTTCAAACCATGAGGGTTTACATGTAATTACACCAAACGTCAGGGAAATGAATTGTAATTATCCCTACTATTTAGGGTAAATTATGTTGAGACCCTCTGAAATTAGGCCAAAATTAATACATAACCACTGCTTATATTATTGCAAAATTATAGCTATACTCTCGGAGGTTATAGTTGTAATTACAACTATACCCCTTATTCAAATGTAAAACTTATACAAACACCCTCGGAAAAATATAACATTAACGCTCCTCAGGGGCCTAAGGCTGTAATTTTATAAAAGATAGAGGATGTTTGTATAATTAACCTAATCTCAGATGTGTCAATATAATTTACCTTACTATTTATTATCCAAAAAATGAATTATTCACTCTCAATTGAAATCTGAATGCATGTTTTGAACTTTTTTTTTATATGAATGTTAAAAATAAAGGAATTAATTCAAAAGAAAATTTATTTTTAAAAAATTGTGTTTCAATAAAATATTGAGAGGATTTGTATCTTTTGTACTCACAAAACTACATATTGATTGTTTTTTATTTAATCATACTTAATAATTCTTTCAACCAAATACAACAATGAACTGTTACATGATATATCACACAATATATTATGTCAAATCAAATGATGTATAATAAATAATGAAAACTAATAAATAATTATTACTTCATTTCCTATCTGCAGTCAATCCTAGTCATATTTTATCCCATCACACAAATCAAACGAGTCCAAAATACAAATGGGACAACTTTTGTAAATGTTACTACCCAATGTCACTTCTCCGTAGTCACATTCAGTTATCATAACAAACTTATATTTATCCGATAAGGTAACTTATCTTTCATTCATATTTATATAAGCCTCAAATGAAATGGATACTACATCAAATTTTTTTATATAACATTATTATATCTTTGTAGTTAGAGCTCCCAGCTTAGATGGCACTGTTGACTCACCTAAACATATACAGCTGACAACTGACTTATGATCTATCTCCTGAAAAAAAAAAAATGGCAAATTGATGAGTTGTCAACTCAGTAAGTATTAGCTAATTAGCCTATAACATAAACTCAATTTTTTATTCCACGACCACAATCATCCAGTATTTTTTTATAATCATGAAGTTGTAATTTCAATCATACGCAATAATGTATACTTGTCACTTAATTTCATGAAATCACGAAGTAATAATGTCAATGATCAAGCGAAGTCAATATCAGAATCAAACACCATCCACAATATAATTCATACATCATTAAAGTTTAATTTTATTATTAATTATTTTTTGGACCCACGTATCCTAACTGAATCATATTCAATGGTTTTGTCGGCTCTCATCATCTCAATTAATATCATCCGATCATCAGCACAAAGTACCCATCGTATGTGATATCCTCACACTGGCCAAGTGTAACAATTCCAGCACAGGACATCACACCAAACCTAGCACCCTCACACCACCCTAGTGTGTAAATAACAACACAGGAGATTCCCTGGAATACCTCGGTCACCCTTCCTGCCATGGTACCTAGCTATATATTCATTTTTCTCATATATCGCATCATCATGACAACACACAACTCATCAATCACATCACGTTATATCATCGTAAATCATTGAATATGTCCCAAGTTAGGTAAGTCATCTTTTTATCTCAATAACATTCGTGTATATCAACTTCATAACTCAACTCCATTCGACACTCATCCCACTGTATCACCTGGACATTGACAACTCATAATTTGGCTCCAGTCATAATATCAATATTTTTGCTTCATCATTCAACTCTATGTAATAATTCATCATTCAATTGTAGTTAATAATTATTTTCTCATTCATAAAGTCTAATGCATCATTGTTGAGGCTTGTTTGAATTATTATCGAGTTTGAAAAATTGCATTTGATTTTGAAGTAGTTATTAATCTAATCGAACTCGAGCAAGTTTTAATTGTATCAAACACGAGCCCAATTCAAGTAATTTGATACTTTTTAGTATACTTTATCAATTTTATACTAATCGAATCAAGTTCGAGCCAAATTCGAAAACTTATCAAACAAAAATAAATAAAATTGTTTGATGTTTGCTTTGTCAAGTTTAATAAAATTAATTCAAATGAGTTTTGATTGATCATTTTCAATTGAGTATCAAATAATTTTAACTTATTTTTCAATCTACATAAGACAGCAATACAACGTCTGAGCTGCAATCTAGTGGAGTGTTATGTCGGTCGAGTCCATTCCAGTTTTACACATTTTGCTATAGCCCATTTGAGGGTTGGATATCGGGCGGACCCTTTCTTTTAGGTCCACTCTGAAGTTACCATTTCAAAGCACGGCCCAATTTGTAAAGAAAACGCTGATGGTTCTCCTCTATTTATTTATAATTTTATAAAATAATTTATGAATTTCTCCTAAAAAAAATAAGATAAAATTATTTTTTGAAATTTAATATTCGTATACATATGGATCAATTGAAATAACAACACTCTGAACGTACCAAAAAATGTACGCCCCCAAATGATTTATTTTCATAAAGAAAGGTATATTCTATAGTTTTATGGTCTAGTTTCATTAATAATTATTATCGTCTTTCTTCAAATATAATGATTTTGATCGAATATGTTCATTTTATACTTTGATGATATCTCTTCAATCATGCTTTTTAAAACCCAAAGCAAAAGAAGTGGGCTCCATTGATCAGTTCAGGAGACTTGAACATGTTAGTCCATAAACAAGTATTAAGCTTATATTTTCGATATTTATACTAATTTGGTGGGGCCAAAAAATGAATCCAATATAGTAAGATGACTCAGCAAAACCACAGAGATTCCATCTTATACATACTCCCAACATCTTGGAACATATCATACTAAAAATTTACAACAAACTCTTCCTAGATCAACGGCGGGAGACCTGTCAACAACAGGTAAACAGACTCCCAGATTTCGAATTGACTGGGTATGGCTCATTCAAATGAATATATCTCCATTTAGATAAGTTCAAATTTCAATCCATTTTTTCTATTAGCTAGCACACACTTTTCAAATGGTGTATCATTTTTTGTGACTAGCCTTTGAATTCTACTCCAAAGTGGTCTATAAATAGAGGTTATAGTGTAGTCATAACAATAAATTTTATTCATTCACATGCACATTTTTTACCCTGGGTCAACAACACGGCTACGACCTCCCTACTCATTTTTTGCACTCCAATCATGCTTCATCTTATATTTCAATATTTTATCACTCCACTCCAATTATTACACCATATCTATTTTATTTTCAAGTGTTTTCTTACTTATTTCTCGTTAAATTAATTTACTGACTTAAGTATTAGAGTATTAATTCCTAATTTACAGGTTAATCGTCCCTTAATTTTAGAATTTTCTAAAAAACAGCAATTTGACTATTGTGATGTTGTTGGACTCTGACATGCATCGTACTTAATTTCCATAAATACATATCTTTGCCTTCTGCAACATTGTAACACTACTCATCATCAAATATTATATATATATATATATATATATATATATATATATTATTATTATATTAGAGGAAAAATTTTATAAATAATAAAAAAACACCAAATTTGGTGGGCAAAAACAAAAATATAATAATAATTACAATTATTTTAGATTTGAAGACTGTAATGTGAGGTCTGGCATTGAGACTTGACGTGCTTTCTCAAGATCACCATTTGGTTGGAATGTCATTTTTGCCCTTTCCTCCTCCCTAGTCTTTCCCCATAGCACAAAATAAAGCCCTCCAACTAGCAGAAGTGCTCCCAACACACTGTCACATATTCAAAAATCAACATAAAATAAATTCATAATCGAACCAAAATTAATTAATATGATCATCATTACAATTCAAAAGTACTAATATTAATATCAGGATTATTAAAGAATTAATTATTAATACAATAAAAATGTATATTAAATGACACTAGAAAATCTAGTGATGAAATTCATGATCCAGACGGACGGGCTTCGTTTGATCAAAGTAGACTCGAATTGGAATATAAAGGAAAAATTATTTTTTGGTCCCATATAATTAGCTCATTTTAATTTAGTCCCATTTGTTAGACTTTTCTCACATTTAGTCACATGTGTTTTAAAAACTTCTCAATATTAATCCCAAATAACTTTTTCATCCAATTTTAATAGAAAAGTCACTTTTCCATCCAATTCACATCACTTTTCATTAATAATTGGATTAAAAAAAGTAACTTGGGTCTAAGGTTGAGAATTTTTTAAAACAAATGGAACAAAATGTGATAAAAGTCTAACAAACGGGACTAAATTGAAAATGAGCTTAATATATGGGATGAAAAGTACATTTTCTATATATATATTTCCATTATGCGGAAATAAATAAATGTAATGAAATGAAATAATAATCACCTTCCGAGACTAATAATTCTCCCAAGATGAAAGCTGAAATGATGATGGTAAAGAGCAAGATAAGTGGAGTGGTCATGGATAGGAGACTGGACCTTTCTTCTCAACCACCAATGCTTGCAGGTAAAACGCAACACCAGTCACCACTATTCCCTGTAAATTCTAACAATTTTATATATTTACAAAAACACTCCTCCCATAATTTCATATTACAAATACCCCGTCGTCGTTTGAAAACTTACAAATTTATATATATCCTCCTGAAATTAACGGTTGTCATGAGGATGTATTTGTTAAACAACATTAATTTTAGAGGGTATTTATAATTTTCCAACAACGAGGGAATGATTATTAATTATTGCGAGAGAGGGCGTTGTAATGAACAAAAGGGGAACGTACGCAGTAGGCCACAGAGAGAAGGCTTATGCTCCAGCCAAGTTTCCATTGAGCAGGATCTCTTGCGAAGACGACAGCAACTAGGAAGGACTGTATTGTGCTCATAAAGCACTGCAGGGTTGTCAACAGCAGCTTCGAAGGGTAGCTTTTTAGTACTCGCCCCTAACATTTTTCATATTTACAACCATATATATCAGCATGCATTTATCATAATGTATATATATATATATATATATATATAATTAGCAATAAATTTAACACCAACAATTTTATTTCTTTTTTTTTTTTTCCACAAAAACACTGCGAATATTGCCTACTTGGACGTTACTGCAGCCCTACCAACATTCTGATTAATTACCACTAGGGAAATATTATAAGAGAATAATTCACTGCCATTTAATAATATATCGACATAATCTGGTACAATTTTTTATTTATCATGTTTAGACGGACCGAACAAATCATATACGACAAGTATATTATATTTTTTGAAAAATTATATGTTTAATCATTTTTACTTTTACAAATTTAGACCAGAACCTCTTGTATTTGATTATTTTTGACAAATTTAATTTTTTGTTGATAAGTTTGGTCCATCATTAAATTTTCTGACCAAAAGTGCAGCATCAAATGCCCAGATGATATGCTTTTAAACGAGTCCCCTGAATAACTCTCATCCCAAATTAAACCCTAGTTTCTTCAAACATTTCGGGTTGAAAATTAGAATTCCAAATACCACTCGATAAAATATTAGAATTTGTTCTTCACTCCCATGCAACTCATATATATCAACATAATCTGGTAAAATCTCCATTCAAATTAATTAGATTTAGTCAGATTGAACAAATAAATATATTATAATTATGATATGATTGATTTAGAGTTTAAACACATTGAATCAGAAGTAGAATTTCCCCTAAAACCGACAAGTAGACTGTTGAGTAGCATAAGTGGTGGAGTTGTGGAAGTGAGAGAAAAGACATGAAAAACGGCAAAAGTACCACAATCTTAATTAAGAGACAAGTTAAAAAGCAGATTGAAACAAAGCAATAATAACAATAATAATTGATGATGATAATAATTAAGATAAGAAATGATGTGAGAGAGAGAGAGACCTGTAAGACAAGCCAGAAAGCCCATGTTAAGTTGGAAAGAAGGATGAGAGCGACACCCTTAATCCATGTGTTGGCAGAAGGTGGATGGGCGGCGTGGAGATGGGTGGTGTTGATCAAGTGATGGTGCAGCAGTAGTTTCAGATATGGCCCTCTGTACAAAGCTATGGTGGCTGCTCCTCCTATGCACGCCGTCACTCCCCCCACCTTCATCATTCCTGCACTTGTCCTTATATTCACCTTCTCCATCCTGCACTTTTTTCCAAATTACATCAAACTTTATATTTATAAATTTCCAACAACAACAACAACGTTTTATTCTCATCATACTTTACTTCATTTAAAAACTTAACCAATTTCTTTTTGTATTTAATATTCCAATAAATATTTTTGACCCCAAGAATATACACTTACCCTCAAACGATTAATACAATAAACACCCCCTTTTTAATTAAATTAATAGGCTAGCTAGATTAAAGAAATTTAAAAATATCATAATCAAAGTACGTACATCTACATTTTTCATACGTGTTTTATATATATATATACTTGATAATACCAATAGATATTGATGTACACATGTATTGTACTCTACGTGGGAGGAAGTTGTATATAAGAAGGACAAATTAAAAATTGGATTTTTGAAATTTGATTGAATCGACAGCTGTTGCACACACGCAGTTTCTATGAGTATTGCAATATACATTGTACTAATTAATTCTCCCCTTGATTAATGAATGTGTATTGTGAAAATAATAATCATAATTGATTGATAAAAACTAACATTTATTCTTTTAAGATATATATACTTATAAAAGAAAAAGAAAAAGGAAGAGGTAGGCTTTTCCATGCGTGAATTTTGAAGGTCAAATAATTTGGTCCATTAATTTAGAATTGTGGACAACCTCCTGATTTTGATGGAAGAATCCAATCCTAATTTGACCACCTGGGGACATTTATATATGTATATATACATCCATCTTAATAATTATTCCTTAATAAATTAAAAAAAAATCCCAATTATAGTTAATATATATACTTATAATGTATAGTCGAAATCAAGGGAAGTAAAATATTTTACCGAAATCATACGATTCTGCTTAAAAGACACGTAAGAGAATATTTACTTGTCCCCTCCATCCACCCAACATTTTACTTTGTCTAAAATATATAAAGAAGCTTTTTTGAAATGAATTTACCTGAATAGAACTGCAAGAAAGAAAGTAATAACTGGAAGAGTATTGGTAGCTGCAGCCCCCAAAGATGCAGATGTATACTTCAAACCTATACCTACTATATCCAAGCTCATCGTGATTCTGCATAATTATTTCACCACACCACCAACCAACCATATTTGCTCATTTCACGTATCATATCGGGTAAAATTGTATTAACCCTAAAAAAATGAGAAATATATATATAGAGGGAGAGAGAGATACCCGAACAGAGAAAGCATGAAAATCTTGATGAAAATAGAGAATGAAAGGCGTGGAGCTGTTTTCCTGCAAACACCAAAACCCATATAATTTATGACTACTACTCTTTTTGTCACACAGTGGAGGTCTATGTGGAGAAGTTCTAATAATCGAGATCGGGTGGGTTGAGTTGTATTTGTTGAATGATTGAAAAGGAAGATATATAGGGAGTACGTAGGGGTACGTACCATTCGAAAAGATGGCAATGGAGCCAAGAAAAGGGAAGCAGCAGCCTGTCTGTAGAGAAAACAAGACGAAAGTGTTCATCCCAACGTCGAAGGCCACCTTCGTCAGCAGGAAATAACCTGCGTATATCAACTGTATTGCTACGACCGCCACTAACGTCTTCATCTCTCTCTCTCTCTGCGCTGTGTGTGCGTTTGTGGAGAAAAATGGGTGCCAAATTGGGGTATATATATATACAAGCTCTCCATCAAGCTGGCTCGCCACACACTCTGCACAAATTAAACCTGTGAAAGCTACGTCAACTTTTTCCTTTTTTTTAAAAAAAAAACAAAGAAAATTCTTTAGCTCCTTCCTTTTGTTGAATAGTTGCTAGTGACGTGTGTGAAGGAGGAACAGTATGATCAATTAAGACGTTCTTTCCTTCTGGGCCCGGCCCTACCTTAAAGCACTTCGGATCTTCTCTGTTGCTACCTATTATTATTTTTATTATTATTATGTATAAAATTCATGCATAAAAGAAAAAATATATATATATATATACACACATATGAAATAATGTTAATTTTTTGTTATTCTCTAGGTAGAGGTGGTTGGGTAAACATAGGATCAAAGACGGTGATTACTTAGTTATCTACATAAAATGAAATTCATAGGTTTAGTAACCTATAGTTATAATGATTGAGAGAGTTGTTTCAATATTTGTTCGTAATAACCGGGAGAAATTTAAGAAAAATATATATACTTATTAAAGTCATTATTTTCGAGGCTCAAATGGATTATATTTTTTATTGTAGATTTTTTTTCATCTTCGATCCGCTTCATTCAATATTGATGCGTATCAGATTTTGGCCACACTACAAGAGTCGAATGATCTTTCATGAAATCCTAAGATAATTAGAGGACCAACCCTGCAAAACAAAGATTAGCACTCCGATGCTTGAGCAGGTAATGGTTTATGAAGAAATAAAAGGAAAAATTTGAATTAAAGTGAGATGAGGGGAATATGAAGTGGGAGTGATGAATATTCGTATGAAGTGTAAAATATAAGCTTAAAAATCGAGAGAAAATGGAAAGAAAAAGTGTGAGTTTTAGAGTGGAAATGATGTTCTTATACTGAGCAGGATACGGGGGGTCATCATCAAATATAAACAAGTCACGTGTATAAAGATGACATTATATATTTTATTTAGAAAAATCGTTATACATATAACGTGTGTATATTAAATAAATAAAAAAAACATTTGCAAACAGAAAATTCAATTGTGATGGGAGTTCACGTACTCTCAAACATATATATCATGAAATAATTAGATAAATTTTAAAAATAATAAATCGCTTTATAATTTATTTATGAACGTAATTTATATATGAAGAGAGAAAATTGGAGACGTTTGTGTAATGAATGAAATGGTAAGTGATGACTAGCAACAAAGGCAACAGGAGTTTGAGGAGTAATAAGTATTATTATGTTATGTAATGGGGATAGACAAAAATGAAGTAAAAAGGAGAAAAGGATATATAGTAATTAAAAATTTGATGATAATGATATGTAACAAAGTCCAAGAAAGGTACGTACGTAGTGTTGCATGGAAGGATATATCATATATGGTGGCTTCTTTAACGCCTTTTGAATTTTAACCCTTGTCAATATATTCTTTTTTTTTTTTCTCTTTTGCTTTATTCATTCATTTTTTTTTTTTTTGTCTTCTTTATTTAATTATTATTTGATGCTTAACCACTATAATTCATTTTTAATCTTTTATTATTCATTATAATTTAGGCTCTCCTCCCCTCATTTGTCGGCTTCCTTAATCTCTAGGTTTTCCACATCTTCAAGACACTACCAAGATAAAATAAAATAAAATATAGAGATTAGGTACAATACTGTTTATTTTATCGCAATAAGAAATTTCGTGATTTTAATAATAACTATTATTTTGTAAAAATTACAATTAACATTAATTAGTGTATTAAATTGTCACTAAATACAAGTAGTAAATCGTGTATAATGACGATTCAGTGATATCAAATAATAGTGTCATTAATTGTATTTATAGTAACAATTAATTAATAGTGACAAGATAAAAATTATTGTCGGTTAATAAATATTATTAGTGATAATTATTACTTTATCATTTGATAGTTTGTCAATAATATCATATTTTTTTGTATAGTGAGATTTTTAATATATATATACTATTTTTGTGAAAAAGAAAAAGTCAAATTTTGAAAATCATGGCATGCATACTTTCGGAATATGCGTCCTATAAATTGATAACAAATCGCTATCTACCCATTTGGAATAAACGCGACTTTGCTATCACTGAATTTGTTAAGCCTATATATTCATTAGGGGAAAACAAATTGTTAGACAATTGATTAATAGATAATTCTTATAGTTTTTTAAAAATTACTGTACGGAAAGAACTCAATATATCATTATCACATACACAAATCATCTCTTATTTATTTATTTTTTGAAAAATTATGCACACATTCCTAAAAATGTTAGCATCATTACACAAATTACCCTTTTTTTTTCGCTGTCAGAAATACTTTTTATAATTATGCAAAAAATATGAGTGATTTGTGTAAATAAATCATAAATTCGGCCAGGGGGTATAAATATAATTATCCCTGTATTATAATTAGTCCACATGCTGGGATTCAAATCGAATTTCAGGTGTACAAAAATCTTGAAAATTCTGCTCCAAATTCAATCCATCTTATCACCTACCAAAAACAAGAATATACACATTCTTTAGGATAAAATTTAATGCTGCCCCTAAAAAAAGAAACAAAAAAAAAATAATTCATTAAACATTAATTAATTAATACAATTAACCCAACATTTCACGTGAAAAACGTGATCGATATTCAATGTCAATTGTGCCATAATTTATGCCCAAAATCAATTATCACACGTACGCCTAGAGATCGCGCCTACGAAAAATTTGTATTGCACTCAATCATAATTATATTATTATTTAATTTTTCCTTTACATTATTAAATAATATAGTATGGTGGGGAGATGCTTTCTTTTTCTTTTCTTTTTTTTTAATTAATTTGATTCCAAGGCACGATATTTTATGCTATATATATCTATGCATGGACTAGTTTTTCCCCTTGTTTTCTCTCCAGCGGGTTCTAACTTTTCCTAAATATTTTATGTATTTAAATGGTGCATAATTTAGTTAAAGTAAAGATTAAATATTCTCTCGATTCCCCACCCCTTCTTTTATTTTTTTATTTTTTTCCCTATTCAGATTTCCTGTTTTTGACAGTGAAATGATGTACTCATTGACAGCTTTAAAATTAATTAATTTTATTCATGTTATGAGTAAATGAAAGCGTCAATCAAATGTTATAGCACGATAACAAGTGTCTTAATTAAAGGCTTTTATTCAGGAAATTAAAAAAGAAAAAGAATGATTGTTGACTACATGGCCAATGCATATATGTTACATCAGTTTTCAATTATGATTGTAATTTTTTTAATGGTAAATATGTACTTTCATTTCATATTAAATCAAGATTAATTAAGGACTTCAATAACCACTAAGATATATATATATATATATATATATATATATATATAATTTTAAAAAAAATCAAGACGAATATTTTAATGAAATATAATTGCACAATTATTAGTATATAGTCATTGTTTCTGCAAATCAGGGCTGTGGAATGGAAAAAGCATGGTAAAATTTTAAGCTGTAGTACTTATCATATAAGAAATAATTTATTTATTTATTTATTTATTGTTATAGTGAATTTATTATAAGTTTATAATAATTCCTCTTTCTGTATCGAGCTGTGTTTTCAAAAGTAAATTTATGAAATTTAGATTAAAGCGGACAAAATATACGTCACATGAAGGTGTATCGAGATGAACAAGTGCATTCCAGCATATGAGTATAAATTAATGGCCTCTAAAATAATGAAACAACGAAATGCTAATCCATTATTAATTTTCTTTTTCTTTTCTGCATGTAAAATTTTTATTTTTCCTTAGTTGGAGGTCAATTAAATTAAATTAAATTAAATGAGAGGGAGGGAAAAGTAGAGGGTCATGATAATTAAATTTTTGAAATTTGTGTTTTTAGATTCTTTTATTATTTACTTTTATTTAGTTTATAAATTAAAGTTATTGGAATATAATTCCAAATCTATACAACACCCTTCAATATCATCCATCGTGTGTTTAATTAAATTTAATTATTGTCGGATAATTCCTAATTATAGCAAATTGCAATATATATGTGATTTAATCTACTTTTTAGTGATTCCTTCTGGTTCTGCTGATTCTGATCATATAATTTAGGGTAAATTACAATTTGTCATCCGAACTATGACCGTTTTTACACTTTGGCATCTAAACTTTTTTTGAGTCAATTTGTCATCTCAACTTTACAAAATTTTGCACTTTGCCATTTATAACTACTTTTTCACCAATTTTTTGTAAAAAAATCATCACGTGCAGTCCACATGTGATATGTAAGGGTTATATGATGCGATTTTTTTCACCTATGCATAGCATCAGATGTTTTTCCGGCAAAAAAATCAGCAAAAAACGATCAATTATATATGATAAAGTGCAAATTTTGCAAAGTTGAGATGGCAAGTTGACACAAAAAAAGTTTAGATGCCAAAGTGTAAAAACGGGCATTGTTCGGATGGCAAAATATAATTTACCCTATAATTTATTCATTCCGATTATGCTCACTTCATTTCATTTTCATATACCTTAATCCCAAAAATCGATACAATTAATAATAATATTACAATAAATTACACGAATGTATATATATATATATATATATATATAATATATATATATATATATATATATATAGTTGATCTAAATTAAAGAGGAATTTTAAAGAAAAAGATGGGTAAAAAACCAAAGGAAGTTTGATTGGAGGGGTCTTGAAACAACACGTGATTCCTCGCATTTCAATCTATTCAATTCTTTTCAGTATATGGGGACATCACTCCTTCAAAATTAAAATTTAACTTTACATTAATTACATATTATTCAATATAGAATAACAGTCAATAACCCATGTATTTAAAAATTAAAAAAAAATTAACTAGAAGAATTATACGTTTAACTATGATTAATTTGCAATGGTTAATAACAAAATAATAGTCGTAGCAAATAGTTATTGACCACGATCATGCAACGGTTGTTGGCCGTGATTTTTGTGAGGGTAACTAAAACATTTGTCATGGCTCAAATGTTTTCACCATGTCTCTTCGCCGTGATAAATAATTTTTTTATGGTGGAAAAGGTAGTTTTTCGCATCAAGTTTATTAATTTAATTTTAGTTAATAGTAGTCATTTACCATAATTTTTAGTCATAACCACTAAAAGTCAATAGTAATTTTTTAGCCATAGCCATCAGCAAATAGTAATTTTTTTCTAGTAACTTCTTCGTGTTAGATACCGTGTAAACATATTAAAGAAAAAAAAATATAATATACCCCATCTAATATAAAAAATAAATTAAAAAAAAACCCTGTCAAAAACAAAATAGCAAATTGTCCACTGTATTTTAAAATTTAAAACAAATTACCCCTATCTAAACCATTGATAGGGGTAATTTACTTCATTTTTTTAAACACAGGATATAGGGTAATTTGCAATTTTTTTCACAGGAATTTATTTGTTCATTTCACATATCACATAGGATATATTGCATTGAATCCACATATTAAATATTAAATGTTTTAATTGATAAGTGAAGAGTAATTAATTACAATGACAATTAATATACCGAACATGCGTAATTCGCAAACTGGCATTCAAATACGTTTATGAATACATTAATAGCAATTACAAGAAATGGAATTAGGCACGCATACATGGCATTGGTATTAGTAAGTTTCCTAGAAACACATGATGTAATAAACCCAAACATAGAACACACACGTGCTCATATATATAATCACAATTTTATACCACATACATACCCACTCACTCTAACCACCCAAAAACAAACAATATATATACGTATATGATCCACTATACTAGTTAAGATAATAATAGTCAATCTATGAGGGTTTTGTGTTTGGATTAGGCAGTCTAATTTAGAAAGGGATGTGAAGAAAAAGAGCAAAAGGATCATAATCCCACCATCACCATATGCACATTCAAATCTAATTAAAGCCTACCTACATTCATCCCTTTTAGCATCTTCATGGAATGTGAGGCCTATGCCTTTTTTCTTACAACCACGACCTCTCTGAAAATACACGTTGATTTAGATAAGCATCTCATATTGACCGCATACAAGGAGTTCGAGTAATTTATAAGCCCAAAAACACGTAACTTTTTCATAAAGAAGTGTCTTTTCGGGATAAATTCGTGATCGGTGTTTTTATAAAGCTAAATCGAACAATACCTCATAGAACAAAATATTAATCAAATCGAGAGCAACATCACACAATATTCGAATAATTAATTAACCAATCAATCAAAAGCCCTTTGCCCATTAAAGTCCAAGACTTTGAAAGCTACACAACAGCTTTAGTTTTAGGGCTGATAGCATCAAAGGCAAATGAGAGGTTGATCACTTGATCCTCCTTTGTCCATCACTCCCCTTCTTCCCAATCTTGAGTTGCTTTCAAGAGGGGAATAT
Organism: Sesamum angolense; assembly: GCA_034509725.1. Lineage (NCBI taxonomy): Eukaryota > Viridiplantae > Streptophyta > Magnoliopsida > Lamiales > Pedaliaceae > Sesamum > Sesamum angolense. Next base: position 19,566,864 of record JACGWL010000001.1, read on the forward strand.
GAAAGATACTTTAGGGTTGGGAGGAAAAGCAAAAACCACGAGTTTTAATTTATTTGCTTTGAGTTTGAGCTTTCTCTTTGGCTTGATGGAAGTGTCATGAAGATTCTAACGTGGCAGTTCCTAGCAATCACGCGTAGAAAAGTAGAGTTCAGACTGTGAATTGTCGTTGCTGATTTTAATACAAATAAATTTATTTATATTATTTGAAAATCCATTTACATCAAACCGTAGTCAAGAAAAATTATTTACGATAAAATTTTTAATTTATAATTATTAAAGTTATAGCCAATATATATATATATATATATATAGTGACTTAAGGTAAAATATTTGAATAAGCAAATTGCTTCATGGCCCTTTATAATTAGTGCCACAATTACATGCTTATAATTTCAAAGTTTTAAGTTAAAGTGATATACACGACATACATTGGAGGAAAATAAATCAATTTAAAAAAAAAAAAAAGAAAAAGGAAAGATTATAAGAAAAGGATCCATGTTTTTCGGAGAAAAGGTGACTAAAATTTAGGCTAATAATCTTAAAGCATTTGCGTGCTACTAAGTCTTACATAATAGTTGTTGATAGCCACTGGTAAAAAAAGGTGGGATTCAGATTGTGAATTGACGTAACTGCTATTATTATACACATTCACAAGTTTTATATAATTGGCGAGTTCCTCTTGGCTTAAAAATTATTATTAGAAGATTATAACCCCATACCCTTAAAATTAATAGGGATTATTACACTTAATTTTTCTGAAATTTGGTGTAATTATGCATAGATCTTCTGTAATTTGGAAAATTATATCTAGCATATCTGAGGTTTACTTCTATCTAACAAATAAGCCTATGATAGTCAAAATAGACTGAATTTGTTGATATTAACAAAAAAAATTGAATAAAATTTATATTTACTCTTGATTGACTGATTACTGACTTATTATAGGTTAAATAATTTTTTTCGAATTAAACTACCCTTATAATAGCGAAAATATACTCATCAGATACATTAACGCGTGTAGACATATGAGGGTAATTTGGTCATAAAAAAATTATTTGACTTGCATAAAAGCAATAATAAGTCGATTAGGGGTTAATATAGACTTTTTTATGATTTTTTTGTTAATATCAGTAAATTCGGTGAATTTTCACTAACGAATGCGCGGGGGGGGGGACTTATTTTTTGATAGAAGCAAATTTCAGGAGTGATAGATGTGATTTCCCAAATCATAGAGAATTTATGTGTAATTACACCAAATGTCAGGAGAAGGAAGTGTAATTATCCCAAATTAATGTCACCGATTCTTATAACTTGAAAGTCTTTTAATTAATGTGATATATAGAACACAAAAGTATTTCTTCTTTTAAAAAAAAAAAATCAACTTTTTACAAACTATTTAAAAATTTAAAAGGAAACAAAAAGATCCATGTACTAAGAAATTGTAACTAAAATTTACACTTATAATTCTATTATATTATAAAGCAATAGAAAAAGCAGAGTGGTCTTAACGTGACAGTTATCGAGAGCCACTCATAAAAAAAGCAGAGTTCAGACAGTGAATTGACGTAACTAATTTTAATATAAATCGACAAATTTATGATCAATTTTTTTGGTTAAAGATAATAAGTAAATTACTTGATGCCCTAAAAATGATGAAATGTGGAGCTTGAATCTAGAAACAAGAAGAATGGTAGCTAAGTATGTGGTCATTTTCAACAGCCAATAAAGATTTTGTGGATTGATAGATTAATGATATTGGTCGTTTTGGGGTAGTTTGTCGTACCTAGTTCGCCCCAAACTTTTGACAACAAGCTAAAGTTAGGGCATGTGCACATATTGCACTAAAAGTTGATCAACTTGACTACTGCCTAGCTACTACGTACCCAACATCAACATCAACATCAACATCCACATCCACATCCACATCCTCATCCTTCCTAGAAGGCCAACACAAACTCCTATCCATCTTCATCAACAAATTATTCAAATGACATTAATCCAGTCTATAAACAAAATAATCCATAAAAGCTCGATCGTCCCGTATTGAAACCATCGAGTGTATCAAACCAAGAATCAATTAGAGCTCGATCAAGACTGATATCATCCGTAGCTAGCCTATGTTTTTGAGAAATCGTCACTTATTAATATTTATTATTAATTAATAATTTTAAATTTGTAATTTCATAGTCATATGGGAATTTGTTGAATATTCACGAGTTGCTGCAGCCCCTGCTGAAGAAATTGACGATTCCCCTGTTTCTGCTGTGCATTATGATATTCTAGACAAGGGTTGACGAAGTCGTATTCTACATTTTAGCACTTCTTTCATTGCTAAATGCGTTTTAGTCTTGTTGTATTATTTTTGCTTTGCCTTGTCATCCATCCATGTCAGCAATTAGTTAGTTAAAAATAGAGTCGGTGGGTTCATTTATTTAATGGAGGATTCAACCCTCATAACATAATTGAATCAAATTATTCTACAGAACTTCATCATGCTGAAAATTTGTTCTCTTTCTCTCAAATTCTCTCTCAAACTCCTATTTTCATCATGGTATCAGAGCCTTCCTAGTGAAGGTCTCTGCATACTTTGTTACCTAGTTACGTGATCCTGCTTATTTTTTTTGTTCGAGCATTCAGCTGCACCAATGGCTGAAAGTACTTCTACAGCTGCTATTGCTTCAGATGATTGCCAATACGAGAGGGACGTTCTGTACCTCCATCCATCCGAACATTCTGGACTATCTTTGTCGAGTATACCTCTCGACGGATCTAACTTCCTTGTTTGGAGTAGATCGATTTATGTGTCGCTTGGCATGAGAATGAAGCTCGGCTTCATTGACGGATCTTTTCCACAACCTGCAACTGGATCTAAGACATTTGAGCAATGGCGTAGAGTCGACTTAATGGTAATATCCTGGATATGGAATTCCTTATCGAAGGATATAGTTGAAGCTTTTATGTATGCTTCGTCCTCTCGTGAGCTTTGGTTGGAACTTCAAAGGAGTTACGGAAGAAGTAATGGCCCTATGCTATATAAAATTCAGCGAGAGTTATCAACTGTTTCACAGGGCGACCTATCAGTTATTGCATATTTGACAAAGGTAAAAAAATTGTGGAATGAACTTTCTTGCTTAGATCCTGCTCCAAAGTATACCTGTGGAAAATGTATTTGTGAAATTAGTAAGGTGATTTCTCTGAAAAATGAGTCAACAGATTTGATGCAATTTCTTATGGGATTGCATGAAGTATATGAAAGCGAGCGGAGTCAAATCTTAATGATGGATCCTTTACCGGATGTTGAAAAAAGCTTACGCTATGGTTTTAAACGTTGAGAAACAGAGATCTGTGCACATAAATATGAAAGATTTTCAGCACACTAATTCTATATATCATGTTGCTGGAAAGGAGAACCAAAGAGGCTCTAATGCTGTACAGAAGAAGAAATTGTTCATAGATAAACATTCTCTAGTTTGTGACCATTGCCATAAGTCTGGACATTCCAAGGATTCGTGCTTTAAATTGCACGGATACCAGATTGGTATAAGAACTTACCTGAACAAAAGATGAAAGAATCTGGTCTAAAAGGTTTTGCAGCTTCAGTAACAGATGTTCCTTGTAAAGAAGGTTCCAGTCACCAAAGTTCTGATGTACCTAATCAGAATAGTGTATCAGTTATGATGGCAGAGATACTGAAACTTGTGAAGGAAAATGCTCAGCCTTCAAATCACTGATTGTCAACTATGCAAACTATGTTTATGATGATGTTGAGTTTGCAGGTAATGTTTCCAGCACACCTAATTTTGATTCACGTTCTTGGATAATTGATACAGGAGCAACTAATCATATATGTGCGGATATTACATTATTTTAGTCATATACACAATCAAAACACTCTCAATTCATCACTCTTCCTGATGGCAGAAAACAATCTGTCTTGTACACCGAAACCGTACAACTTTCAGTTGACTTAACTCTGATCATGTGCTTTTTATCCCTGAATTTTCTGTCAATCTTCTGTCGGTCAGTCAATTGTGTTCCTCAACACCTTATCATTTCAGTTTTTCTCAGAATTCTTGGTTTTTGCAGGACCATAATACTAACAAGATCTTGGCAACAAGCTCTGTTCACAAACGTTTATACCTGTTGAGACCAAATGCTCCTCAATTACCACAAAACATGTATCTTGTTTTGCTTCTGATCAGTGTAATAAAGTGACTTGGCATAGACGACTGGGACATTCTTCTGTTCATGCTTTAAAACATCTCTCAATTTTCAGCAACTTTCCTAATGACTCTGATGAATTTGTATGTGAAGTTTGTCCTTTGGCTAAGCAAGCTCGAATTCCATTCCCTCTTAGTGAATGTCATTCTTCTACACCTTTTGAACTACTTCACATGGATCATTGGGGTCCTTATAAGGAGCATACTATATCTGACTGCAATTATATTTTCACTATAGTTGATGATTATAGTAGGTCCTTATGGACTTTTCTTCTCAAACACAAATCCTAAGTGCCTTCAATTTTATCCACTTCTGTCACATGATACATACTCAGTTTGGGGCTGTTATAAAAACCTTGAGGTCTGACAATGGATCCGAATTCCTTAACAAAGATTTTCAATCTCTTTTCCATGAATTGGGAATAATTCATCAAACCTCTTGCACCTATACTCCACAACAAAATGGGAGGGTCGAACGTAAGCATAGACATCTTCTTGATGTAGCTAGAGCTCTCTTACTTCAGGCTTCACTTCCCACAAAGTTTTAGGGTGATGCTATTCTTACCGCAACATACCTAATCAGCAGGACTCCCACTCAAAAACTTGCTTGGAAAACACCTTATGAGCTGTTACATGGCTCCCCTCCTCTTTATGATCATCTTCGAGTCTTTGGTTGTCTTTGTTTCGCTACTAACTTGGATCCTCATAAAACAAAGTTCCACAAATGTGCTTCCAAATGTATTTTTCTTGGGTACCCTATGCATAAAAAAGGTTACAAGCTTTATGACTTAGATACAATCATCCTTTCACTTCTAGAGATGTTGTGTTTCATGAGTCAATCTATCCCTATGATGCTATTTCTCAGTCATCTGATTCTTGTCATCTTCCTACTTGTACCTTTATATACTGAGAACCTACGCTCCAATCCCTCTCTTTCAGTTTCTGTTCCTACAGTTTCTTCTTCTCCCTCTACTGAGCAAGCTGAACATAACCTCACCTTGCCATCTTCTTCTCCTTCTCCTAATCCACATTCACATCCCGTCCTTCCAGCTCATCAACCAACTAGAAATCAGCTAGGATCACTCATAAGCCTAGCTGGTTAGAAAACTTTGTTTGCCATCAAGATTCTCTCTTGCTACCTTCTAGTAATACTGCATATATGTTGTTTGTTGCTTCTTTATCAATTTTGCAGGAACCTAAATCATATAAGGAGGCTGTCAAACATCCAGAATGGCAGGAAGCTATGAGACAAGAGATCCAGGCTCTCGAACATAATTGCACTTAGAATATTACTCCATTGCCTGTTGGTAAGAAACCTATAGGTTGTAAATGGGTGTTCAAGACCAAACTCAAGGCTGATGGGTCTGTGGAGCGGTATAAAGCGCGCTTGGTTGCTAAAGGCTATAATCAAGTCGAGGGTATTGATTATACAGAGAGTTTCTCTCCGGTGGCAAAGGCTGTAACTGTTACATATATTCTGGCGATTGCTGCAGGTTATGCTTGGCCTATTCAACAGCTTGACATCAACAACGCCTTTTTGCATGGGTACTTGGATGAGGATCTTTATATGGATCCACCAGAGGGGTACAATGTGGAGCCTGGTTTTGTCTGTAAACTAGAACGTTCGCTTTATGGTCTAAAACAGGCGTCTAGACAATGGAATTTGGAGTTCACGCACAAACTGGAACAATATGGTTTTGTTCAGTCAGCTAACGACCATTGTCTATTCACCATGCATACTAACCTTGGTCAGTTGTTTCTCTTGGTGTATGTTGACGACATACTCATCACTGGCCCTTCTTTATCCGACATAGAAAGTGTGAAATCTTATCTTCATAGTTTGTTCACGATTAAAGATATTGGTAATGCCCGCTATTTTTTGGAACTGGAGATAGCTAGAAGTACTTCAGGGGCGTACCTTGCCCAAACTAAATACACACTTGACATAATTAAAGACACTGGGATGTTTAATTCTAAGGCCACTTCTACTCCATTTCCTCCAGCCTTAAACTAACCACTGATTCTGGAGCACAGTTGCAGAATCCAGATATGTACAGAAGACTTGTTGGTCATTTGCTCTATCTTGGGTTTACTAGGCCTGACATTTCACACTTTGTTCAACAGTTAAGTCAATATTTGTCTCATCCTTGTGACATGCATTGGACTGCAGCTCTTCATGTTGTTAGGTATTTGAAAGCAACCCTTCGAAAGGTATTTTTCTCCCTGCTTCTAATCACTTCCAGCTCAAGGCCTTCTGTGATGCTGATTGGGCCTCTTGTGCGGACACACGTCGTTCTTTGTCGGGGTTCTGTATTTTCCTTGGTGATGCCCCTAAGAAGAAGCAGCAGTCCACAGTTTCCCGTTCCACGGTCGATGCCGAGTATAGAAGCATGGCAGCGACAGTGTGTGAGTTGCGGTGGATCTCGTATCTTTTGGCTGATTTCAGTATCTCTGTTGTTTCTCCTATTCCGCTATATTGTGATAATAAAGCTGCATTACACATCATGGCTAATCGATCTTCACGAACGCACGAAACACATTGAAATTGATTGTCATGTTGTCAGGAATGCATACAACAATGGTTTTGTTCTTCCTTCCCACATCAAAGGTTCTGATCAGCTCGCAGACACTTTCACTAAGTCTCTTCCGCTCAAGACATTTTCTAGCATGGTGTCCAAGTTGGGCCTTGTCTCTTTTGCACCAAGTCCCACTTGTAGGGGGCTGTTGAATATTCACGAGTTGCTGCAGCCCCTACTGAAGAGATTGATGATTCCCCTGTTTCTACTGTGCATTATGATATTCTGGACAAGGGTTGACGAAGTCGTATTCTACATTTTAGCACTTCTTTCATTGCTAAATGCGTTTTAGTCTTGTTGTATTATTTTTGCTTTGCCTTGTCATCCATCCATGTCAACAATTAGTTAGTTAAAAATATAGTCGGGGTTCATGTATTTAATGGAGGATTCAGCCCTCATAACAGAATTGAATCAAATTATTCTACAGAACTTCATCATGCTGAAATGTGTTCTCTTATCTCAAATTCTCTCTCAAACTCCTAATTTTCATCATAGGGTTCAGAAAATTATTGAAACCATAGGGGGGAAGAATATAGCTAGTTTTATACCAATAAGAGGAAAGACAGACAAAAATAAAAAAAGACATTGTTGCTCATATGCTATACTTTTTTTTATTATTGCATATTTTATGGTTAATTAAGTATACAATAGCATGGGCCCATTTGTCTCTTGGGCTTAGGTCCGTTGGTCTTGGCCCAATAGTCCATCCCTAGTAAATTCTTTTATAACTTGTTTGGATACTTCAATGCTACAAAACAGTTTAAATTATTCATATAACAAAATATAATTCAAAATATAGATATAATTATAACTTATATATATGTATATATTATAATTTTTTGAATTATTTTTATGAATCAATATTCTCTATAAATTATTTATTTCTCACCATCAAATTATTTTTTATATTTTAAAAAATTACAACAATAGTAAATTAATAATATTCATTTCACTAATTAGGAGCTACAAAATTATTTTTATTTAAAGGGGTTTGTAATTTTTCAAACATATATAAGGAGATATTAATAATTATGTCAATTTTAAATCAGGTAGTTATTAATTTATCCTTTTTTTTAAATAAAATAAGGGTAAATTGCATGAAACCCTGTGTTTTTTAAAATTATGCACACTCTCCCCCTCCATTAGTCAGAATTAACGGCGTTAGAATTTTTAATAAGTGGACCGTTATAGCCTTATTATTGTAGCCATTGATTATCAATAGCTTAAAATGAACGGTTCAGATTTAAAGTTATTTTAAAATATATTTTATATTAAATATATATTTATACATACAGTTATATATATATATCTATATATTTATACTATATATATATATAGGCGGCAACCTCATTGTCGCCTTGCGCAAGCAAAAGGGGCGCAGCGACCTCGCCGTCGCCCCCTTCTGAAAGGGCGGTTGCCCACATCCGGAACAACATCACCCCGGATCTGGGCGGCCTCAGGCGACCTCGCCTCTGTGTGAGGTTTTGGGCACCATTCTTCTCCTGGCGACGGCGGACGACGGAGAAGAAGACGTTTATTAAAAACAAAAAAAAATAATTAATCGCCCCGGACTGGACAGCCGCCAGTCAATGTCGACTCTGTGCCAAGGTTCTAGGTGCCATGGTCGCTCGTTGCCGAGTAGTCTTCTCCGTCGGCGATTGGCGGCCCGACGGAAAGAAGGCCAAATGTTTTTTAAAAAATAATAAATAATTAAGTGCAAATAATTTAATTTTTCAAAAGTTAAAAATAATTAAAAAAATCAGTTTTTAGTTTAGATATTTCATTAATATATTTTTATAAATAAATAAAATATATTTTTTATGTTTAGTTAATATGTTTTATGTATTTTTTATATTTAGTCAATATTATTACATAAATAAATAAAATTATATTAAATAATATTATGAATAATAAAATAATATAATAATATAATAATTTATAAATATATCTAATTAAAATAAATAGGATTTTATATATATATTAAACAAAGGGGTATAATAGACATTTGTAAATTAAATAATGTCAAAAAGTGTTAAAAAAAAGAAGCTCACTCTCATTTTGAGCATGTGAAAATGCACTCTCCGTTAGTTTCTAATGAAGATGGAGTTTTTTTTATTATATTTTAGATAACACGGGGTGTTTTTTACCTATTAATATATACAGGGGGATTTTACACTATTTCCCTAAAACACAGGGGAAGTGTTATGCAATTTACCCATAAAATAATAATATTAAGAAAGCGCCATGTATACGAATATTAATTGTCATATTTTTCATTTTATTTTGCCACATAAGAAATTATGCATTTTTTAGAAAAATTAACTTAGCATTTTTTTTTTGAGAAATTATATTTAACTTTTATTTAAATTTGGATATGTATATAGTTATTTAATTTTCTCCAAAATTTCTGCATATTTAAAAAAAAAAAGGAATTTCTAAATTATTTTTTAAAATTTAACAAACTCCAACTATAGATTTATCATTACTAACATTTTAGAAATTTCATATACATTATTTTATGTAAATACTTTAAAATATTAATTTTAAAATAAGATTTAATATTTTATAAATTCTAAAAATAGCATCTTAATATTTTGACTAAACACCCTCTAAATTTTGATATTTTTATAGTGCATTTTAAGTTAAGATTTGATTATAGAGAAGGATATAATTATATATAAGAAAAAAAATAAAAGTAAAATAATATGATAGCCGTCAGACATCAGTGCTGTCTTAATGACAATGATTGCCGCATACGCCTCTCTCTTCATTAACTACAATGGAATGGATTCTGACAAGCATGCCTCGTCATTAAACCCCCAATAATCTTTAGGGGATAATTATACTCTCCACCATTAAAATTTTGGTGTAATTACACATAAGTTTTTAGGATAATTATATTTTTTCTAATGTTTTATGTAATTATATATAAATTTTTATAATTTGAAAAATTACATCAAATACTCCTGAGGTCTGCTTTTATCTAACAAATAAGTTCATCTATTAGTCAAAATGCACAAAATTAGATGATATTGTAGGGAGAATTTGAGGTATGCGGGATTTTGTGTATTACGAAGTCGAGGCAAGAGTTGAACTCTTTATCTTTAAGACAATTATTGTCCGCTCTGGTGCTCACGGAAATGGCAATTTGTCTCCCAAGATACAACGACTTAATATCTCAAAGTAGTAGCACTACAAACTTTGAGAAACGGCGAACCAAACAATATTTTGAAACTCTCTTGCTAACACTATTATTGCAAAATGCTTTGTTGCTTAAGAATGCTTATGAGACAAAAAATATATATATACCCCTGATTGATTTATTATTAACTTATTGCAAGTCAAATAAATATTTTATAACCAAATTAACCCTCATACATATTCACGTGTTAATGCTTGTAAGGAGGTATATCTTCACTGTTACAAAGGTTTAATCTGAAGAAAAAATTATTTGATCTGCAATAAGTCAGAAATCAGTCAATCGAGGGTGAATATCAATGTTATTCAATTTTTTTTTGTTAATATTATAAATTTTGACTAATGGAGGGACATATTTGTTATACGGAAGCAAACATTAGAGGTGCTAAGTGTAATTTTCAAACCATAGGAGGTCTAAGTGTAATTACATCATACATCAAGGGAGGGGAGTGTAATTATTCCTAAATTTTTTACAATTTGAGAACTACATTTAATATCTACAAGGTTTACATTCGAATAATAAATAAGTTCATTCATTAGTTAAAATTCATTGAATTTGTGGATATTGATTTACCCTCAATTATTGATTTATTACAGATCAAATGTTTTTTTTCCTAACCAAACTACGATTATAATAGTATAGTATATCTACTCACATGCATTAATATGTGAAAATATACAAGGATAATCTGATCATAAAATAATTATTTGACGAGCAATAAATTAGTAATAAGTCATTCGAGGGTAAATATTTATTTTTATCTTATTTATTTGTTAATAAATTTGGTAAATTTTGATTGACATGTAGGCTTATTTATTAGACGGTTGCAATCCTCAATGATACTAGTTAGATGCAAATTTTCAAACTAAATTTTGGAGGAGGGGAGTGTAATTTATATCTAACTAATAAAAAAAGAAAGGATTTATATCCTTACAAACGACGATTAATGACTCCACCGCACCAATTTTTTCTGAAGCCAAAAACAACATTCGATTGATAAGATAACTAACTTATTCACCTCTCGAATTTTACAATAATTTATAAATTAATTTTCTTTTCTTCTTTCTTTTTAATGTAATATATTAGTTTATATATTTTGAATCGTCAATATTATATGCACGAAGAAACATGGTGCTTCGATGGCTAGTTAATATAAAAAAATAAAAAAAAACTCTCCATACTCACAAATGGCAATTAGTATTACCGTCGCACTAATTCTTAAATATGACACTTATATCTCTAATTACATCATTTTAAAGTTTAATAATAATTGCCTTTTTTAACAAAAATAATTTCATGTCATTTTAAGACCACTACACCAATTCTTTTGTTGTGTCGATAAGATCTTAAATTGCATTTATTTTTAAAAAAATAATAATAATTTGTTGATGTTTATATTTTATTCTTATTTATATAATATTTTAAAATCTAAAAGATTATTTAGTATATATGGATATGAACAACTTACCACGATGACTAGTAAATGAAAATACATATAAATTTCAAACTTTAATACATTAATTAGCCTAAGAAATAAATAATTGAATTTTGCATGTGCCAAACAATTATAAATAAAATTGATGCCCCTAAAGTCATTGGGTCATGCCCATAAGCTAGGCCTACTAGCCCATCTAGCTAAGAGCCCAACTCCCCTTCAGCAAGACGGATAAAGCCATCATAGGGAAAAAAGACCCACACGCTTACCTGCAATTTTACTAAACTAACAGGCCTAAGAAACAAGCCCACTCTAATCGGACACGTCACCATACAGCTGACATGCTATTCTAAACACGCTTTTCTGCAGCTTGGTCAATTCATCATGGAGATCATCAACTCAACCCTCCAAAGTTCTCAAGCTAGCGAAGCAGGGCCCTATTCCCAGCAGAAAAGGGGAGGAACACCAGGAAGTCGAGGTATGGATGAGCAGATACCTACTGGGCTCTAACAGGATCGATCCACCGTCATTGATTTTACAGGCAAAGAAATAGTTGAACATCTGCCCCTGGCATCTTGAAGTACATGAGGAAAGAAATGGTAGAACTTCGCTAGCAGGTAGCAAAAAAGACCATACTTGCTGAGCGTGGCATCCCCTTCAGTGAGCACATAATGATGGAAAAACTTCCTGCTCACTTTCGAGCACCCTCGCACCTACCTGCTTCTAGTTGTACTACTGACCCAGCTGAACATATCCCTAAGTTTGAAAATGCAGTCTTGCTGCATAGGTATACTGATGGTATCAAGTGTCATATTTTTCTTACTGAACTAACAAACTCTACCCAACAATGGTTCGACCAGCTTCCTGCTGAATTAGTTAGATCTTTTTTAGAATTCAGCTCTCTCTTCCAGCACCAGTTCACTAACAACAATAAATATAGGAAATAAACCATTAGCCCTTTTGGAATCAAACAGGAGAAAAAGGAAACCTTGAGGCTCTATGTCCAATGTTTTAACACAGCTATCCTAGACATCCCTATAGCTCACCAAGAGGTGTTAGTTAGCGCATTTACCCAAGGGCTCCGCGGAGGACCTTTGTTCGAATCTTTGGCCAAGAAATCGGCTACATATTTTTTAGATGTACTATCATGAGCTAAAAAATATATGAATTTGGAGGACATCTGGCTGGTGAAAAAAATAGACATGACAGAAGGAAGTAGAGCGAGTCGTCTTCTACCAGCAGAGCAAGAGTAGAGCTGCAAGGATAATCCAATCCTCTTGTTCCAAAAAATGACCACTACAATTTGATCGACTTCCTGCCCTGCAGTGGCCTAAATGCTTTTGGAAGGCCCTCAACTTCCAAAGTATAAGTATTTCTGTAGGTACCATAGGGAGTAGACACGACACCAACCATTGCCGCCAGTTAAGACAAGAAATAGAAATATTCATCCAAGCAAAATATTTTAAAGACTATGTGGACAAAGAGAAAAAATAGAACAGAAGGAAGAACGTTCTCGTCATCACAGCTTCCATAGGACTAAACAATAGGACTAGGATTCCTGCAAGAAGAACATAAGAGGAAGGAGGTTTCATATGGAGGAACGAGCCGAAGAACGTTCCCGCTAAAGGATAATCCACATGATAGTAGGAGGACCCATGGATGGGGACTCAAGACGAGCTAGACATGTCAACGCAAGGACTGCTAGAACTGCTATGGAAATAGATGATAATGAGCCAACAGGAAGACCAATGGTCTATTTCGGTCGTGCTGACGCCCAGGGAGTACGCTTGCCTCATAATGATGCACTGTTATTTCTGCCATAGTGGTTAATTATACTGTTCAACATATCTTTGTGGATTTAGGTAACTACGTGAATATCTTATTCTACAAAGTATATCAACAGATGGAGCTAGGGGACGTCCCACTAGAGTCGGTGGATACTTCATTGTATTTGTATGGTTTTGCAGGAAATGTTGTACACCTATTAGGGCAAATTGCACTTCCCCTTTTTTTAGGCACGGACCAACATGAAGGATTAGGATGATTCATTTTCTAGTTGTGGATATGTCATCAACATACAACGTGATCTTAGGATCACACGCACTTAACACTTTCCACGACATTGTCTCTACATAGCATATAAAGTTGAAATTCCCCATAGAGATAAAGTTCGAGAGATCAAAGGTGATTGATACACAGCTCTAAGGTCCTACGTGGAGACAATAAAGAGTAGCAGCAACTGTTCTTTTAGCAGCAAGATGGAAATGGACCCTCCTAAAAGAACAGGAGTGCTACCCAACAGGATAGTCAAAAGGGTGTTGTCCCCGCTCATTTCCAGCCGATGGAAGAATTACTAAGCATCCAGTTGGTACCTGGAGAGCCGAATAAAACTACCAAGATTGGTTCCCAACTAAGTCCTACTCTAGTAAGACAATTAATCGTCTTCTTACAGCAGAATGTTGACGTATTTGCTTGAACAACTACTAACCTTAATCCCGATGATCAGAAGCATGTTAGCTTCATCACGTCAGGGGGAACTTATTGCTATATTGTTATGCTTTTTGGATTTAAAAATGCAAGGTCTACGTATCAGCGCTAGTAGATCGCACGTTTGAGAACTACTAGGACGCAACAAGAGGTGTACGTTGATGACATGCTAGTAAAGAGCTAGCACATGGACCAACACCTTGCTGATCTAGCGGAGGCATTCGATAAATTAAGAAAATATCACATGAAACTCAATTCGGCCAAGTGTGCGTTTGGAGTAAGAAGTGGTAAGTACATATGATATATATGGTTATAGAGAAGGGGATAGAAGTCAAACTCGAGAAAATTCGAGCTATTCAAGAGATGAAACATTCTGTTAACCTTAATGAAGTGCAAAGACTAGAAGAGCGCATATCAGCTCTTAGCAGATTCATATCTTGATCAGCAGAATGTAGCTTACCATTCTTCAAAGCCTTGAAGAAGACCAAAAACTTTGTCTAGGATGAAGTGTCAGCAGACATTCCACAATCTGAAAGCCTACTTAGCGAAACTACCTACTCACCAAGCCAACACCGGGCTAGCTTTTTTACCTCTACTTAGCAATAAACCAGCAGGCAATTAGCTCTATGCTTATCAAAGAAGAAGAAGAACATCAAAAACCTATCTATTATGTGAGCAAGGTATTGCATGGGGCCGAACAACGGTATCTTGAGGTAGAAAAACTAGCTTTCACTTTAATTATAATGGCACGCAAGTTACAACCTTATTTTTATCACGTTCTATTTGTGTGCGTACTAATGCCCCATTGCGAGCTACCTTATGCAAAGCAGAAACCTCAGGAAGAATGATTAAGTGGACCATCAATCTCAATGAATACGATATTTCTTACCAGCCCAGGTCGGCCATCAAAGCCTAAACCTTGGCCAAGTTCATGAACGAAGCCAAGCTTATGGAAGAGGAGGAACGTAACTAGTTGTCACATGTAGATGGCTCCTGCACCCTTGCTAGCAGCGGAGCTAGAGTGGTCTTCACTAGCTCTAAGGGGGATGAGTTGGAATACGCTTTACAATTCGACTTCAAGGCCGAATACGAATCCCTCATTGTAGGTATCAGGATGGCTTTAGACGCGGAGCTGGAAACTTAATCACCTATTTCGATTCCCAACTACTGACTAATTAGGTAGAAGACAAGTAAGAGGTTAAAGAAGAAAGGATGAAGGAATATCTCCAGGAGTTAGACGAATTCACCAGCCGACTGAAAAACTTCCAGCTCCACCAAATCCCTCTAACAGAAAACACAAATGTTGATTATCTAGCACGATTAGCCAGCTCCCTAGTTGATTGTAGTACTCGCACTATCAATACAAGAACCTTATGAAAAACTCTCTTAAGATTAACATATCTAAGTGCAGACTGAGACAAATTGGATGAAACACCTCCTGGACTACCTCAGAGAAGGTATCCTTCTGGCTGATGAGATGGAAACAACCCGTTTAAAGAGCGGGGCACACTAAAATATCTCCAAGTGGTTCCAGGTAAATCAGTGATAAATAAGCTGGAAAATCTCTTAATAATTAATTACTGGAATTGTAGGCAAATTTGATAGGATTTAGTCCAGCTCACGTATCTCAGCCAATACTTATTCAAATCACCAATAATTTGTTGCGGATAACAGCTAACTCAAAGAGCTTTTCAATGGCGTACGACACTCAACAATTGACCCCGTATCCAACTCTATATAAGTCTTTAAATAGAAGTCTTGTGCAGGTTCCTGAGGACACGTTTCTTGAACAATTACACTTATTCTCAAACTCTTGCTTCCTTGCATTATCCTCTCTCGTTTTTTTATTTATTTTAGGCTTACACTCGACACGAATATTCATAATCTTCAATCATATTTCACCACTATTCTCACTTTATCTCAATTTCCCTTTTTATTTCTTTTTTAATCCATTACTGTCTTAAGCATAGTAGTGCTAACCTCTGTTTTGCAGGGTTAGTCCTCTAATAATTTTAAGATTTTTTGAAAATCTTCCGACCCTTGTGGCGTGGTCAAATTTCTAATAAGCATAAAAATATTTTATAATTTTTTTTTGTAAAAAAGTAAAATTAATAAATTTAAAAGTGAGATGTTAGCAGTTTATAATTAGTAATGTTTACCTTATTTTTAAAATTATATTAACAAAAGAAAGTATAATTATTTTACGTCTATAAATTTCATTTTTTTTATTTTCTCAATTATTTTAAAAATAATTTTGAATGATTATAATATTTTATAGAAAAAAAAGTTACAACGTTCTCCACAAAGTTTTACTAAAATTACATAAATTCTTTGTGTTTTGAAAAATCACATTTAGTACCCCTGGCGTTTTGTTCCCATCTAACAAATTGATCTCTGTGTAAGTCAATCTTTATCGAATTGGTTGAAATTAGAAAAAATAAAAAATGAAATGAAAATTCATATTTACTCTTGATTGACTTATTACCGAGTTGTTGTAGGTTGTATAAATATTGTCTAGTCAAATTATCATTATAAGGGTGAATATTACCATTATAAGATGTATAAAGTAAAAATATTTATTTGATTTATAATAAATAAATAATAAGTCAATTAATTATAAATATATATTTATTTTTTGATGAATATCAATATATTCAATAAATTTTAATTAATAAAAAACTAATTTATTAAATAAAATTAAATATTAATGATAGTAAATATAAATTTTCAAATTACAACTAATTTACATATAATTTCAGGCACGTGAGGGAAGTGGTATGATTATCCCAATTTAATAATAGGTCAAAGATAGATAGATATATAGATAGAAGCAGCCAATTCATTTGATGCTGCTGCTTCCTTCACACCTCACCAATACCCCTTCTTCCTTTCCTGCTACTGAAAAAAACCTACTTCAAACCAAAGAAAAGGGTAAAATAGAAAAAGTTTTATTCCAGATATGTCCTTGTAAGCTACACATCTATTGCTAGCAGAAAGTTATCCTACACTCAAATCCGTAAATACGGCCCCATTCCATGCCCTTTTTCGTCTTATCATAATTAAAATTAATAAAGTGGAAATAATTTTGTCCCTTGCGTTTTCGTTTCATCTTCTGCTCTCATTCGGAGACAGACAATCAGATCTTCTTCTTCACCTTCGCTGAATCCAATCCCTCGAAGAAGAACCTTCACTACGTCGTCGTTTCCACGTGCCACACCATAATCCTTAGGCCTCCTCATGTAACCCTAGCCGATTTCCTCTTTCGCGTTTTCCTTCTTTTTTTTTTTTTTTTTCTGAGGAAAAAGGGAGTTCTACGGCATGGATCCGGAAGAATTTCGGGCGATTTTGTCGAGATCGGGAGTCGGAATTTGGGCGATGATTGAGGCGGCGATTGGAGTCGCCAGCTCAGACTATGGCGATGAGTTGCGCCGCCGCCGCGATAAAATCGTCGAGTCGCTTTACGCGCCGGCGGCGCAGCTCTGTCGGAGCTGCAACGGGGACGTCCACCAGAACGTCGTTCAGGACGAGCAGTATTATCCTCAAAATATTACTACTGTTTATAATAATAGTGATGATATTGATAACAATAATAGTAAGAAGTATAATAATGATGATGATAATACGAATGAGGATTTTAGTAAGAGTCCGTCGACTCCGGAGTCAAACCATCGGAATTTTAGTGGTGGAGAAGAGGAAGAGGATTTGGATCCCTACGGAGGGTTGTTTGATGACGAACAGACCAAAATTGTCACCATCAAAGAGCAGCTGGAAGATCCAAACCAGGTTTACGTTTGCTTCCGCTTATTTACTTTTGGCTACAATCTTGCTAGTTCAGTAGATTCTTTTCTTTATCATTTTCCTTGCGATAAAAAGGAAATCTTCTTTGGTCCAGAGTGAAGATGCTGTGGTGGACTTGCTCCAAAACCTGGCAGATATGGATATCACGTTTCAAGCTCTGAAGGTGAAAGTTATATATTTACCTGGTCGTAGTAATAAAATATGATGATTTTAACGAAGTTCCTTTCTATTTATCTTTGTTGAAAAGAATTGAGGTTATTGTGTAGGAAACTGATATAGGAAGGCATGTGAATCGATTGAGAAAGCATCCATCAAATGAAGTTCGCAGATTGGTGAAGCAGCTGTCAGGTTTTCACCTTTCCCTTCATTTCTTTCAAATTTTGGAAACGGTTGGATTCTTTTCCCATTGACTTTTGATCATGGTATGTGAGTTGATTTCTCTTTTTCCTTTTCGATTTTGTTATCTGGGATTGCAGAAAATGGAAGGAAACTGTGGATGAATGGGTTAAGGTGAACCAACCACAAGGGACTTCAAACCTCATTGGTAAAATATTGTTTCAAAATTAGAAACTGCTCTCTTAACCGTTGTTTGATAGGTTAGCTAAAAGCAGCTTACGTAGAAAAAGAATGAATAATTTTAAGTAAAGAAGAATTCATGTGTTAATATTGGTGGTGGCAGCTGATGGGGACTCACCTCAGCAGAGCATACCCAAAAATCAAGAAAATGGCCATCACCAGGTGAATTGAAAGTTGTTCCAGTCACTTACATTTTCAGGAAAAAAGGGAAAAGAATAAAAGATCTGGAAAGAACATAAGATCACAATAAGGGGAAATGGACATTAGAACGTTGTTGTTGGTCTTCTGAAGTTTTGAATTTTGCAGGTTCCAGATTTTGGGTACTCCCCAAATCCACAGAGTGAGTGTTGAATCAGATATTCAATTTGAAGCTGGTCATTTCTAGCTGGTTTTGTCATTAGATTAACATTTCAATCCTCTCTCTCTCTCTCTCTCTCTGCGTGTTAGATGGGAGGTCTAGTGTAGAAAGGAATTATGCAGAACATGAACCAAAGCCCAGACCACCACAGTCTGCTCCTCGAAGAGAAGCTCCATCAAGACCTCCACAATCAGTTCCTAAATCTGCGTCTGCTCCACCAAATGTACTTGACTGCCGAGCATACTTCTCTTATTCTATTTGTTTGAAGGGGTTTGGTTGCATGTGTTTTTTATAAAGCTTATATTTGTCGTAATGGAATTCATGCATTGATATATTGATGTTATATATCAATGCCAAGTGCATTAGCTATCAAGTCTGGATGGTAAGTTTCAATCAGTTCTCTGCACTTCTTATGGAGAGGCCCAATCATTTTATGCCTTTCGTTTGTGAACTGGGTTTAGAGATTTGGTTCCATTTTTACTGTATAGGCCTTAACTACTGTAATGGGATTATGCAGAGAGCACAAAGGGAACCAGTCATAGATGATGAGAGGCTGAATTCAGCAAGAAGGCGGCTTCAAGAGAACTACCAAGAAGCTCAGAACGGTCTGATTTTGATATTTGGAACTTGTTGCTATAAGCTCCACTATGGTTTTATGTTGTTTTATGCTGATCGGGTTGGTGTACTTGTGTTTGGTGTAGCCAAAAAGCAACGAACGATTCAAGTGATGGATATTCATGAGATTCCCAAACCAAAGAACGCCTTCTTTGCCAAGAACAAGGGCGGCTTTCAAGGGAGGCACCATCGTTGATTCGACAGATTTTCTTTTAGGTTTCTACCCCATTATTGCATCCAACTTTGTTTCTGAAAAGGGCCTTTCCAAAAAGCAGTTGGCTTAGCCCCCTTTACATTTTGTCTTTATGCATGAATTGAATTATAAAACTAATGTGTTAATCCGTGGTTTAATTTATACTACCGAGTAATTTTTGGCACTAGTGCCCTCTAATCTACTGCAATAGGTATAACTGGATGAGTTTCTTCTTTTTGTGGCTTCTTTATGGTATTGATTTTATTAGAACCCCAGAGAAGATACTGTTGAGGCGTTAGAAGCAGTATTTTTAGCTATTTGCAAATGTTACACGTTACACTACAGTCAGTACTATTTCTTTTCTGGCAGTTATTTAGACCTTGGCTTATCCTCAAACTCTTGCTATTTTATTAGTCTTTTTGGATTAGTTGATCCATTTGTTCGTTTGCTCAATTTGGGAAAATAAATTCATATAAATATTTTTTGAAATTACAACTGGAAATTGGACAATGCTTGGATTGATCAGGCTGTGTCTAACATCTAATAATAGTTCATAAATCTCTCTCTCTTTATTATTTACAGATTTCTTCAATTTAATTAGTTGCAAGAATTGTGCGGAAAGTTGGTATGGTCACAACCTGATCCAACATGGAGTTGAGCATTAGTTGAATCACGATTTAATTAATAATTGAAGAAATAAGTTCGTTCTTGAAAAAAGAAAAAAAAAGATTTGGTAATTCCTTTATGTCAAAATATTATTGTATTTGTGAGATGGTTTAGAGGGATATTAAATATGAGAGGGATGGCGTAATAAATGTGTAGAAGTTGAAATGGCAATCATTTAAAGGTTGGATGGAAACGTTTGTGAGTATATGAGTCCAATAGTTGTAAAGTCTAAAACTGTAATCATTGCCTATAATATATTGAATAGAGATTTTTCCACTACTAGTTATGTCATTTTAGAAAAAATAAAATCATAAGGCTAAATTGTTTTTTGGGCCCACAAAGAATGGGAATTTTCATTTTGGTCCATAATTTATAAATTTTCTTTTTCAACCCCAAAACTGTTAAAAGTTTTGCAAAATCAGTCCCATAAGTCTTTTTCCATTAAGTTTCAGCTGTAAGTCCCAAAAACCGTTAACCCTCCACAGCTAAATTGCCTTTTTAATCCCACAAAAAAGAGGGATTTGCCTTTTTAGTCTCACAAATTACATCATCAGACTAATAATAAATAGAAAATAAAAAAATACATTAGTATTCTATTCAATAGTGATTGGATAAAAGTGATTGTTGACGAAAATGAAGTTTTGGGACTTGCGTTGCCAAATTTTTAACAATTTTAGTATTTTTATTTTTTTCATAAATTGTGGGACCAAAAAAGCAAAACCCCCCTTCTTTTGTGGGACCAAAAATGAAATTTAACAATTGAGGGTAAACGGATTTTTGCCGATCGTTGTTAAAACTTAACGGAAAAGTCTTTTTTATACTAAATTTGCAAATACTTCAATAATTAAAAACAAAAAAAATCCGTGAATCATGGAACCGTAAAAGCAAAACCCCTTTTTTATTGGACAAAAAAACAATAACTTTATGTAGCATGAGGTATTTTATACTTTAAAATAAGGGGTAAAAGTACAGAGATTGAATTACAATTACAGGTCATAATCATATAGCAGTTACCTTCCTCAACTCCCTTTCTACAAACTTTGAATTAAAACGGTTAATAACTTTGAAAAAATCTTTGAACCTTCGACCAAAATAATAATAAATAAAAATACAGAAATAACCAACAATTAACAGTCCCAAACCTTAGGCGTATAGCATTTTCTCTTTACAGACTCTTTGATTTTCTTTTTATTCACCAAAACCCTCCCCTTCTTATTCAATAAAATAAATATTCCAACGTTGCCATTGCCCACTTTAATATTGTTAAATATAAGGATGAAATAGATTCCCCACTTCTAAACTATAAGTATTTTTATATTTACCTCCCTAAAGTATGAAAGATAAAAAAAAAAAAAACCCGTAACAAAATAATGTCATTAATAGAATAAAAATATTTTTCTCCCCTAACCCCATACTTTGTATTTTACTTCATAAAGTATGTTTTATTAAAAAAAATTCTCCCAAAACTAGTTTTAGAGCTTTAAAATTTTATTCAAAATATAATTTTTAAAATTACAAGGATGTAATATAGAGAGGCGAAATAAATTACAAATTATTAGCATTTCCATTAATGCTAACTTACCGATTAAGAAAACTATTAACATTGCCATTAATTTTTTATATTTTAAGAATTCACCATTTGATCCAAACTGAAGGATTTGGGTCAAAGGACCCCTTAAGAAATATATTTATTACAATCATTGCCTAAAATATAATTTGAATTATTATAAAAAAAATTATATAAAATAAATACTATCCAAAATGTATGATTTTAATAATGCGTATAGAATCTGTATAAGCTCAATAAATTTATAATTCTTATATTTTTTTACATAACTGTTACGAAATTTACATAATTTTGCTTGCACTATTATATATATTGAACTTTTTTTAAATAATAAATAAATTATCAATACAAGCATATACATGTGCACCGAAAAATATGCACGTCTATAATATAATTAATTTATAATATTCTATTATTTTTTTGAGTAATAATATGATATATTTTAATTATGTGTATATGTAATTGAATAAATTTTTATAAGTGATATAACATACTCTTTTTATAAAATTATATGTATTATGCATTTAAGTATAATTTACATATATTTTTTATCAAGATAATTTACTTTGTAAAAATACATTTGCATATATTGAACAAATCCATAAAATAAAGGAAAAGAAACAAGACAAAGCCAAAATTGTAGTATTAATCTTCAACTTCAATTCTTTAATTCTGACCAAATGTTAATTTCGATTTTTTATTTATAAAAGAATACTTTAATTGGTAGCCAAACGTGTCATCTAATTCTAATTTATTCTTTCAATTTTAATAATTAAATATGCAATATTATATATATATATATAATATATATATATATTAGTCATCTATAGTTTGTTTCTAATTTGAATTTAAGCAACTTATTAAGTTTTAAAAATTTAGGCATTGAGCGGAGATCATTTTTAAAATTATGAATTTGAGATAAATAATATTAATAAATACAAATAAAAGTCAATTAACTATACTTTTAAGTTCAATAACAATGCCAAGTTTTCTAGATAAACAAAATTATAAATTAGAATGCATTAATTAAAATTAGTTGGACCTATGTACACAAAAAAATTAGAATGATTAAATATTATTCAATAACTTTTTTTTATTATAGATAAACACTACAAAAAAAAAATTATTCCGACGAAAATTTCTAACGATTTATATTGGTAGCAAAATCTCTCCCAACTTCCGACGGTTTCGCAACACATTTTATTTCTTTCCGACGGAATCCTTCCATAGACGAAAAAATTGCACAATTCATCAGACAATACAAACCGTCATCGCAAATTTCCTCGGAAATTAGGAAGTGAAAATACTTTCATCGCTAATCATCGCAATTTAGTCGGAAAAATATTTTTTTTGCGTTTTGCGACCATATGTCCGACGGCACATAAACCGTCGGTACTTTCCGACAAAATTTGTCACGGTTTAATTTTTGTTGCGATGGTAAAACTCCAAAAAGAATTTCCGAAGACTTGTCGTCGCAACTTTCATCCCTAAATGTTATATTTGGGACGCTTATTCCGACGGATTATGATGGTCGGAAATTTGAACTGCTATTTTCTCACGACTAAATTTTGTCGTCGCAAAATGCATCTGAAACGTCGTCGGAAATCATCTAACGACTATTTTTCAATGGCTATATTACAACGGTTATATATTTTTTAAGTTCCGTAGCAAAAACCGTTAGCAACACCGTCGAAAATTTGACTAACGGCTATATTATGATGGTCATTTTTCGTACCAAATCCGTCAGAAAATCCGTTACAAAAAACAGTATAAATTTGAAAGATCTCTCTTATTTGTGTTCTCACTCTCTTGCACCCTACCTTTCAAATTAAGCTCTAAATTAAACTTTCAAGTTTTTTATATTGATTACATCATATACATATATACCAAATTCGAGCGAACTACAATTAGTCATTTTATTCTGAAAGAACTGAGTTGGAGGAAGTGCATCGTTTTTAATTGAATAAATATTAAATAATGAATTGCAATGAACATTATGAACTGGTATTTGAAACTCCACATAAAGATGTTAAAATACAACCATTGCACCAGATTTGGGCATGGGGCTTGGACCACGATTTGGAACGTAAAAACGGCAGTTAAAATTTAGGTTTTGGAACGGGTCTTGTAATATAATATTTTCTATCTATTGAAGTCGTGTTAAATTGTATCTTATTTTGGAACGGTACTTGGAACACAAACTACATTGCACAAATACCACACTTAGGAACGGGTGTTGTAATACAAGTATTTCTAAGGATTAAACCATCTCAAATTGTAACTCAATTTGAAATGATTTTTTCCACTGCCCCATTTTTAAACGGTCTTTAAACATCATTTTGGAACATGCCCATCTGTCATTGGCGGACCATTCCAATGGTTATAAAGAGTTCCAAACAACGTTACAATATTTTATCATTCTACTTTGACACGGTATTAGGAATACATCTAGTAACTCAATTTTTGGAACGACTTTTGTAATGGTTCTGCCGTTCCAAAAATAAAGGATGAAATACAAGCGAATTGTGATGTCAGTGACTCGCTCTGTTTCTCAAGAGTTTCAATGATTGTCCTAATTAAAAACATGTTTTGAACGGTGAGTTATCCATCCCAAATTCCACATTTTGTGTAGGTATAGTATAGATGTATAGAATCAATATTTTTAAAATCATAAAAATATAACAATTAATAGTAAATGTAATTTAAAGAGGCGAAATGAATTGCAAATTATTAATATTGTCATTAATGCTAACTTACCAATTAAAAAAATTATTAATATTGACATCAATTATTACCTATCAATTAAGTATTTTTATAATTAAGTTTTTTTTTTAAATTTTAAGAATTCACCATTTGATCAAAATTGAAGGATTTTGGTCAAAATAATTGCTTCAAATATATATATTAATAGAATAGATAGATAAGGAATAGATCATAGATAATCAATATATAATATATATATATATATATATATATATATTTTTATTAACAAGTATTGTCATCCCATATTAAAGATAAAACTAATTATGTTTGAAATGAAAGTGAAACAGTTAAACTCCTCTCAATAAACGTGACTCTAAAGTTTTAAAAATTGCTTATCTATATTAATATCTATACTATATAAAAAGAAAAATTATTTTTCTCTCATAAATGGCGGTTATGACACCGCAACACCAATTTTATTGTTATGTCAATATTACTATATTAGCATCCGTGACACACCATCCTTACATGCATTTAATAAATAATATTGTTTTATTTTAAAATATATTATAAATAAAAAAATTATGTAAACCAATACATCATATTTCTAAAAAGAAAGAAAACAACAAAAAGATTATCCATATTAACATTAAATTAAAGTTTTTATTTTTAATTTAATTCAAGTAAAACATGTATTGGCAATTAATGCATTAAAAAGTTAACATTGACTTTTACAAGAACAAATTAATTATGAGTTTCAATAAACTAAAAGTATTAATAAAATTATGCACACAAGTACTGTGTGCCACGGTGTCTAGTATATATATATATAAAAAAAAAAGAATCTCCATATTCACAAATAGCGATTAATGATATGTCTAATTTTTTGTGAAGCAAAAAATACCCTTCAATAAGATAATTAATTTATTCAATTTTTTAAATTTTGCATTAACTAATAAATTAGTTTCATTTATTTATTTTTTTATGTAATGCATCGATTTATACATTTTATTTTTTTATAATATATTTTGAAGTGTGAAAATTTAATTATTATATGCAGGTAGAAACGATATTTAGTTAATAAAAATTGAAACGCGCGGAGCAAAAGAAAAATATTATAAGTCGAGGGGTGAAATTGGAATATCCCATAATCGACTAGGCTTGTCTCTAAAAGCACGTACGGTACGTTACAAGTTGCCTAAGAGTAGAACAGCAATGGCGAATCTCCCGCAAAAGGCTTTTGGGTGGGCGGCGACTGATAGCTCCGGGGTTCTCTCTCCCTTCCACTTTTCTCGCAGGTATTTTTACGTATATGTATATGTATATACGCACACAGTAGATGTCGATATTCACATATATACTCTATTTGGAGCTGGTTATACGGATGTTTAGAGAGATACATGGGCAACATGTAAGGGCGTTTTTGCATGAGATTCAACCGAGATTTCTTCTGACGCTTGATCTGTTTGAGGTTGTGTGTATGTATGGACCTATTATGCTGAATTTTGAGAAAGTGTAGATGTAGATGGAGAGTAGGGAGTACGATCGGTGTTTCTTTCTCTTTGAGGTTCTTATCTATTTTTTTATGTATTTATTATTTCATTCGATCTAAAATTCCCATGATAAAATTATTTTATATCTAAGAAGATCCATGAAATGTCTGTTACTCATAAAATCCGTTACCAGCAATGTTTCATTTCAATTGTTAACTCTTTAATCAATAAGATTTTGTGATTTTTGGATGGAATTATGAATTACATATTAACAAATTTTTTTTTTTTTTTAGAATTTCCCTTGTTAACTATGTTCATTAATTTTTTTGCACAACTTAATCGTGAAAGTTTTAATATTCTTTTTAGATTCGAAAAGTCTAATCTTTTTTTAATTCATTCAATTTCTAAAATTAAAATTTTCTCCATTATAGTTTACTTGAAAAGTTTCATATAATAAAAGAATAATTATATTGACACAAATTGATCAATTTTACATACCAGAAGAAAATATTTTTACTTAAAATATCATCAATGTAATGCATTTTCTTAATCTAAAAAGCCGGGTTATTTTGTCAAAAAAAACTCATCAGATCATTAGTTATATATTAACTTTGGGGCTTTTCAAATGAAAAGTTTACAGTAATGAGTTTCTGGAATGATGAAGGTGAAATTATAGGTATGATTTACTTAGTGATTTGCTTTTTTTTATCTCTTGTGTTGACTATCACAATTCTACATAATATTGAGACATGTTTTTGCTCCTCAGCTATGCTAACCACAATGTAGGTGTGATGTATTATCTGCAACCACCCTATCAAAGATATTGTGATTGACAGGGAAAACGGTGCTGATGATGTTACAATCAAAATACTGTATTGTGGAATTTGCCACTCTGATTTGCACACTGCAAAGAATGAATGGGGCTTCACAAGTACCCCGTAGTGCCCGGGTATGGTTTAAATTCTATAATTTTCATAAATATGTTGTAATTCATAATTATATGATAGTTGTTTTTAACTTCTATGTTTGAGGAATCATAGAATTGTTTTCTCTTTCAGTTATCTTACTGGAAGCATATTGCAAAAGATAATCACTTGAATCTCGTAACCAGAAAAACATGCCTTCCTCTAGATTATAGCTTCTACAACCAGATTGGAAGAAATATTCATGGTTTTACTCTAGTTAATTTTCACTTACACCAATTGCTATTTGCATTAGTTTGGCTACAGATGATGATCATCACATTGGAAAGTTCAAAAATATTTTTGTTTGCAGACATGAAATTGTTGGTCTTGTGACCAAAACTGGGAGCAATGTTGAGAGATTCAAGGTTGGCGACAGAGTTGGAGTTGGAGTGTTAGTGGGCTCCTGCAGAACATGTGATATCTGCCAACAAGACCTGGAGAACTACTGTCGTAAAATGATATTTACATACAATTCCACCGATAAAAGATGGCACAAGGACATATGGTGGTTATTCTGATATAATTGTTGTTGACCAGCACTTTGTGCTTCATTTTCCTGATAACCTTCCATCAGATGCTGGTGCACCCTTATTGTGTGCTGGGATCACCGTCTACAGCCCGATGAAATACTATGGAATGACTGAGCCCGGGAAGCATTTGGGTGTGGCTGGACTTGGTGGACTTGGCCATGTTGCCGTTAAGTTTGGAAAGGCTTTCGGGTTGAAAGTTACTGTCATCAGCACCTCCCCGAAAAAAGAAGCTGAAGCCATCAACAAGCTTGGTGCTGATGCTTTCCTTGTTAGTTCTGATCCTGTTCAGTTGAAGGTAAGTGAAAGCAACATTTGATATAGTAAATTTTTACTGTACTGGAATTTAAATTGCTAAATTTTTGTCTGATACAGTTTAATTGCAGAGGAAATCTTTTTATAGCTCTGCTAGTAAGCACTATAGATGGTGTAAGAGCTTGGTGAGAGATCAATTTCCCAACTCTAAGATGATGATTAACCCAAAAATACTGTCATATGTTCGGCTAAAGGCACTTAGATGGTGTCATTTAAGGCTGTTGTGATGTTAAAATAGAGTTCTGACTGTCTTTTATCTAAAAGGAGCTTATTTCTTGCAGGCTGCTATGGGCACAATGGACTTCATCATTGATACCATTGCTGCGGTCCATCCCTTGGCCCCCTTGCTTGATCTGCTGAAGATGAATGGGAAACTAGTTACAGTTGGCTTGCCAGATAAACCACTGGAGCTACCTATTTTTCCCTAGTATTAGGTAAGAAGAGGTTGATGTGGAACTTAGCTTTGGTGGATTTCTATTATTTCAATGCTGCATATAATTTTTGTCTAGTGTATTGAACTTGACGAAATGCGGCTGCGGCAACTGAATGAATCTCATTCCTTGGAATATTTTTAAGAGTTAATTAAAATCGGCTTACCCTTTGGAGTTAGTATAATTGCTACTACAACTCCCTCTTTCAAAATCTCACCAAGATTTCCCCTTCCAACATACATATACAGATCCCATAATGGACCTAATTGTAAGGTTCTTTTAATATCGAAACTTAGAGGGTACATTTTTTGTAATTTTAAGAGGAAGGGGAAGAGTCAGCAATTTACTAACTCTTTTAAGGAGGTTGTCCGTTGTAATTGACCAAAATTTAAACCTGCTCATGACATGAGAATTTCCTAGCTAGAAAGCTTGATTTGCTGTCAGCTGAATTCTGGTAGTATAATAGTCTTTCCTGTTCCCATTTCACAGGTCGGAAGCTTGTTGGTGGAAGTGACATTGGAGGCATGAAGGAGACGCAAGAGATGCTAGACTTCTGCGGGAAGCACGGCATAACTGCAGACATTGAACTGATACGGATGGATTACATAAACACTGCCCTGGAACGTGTCTCCAAATCTGATGTCAGGTATCGATTTGTGATCGACGTGGGCAACTCCTTGGCTAGTCTTTGAGTAGCAATATGATGTTTGGCTGCTGCTAATCTCTACAGAACTATGTTTGAAACATTTTCACAGGTCTTAGTATTCAGCTTATGATCAATTGTAGACTTTAACAATGTTTGATCTCTGCAAGTTGAGGAGAGGTTGAGTTAAAAGAAATCTCCAGTTTGTTCTTTCAGCTCTATGTTGTGTAATTGGTTTTATGGAAAACATTGTGTTCTCATCGCTCTGAAATTTTTTTAATAAAATTTATAGTTTACTCCAATTAATACGCGAGATATTTTTCCTTTTCTCTTTCTTATTTCGTGCAAAATAGTGAAGTTTTGAAGAACATAAAGATAAATAACATGAAAGTAAATATACTTAAGAGATAATAAGAATTATTTTTTTAGAAGAAATGGAAAAAGAAAAAGAAAAGATTTTTGGTTATACATCCATATAACATCCCCATTCCAGCCGATCCCAATTCAACTGCATTAACATATTTCAAGAAACTAATGTGAAAATCAAACTGAAATAACAGCCCTTTTTCTCCTCCTCTCTCTCTTTAAAACCTCCTTCAACAGTTCATCTCAACCCAATGGCGAATCCTTCCCCAACATCACCATCACCATCACCACCCTCCACCCTCTTCCTCCTCGTCCTTCTCATAACCACCGCCTACGCCACCACCAGCTTCTCCACCACCTTCCGCGAACTTGAAACCATGCTGGAAGCACTCCGCAACCACGGTTATACACTCTTTACCAACGCCATCACCACCTCCGACATCCAATACCAGCTCCTCTCCACCACCGGCACCGGTTCGCCATTCACTCTGTTTGCACCAAAAGACTCGCCGCTCCGCGCACTTTGTATGGACTCGGACGCCCCCGCTTACGTCAGCACCCTCCGGTACCACGTCGTCTCCCATCACCGCCACACCTTCACCGACCTCCAAAACCTCTCCTCCCCTTTCCTCAACACCCTCCTGCCCCACTACTCAGTCTTGATCGGTAAAATTCAAGACAGCGACGCTTTGTCCGGCAATGCTACAGTTGGCCTAATGGTGGATGGAGTTCGCTTGTCGGACCCGGATCTCTTTCTCGGGCCGAGAATTTCAGTTCACGGGATCGACGGAATTCTAGTGATCGGACTGAACATGTACCAAGATGGGGATGGCAATGATAAAGAGCGGGAGAGTTTCCCACGGGCAGAATCTCCGTCTTCGTTGTCGTCTGATTGGAAAAATGATGTGAATATTCGGGTGGCCCCGGCGCCGGAGATTTCGCAGGATGAGGGGGAGAGACTGAAGAATGTGAGGAAAAAGAAGAGAGCAAGAAGGCACCGCCGAAGGGGTCGGGGGCATCACAAGCGGAGCCGGAGCCGGGGCATAGTGTATTTCATGGTCATCATCCGGATGATGTATAGATGAATTGATGGGCATACATGGCTAGCTAAGGGCTATTAGTGTAATATTTGAGGTTACAACCGGACAAATATGTCAATTCACCATAGTTTCTTGAGTAAACATTGCTATCATGAGAAAAGGGAGATGGATTTAATTGAGTTTAGTTGAACATGATAAATCATTTTCACTGAAATTTGCGACTAAAAATTGCTGTTTTTAAATCATATTAATTTCATTGGAAAATTGAACATTCATGCTTAAATTTTTGTTTATTTATTTATTTTTTGGAATAGAAGCCATTAACAATTATTTTTGTAGTAAATCAATTGCAAGTATCAATATCAAACATTTATAATTAAACAATCATATATAATATTTAATTATCAATATTACAAAGCTATTTAATTAAGTGCTACTACTAAAGCAGAATAATATAGGAGTATATAGTAACTATAAAGGGTATGGTATTCTTAGCTTGTATATAATAATACCTCCTATTTCTTATTGATGGGGCCAAAAAGGTAGCTTTATCCTTCTATATATGTTTCCCATTTTGCTTTCTAATAATTTATCTTATAATTTAGATATGATTCTCTTAGAAAAATTTAGATATAATTTAGGAAAATTTTTTGCCCAGATTTGATTTGTTTGAGTCAATCCAAGCAAGTGTATCACACTTGCAGCGTGATTGATCACTTTCCCAATACTATACATCAATTATCATGTATTGTAAATTGGTTCAAATTTGAAGAAGTAGAATTCAGGTAAGAATTTCCCATAATTTAGTTTGGTATGAAATGTTCCATAGAATGGGTGGGAAGTTGTTGGAATTTAAGTACATGCAATTGCATGCATATGGTGAATTTAAAATTAGATGTGGTTGCTCATCTTCATCCACCTTACAAATTACAAATCAAAGCAAATTTATTATACGACCAAAATATGCTTTCATTACTCATAATGACAAATTAAGTATTCCACCATACAGGGCAGTAGTAGTATTCAGTTTGGCCGCCGTGGAGGTGGCGGTGGCGGTGGAGGGCGGGCGGAACCCCCTGCCTCAGTAGCGTCGCAATAGCCACGTAGAATGTCAGCTTCTTCGGGAGTGTAGCCGAGGGAGGCCAGCATTTGGGGCCAACATTCGTGCTGGATGATCCATATGGCACGGCAACAGCCTGGTCCCAGATAGGCTTCCCCGTTGAGAAAGAAGAGTACAACTTCAGCTGTGCAAGATTGGAGTTGAAACAAAGACTCCCAACAACTATTCGATGACCCCTCATCCAACTTTAAGCGGGCTGAGAGGGACGTCGACAGTCTCGAGTCCTGCAGCATTCGGGCGGTGGTGCCGGTGGCTGATGCTGAAAGACACAGCAGCAGGGCTATGGGGAGTAGTTTGAACGTGGAATCAGCCATTGTGGTCATCAGTAGTGCGTTTGGGAGATTTTGTGTTGAAGTAGTACGTAGTCTCACTTATATATAGTGGAGTTGATGTGCATGGGAAGGGGGAGGGGAAGAGCCATGAATTCATGTTGAATGAATACAAATACATATATATATATATATATATTAATGTGGGAGTTTTTGTTTCTCAACTTATGAGAGCTTTGAATGATTCAGAAATTAATTCACAGTCGGTTATAAACTAATAATTAGTTTCTGCAACTCTTACACTTCACACGAAATTGATAGTTAATTTGTGACAATATATTGTTGAAAATTTAGGTTTTGGAATTCTTAGAATTTACTTTGGATTTCTTCCTATTAATTAAATTTATAATTCGTCTTATATATATATTTCATGACAAAGATTTATGTCTACTGTGAAATATATATACTTCAATCGTTTTTCTTTTGTATCTATAATTATTCGTGTACCCTAAAAGTACAATTGATGTTCAATTAAGAGGGTAAAGTTGATTAAACTTTCTAAATCTAGATATCACACACAACAAACCGTTGGTGACTTTTGAACTACATTGAGAAGCTTTTTGAGTTGGCTACGTCACACAACAAACAATTAGTGATTTGGATAAGTATTGGCTGAGATACATGAGTTGGACTACAACCTGTGAAATTTGTCTAAAATCTCGAATTAGTTATTTGTAATCTTTTCATCTCGTTTTGCCTTCGGTTTACTTAGAACCACCTGGAGATATTTTAGGGGATGTGTACAAATGTGTTGGCAAGCTATATAACGTGTCCGGCTGAAATGAGCTTATTTTTTGAACCTGCCAGTTCAATAAAGTAGGTAAGCCTGTGAGTCTTTCTTCCTTACTGATGGGTTTTATCCGTCTTATTGGTGGGCTTTTATCTATCCTGCTGATGAGCTAATTGGGCTCTTAGCCGATTGGGCTAGTATACCTAGCTTATGGGTTTGGTCCAATAATTTTATGGGGCATCAATATAAGTATAGATAAATACTAAAATATTAAAAAATTTGACTCCAATTCTGCATTTTCTTAAAGAGAAAGGTAAAAAAGAAAGGAGAAAAGCCCAAAGATGGAAGGCCCATCCAATTTGGACCTCACCAGCCCACCGGCTCACAACAGCATTCCGGCCTCAAAAGCTCATTTTGAAGCCCGTCGAAAATCAGTGGAAAATGAGCGCAGGGAATCTACCACGGACGGAGGCGAATGTGCTCCGGGGCCACGAAGGTGCTGTACTGGCGGCGCGCTTCAACGCCAACGGCGAGTATTGCCTGAGCTGCGGCAAAGACCGCACCATACGCCTCTGGAATCCTCACCGTGGATTGCATATCAAGACCTACAAATCGCATGGCCGCGAAGTTCGGGATGTCCATGTCACACTGTACGAGCCTAAAGTTTCATCCTGGCACTTCCCCTAACTCTTGAATTGTGTTGTTACTTATATTTTCTTTAATGTTGTAGGGATAATTCGAAGCTGTGTTCGTGTGGAGGCGATCGGCAAGTCTTCTACTGGGACGTGGCGACTGGTCGTGTAATTCGGAAATTTCGTGGTCATGATAGTGAGGTCTGTACTGTTGGTG
Source organism: Sesamum angolense (assembly GCA_034509725.1). Classification (NCBI taxonomy): domain Eukaryota; kingdom Viridiplantae; phylum Streptophyta; class Magnoliopsida; order Lamiales; family Pedaliaceae; genus Sesamum; species Sesamum angolense. The sequence goes on from JACGWL010000001.1 coordinate 19,600,065, forward strand.
GAATTGATTTTGTTAAATTGCATGAGATAGGTGTTGGAAATGAATGGTTGGAAAGATGTGATATTAGGTGTCTTGAGTTCAGCAGTTTTTGTTGATTTTTAGGTAAAAGAATCTGAATAAAAATCTAGTCTTGGAGCTTCAGTTGCTGGTGGAATGTTGATATTGCAAACTCATGTTAAAATTTACATTCTTCTTTGACAGAAGATTGACTGTGAAGATGAGTTATATTCTTCATTTTGAAATATATTGGCATGTAAGAATAAGATCAAAATAGCTGCATGACATTGTAGTACTAGATTAACAAATTCCAGCTTTTCATGAAAAACAGTATTTGTACAAAAAAATCTAAGTCCTAAACTTGTACCTTGGAGCTGTGGACCTAGGTTCCTCTTTGTTGCAGCAAGGTGTTTGCTGACCGCATTCCACTAACTCATTTCGTGGACTGATATAAAAATTGTTATGCTTATTGGAGTCTCTGTAGTAGCTCTTTTCATTCTCACGAGGGCTTGAGGAGTGGAGCTTTTTTTGGATTTGGAACTAGTGATTCTGATTACCTTAATGAGTCTTATATCAACTACTAAACCCTTCAGTTGATCAGGGTCGTAATGCTGATCTGTCTGTTTTCTGATTATGTAACCTGCGGGCCTGAAGGATTAATTATTCCATTTGTCCTGCTGCAACATTTACAATTCTTGTTCTACTCCACCGTTCTGTCAAGGATGCCTTCTACTCAGAAGCTCAATGAGATTTTTGAAAATTTTGGTTTTTTGTATAATCTGTGCTGGATCATGTGTATTGTATTATAAAGTATTGGAGTAACCTTAATTGTATGAATTGAAAAAAGTGATATCCTTAACATTTTATCCACTGATTTCTCATGGCACTCTGAAGCTTAGCTGTCTTCATATTAGTATCTTTCACTAGCAAATTTGAGAAATAATATTTGCTTACATTCACCCTATACGGGCATTTTGTGTCAGTTTTTTCTTAGTACTTATTTGTTGATATTACTTTTTGTGAATGCTGTGAAGTTTAATATATGCATCAGTGGTGCATCAGCTGGCTATGACCGCTCAGTCCGTGCTTGTTCTCACAGCACTGAGCCTATTCAGGTTATTTCTTTTCATTAACTTACTGAAGATGAGTTCAGGGTACTGATCCACCCAGGAGTTTTATGTGAATAGGAACTTTAGGTGGAACAATCTTTCCTTGTCTTACTGGTGCTGATTACAGAGTTTTGATGACCACGAAGTTTTTGTTTTGTCGATTTATGATCTTTGCTATGCTCTCTTAAGATTTGGCTTTACTTAATAGAGATTAGGATACCTTGCAGATCATCGACACCTTTTCAGATAGTGTCATGTCCATTTGTTTAAAAAACTGAGATAATTGCTAGTGTTGATGGAACACATTTGATATTATTGGTAGGTATTGGCTCTGAAAATGACAATAACTGTATGGATTTCTTCATTTATTTTATTTTAGTCTTTAAAAAAGCATAGCATTAAACCCAAATGGTTACTTTGTGGTTCTTATGAATCTTAGACTCTCACCTTTGACCTTCATAATTGTTACCAGAGAAATATCTGATGATCTGGGGCAGCCTGTCAACTGTATTTCATTGTCAAACGATGGCAACTGTGTACTAGCCAGTTGTCTTGATTCTACTTTAAGGCTTTTGGACAGGTAAATTCTTTTCCTGGGGTCTACTCAGCGAAACATCAATAAATCTTTTGTGTCTTCTCAAATAGGTTCTGTTTTCTGTGGTAGATCAACTGGTGAATTATTACAGGAATATAAAGGCCACACTTGCAAGGTTAGCCCTGGAACTTAAGACTAAGTTTTTTCTTTCTTCTTATTAAGATAATCATGATGCAATCAATACAATACATTCTTAACTACTTTCCTTGTTCACTCTTATGTGTCTTATGAAATAGACATCTCTGTTCCTGTGACTGTCTTTTCCCTCTTTGCTACTTTTTCATTGCAACTTACAGCTTTGTAGTAGCACTTACCCTTGTCCATTTATCATTGTTCTGGGCTTATTTTTTAACTTAGTTAATGTTGCCTTCTGCATCAGTCTTTAAGATGGACTGCTGCCTAACAAACACGGACGCCCATGTGGCTGGTGGTTCAGAAGATGGCTATGTTTACTTCTGGGATCTTGTAGATGCAAATGTTGTATCCAGTTTTCGAGCTCATTCATCTGTGGTAAAGTCACATTTGATCACGAAATATTTGTCTTGTTATATTCTTATGTCCGTCAAAGTGAGTAGAATTGTGAAATTTGATTTGAGGACAAAATCCCCAGATGTGAACCAATTTAGCATAAATAAAAGCTATCTGAGGCCATTTTCTTTACTCCTTGGGTTGCCATTTCCCTTCTTTGTCAAACCAAACCACTGATCATGTTACATTGATACAAGAAATGTTAAACTTGTATTAAGCATTCTAAATTGCCATTCGCTTAAGCCTTATTTGTTTCTCCCCTTTTGGTTGACAGGTAACTAGTGTAAGTTATCACCCAAAGGACGATTGTATGATTAGTGCTTCAGTTGATGGAACAATTCGGGTCTGGAAAGCCTAAGAACCGAGGTTTTGAGGACTTAAAACTTAATTTTTCTCTTTATATCTGGCTTGTGTTTTCTTGGCGAATGCATTCCCACATGCAATCGTCCAGGTACAGCAACATATTAGCTCAATTGTCTTTAGTGTTCTTTAACAAACCAAACATTTCAGAGCGGCCAAGGAAGCGATGTAATGGCATTACCCTTGACTTAGAAGTTTAAGGGCATCGTTCGAATGGCTTCACAGTTTGTTGGAAAATGTTGTCGTAATGTTTGTGCTGCCTGCCTGCCTGCCTATGCTGATATAGAATGAATTATATTTGTCACGTGATTGGTTTAGAGTTTTTTGGAATCACATTTTCTAAAATATTAGTTAGATTTTGTCAAATTTGGAGTGGCCCACTCTAGTTTGAATATAAGTTGTACATAGTTACACTAATACTCCCACAGCTATTGTGAAATTATACAACTTATTTCTTAAATGCTCCCTCTCAGTATTGTTTCATTATTGACACATCAGATGTTAGTATAATGATTCAAATTATACAGATCATTTTGGTGATGTGATCATAATTAAGAGAGTATTAGTGGGAACTATTCCTTAAAATAGTATATAAAACAATGCAGCCATAAAAATTCTGAAAAGAATCAATGACATTATTCCTTTTTACTATTATATCCAACGGTCATCTTGACTAGCAACAATTTTTAAATAGGCAAAAAAGATGGAACCTTTTTGTTTTATATACGAATAAATCAGTGACATGACATATATTTTTTTGTTAACTGAATGTTCGATTTATTCTCTTCAATTTGTCATTTGCCTCAAGGGATTTAGCAACTGTCGGCGCTGCCATAATTTTCACTATTCCATCATCATTGATTGGACTTCTCCTTTCTGACATTTATAAAGTTAATTATTTATTTTATGTTATTATCAAATATTGAAAGAAAAGGGTTTTTTTTTTTTTTTTTTTTTTGAAAGAAAAAGGGGTTGCAAAAAACAGATGTCTGGTTCTACTACTTTTATTTATTTTTAATTTACTCAACGATGAATTTTCATTATTTTTATTTTTTAAAAATATATCTCAACTATTTTCAATTCACTAAAGAATTATAACGCTGCAAAAAGATTATTCCTGCAACTTAATTTACGTGATATATTTTAAGGATCAATTAAATTAAAAACGCTATGTGTGTAAATTTCATTGATTTTATTTTTTTGTTTTTGTTTTAATTATTAGGTCTTTAATGTATGAGTGGAAGGAATCAAACGAGAATGTTGGTATTTATTTATTTTTTTATGTTGTTAAAAAATATAAATAAGAGGAAGAATATGGTGAACTTGAGTGAGGAATTTAGGGATATTCTTTAGTTATGTGCCATATTTAGAAAATGACAACATTTTTTTCTTTGTACTTAACTTTTTTGGATATATATAATATATACATAATAAATAAATAAACACATAAAACGAAATTTTTTTGATAGAATTACATAACAAAGTTATAAATAAAGAACAATCGATTTATACCTTTTCTCTTTTTTCTCCTTCCCAAAGAATATTAAAATAAATATTGTTAGATATTTGGTAAAATAGTTTTTACCGGAACTCTAGTTCAAATATTCATTTTGATTCGATTCATTCAGTAAAATAGTTTTCACTGGAATTCTAATTCAATTATTCATTTTGATACATTTACAATTACGATCTTAATTAGATTCTTATATGAATATAGTTTTTTTTAATGTTAGTTATTCCTAAAAAAGTTCATATGATACATGTTAATGCGAGCAAAAAATTGCTCGGAAGGACACTTCCAACTTAGATCTTGGAGCCTAGCTTTTTACGAGTTCAAGGAATGAGACATGTAAAAACTATGTTAACACTCGAACGCTTAAGTCAGTAAACATCGGTAAAAGTTGTAAGTGTAATGTAAGATGATAATTTAATGCAAGAGTATTTTGAAAGATAGCATTTTTAGTCCGTGTGAGTGTTGAGAAAAACTTTTATCTTTTACTGGAAGAGGTCCTATTTATAGTGCTTGGCCCGTGCCAATTAAGACAGTCCAACTCTAGCCCCTTTGGGACTCGGAAAGACAGTTGCTAGGGGATAGCATGAGTATATGGGGAAATCTCTCCAACTGGAATTCGTAACCGTTGGGTACTTATCCTTCAAGCAAATAGAACTCCTCCTTGAGAAGAAGTTTTTCATACGTCCTCCTAGACCTAGGGCGTCCTTTGTGGCAGAGAGAGTGCCCTTTCTGGAGTCGTCCATCTAGAATTGGGTCGCATATGAGCGAAAGTCTTCAAGTGCAAATATGGCTGCCACAAGCTTTCTTGCTTAACGGACTTCTCCGGGGCTAAATATTTTTTAGTTGGTTGTTGATTATTTTTCCAACATATATAGACTCCGATGTTAAATATTAATACATTAATCAATTCCACAAAAATATAAAAAAGAATAGTTGTTGACGTGTGCAATGGGGGGAAGGAGGATTGGTTCCCTTGATCATCAATTGTTGCTATAATTTGCCTCCTTCCCAACCCACAAATGGGATATTCATTCATCTATAATTTATTTTTTTTAAAAATTATATTTACGCTTATAAAAAAAATTAATATAATTTATTATTTTTAAATTGATACCCCTGTACACGTTAATATCATCATACAAATTATCCATGTTCTTTTATTGTTATAAATATATATATATATATATAATATATATATATAGTTTTCGTGCGGTATAAATATAATTATCCCTATTAATTTACATACTACTATCCGTGCATGTTGCTTCTACCATAAGTTGTTACTTTGAGCTTTTCATTCATCCTTTAATTTCACGACTTTAGCAAAAACAAAAGAAAAGATGTGGAAGCCAGTAATATGGTAGCACCTGAATAATAATTGCATAATTTTCCATTATTGAAAATTGACTAAAGTAAAAGCATTTAACTAATTTGGATTTCTATAACTTTTTTAATAATAATTCATTACCAACTGCCCACCAAACATTATTAATTATTATTATTTTTTAATTAATTAATAAATCCTAAGAAAAATAAAATAAATAAAGGGAATGTGAAAAAATTATTAAATAAATAAATAAATAAATAAATAAATAAATAATAATAATAATAATAATTAATTATTTATGTGATGTATATTATATTATTAATCCCAAGAAAGGTTGGTAGGTAGGTAGGGTGATGAATTCAGTCATGTTGACAATCAATTCATCTATTTTGCCACATGAACTGCTCCTAAACTACCCAACTCCCTGCAAATACTTTTTCCATTTACAAAAAAAAGGTGAAAATGACTTTATTTCCATTTTCTTGTTTTCTAATTTTGGTGAAAATGCAATATTCTTTTTTTTTTTTTAAATGAATAATGCAAAAGCTAAAATATGCCAATCCATAGTAATAGAATTGTTGCGTCAGTGAATTGAATTTAATACCAAAATGTGAAGAGGTGCCATTTTAATTTTTACTTTCAACACATTTACTAATAAGTCTGACCAATTTAAGAGCAAAATTTTACTAGTATTTATATTATTATAAAAAAATTTATTTGGCGTATTAATTTTAGAATGCCCAAATTTATCATTCGTTGTATTTTTCTTTTACAAAACAATTGGTCAATTTAGTAATTTTAATATTTTTTTAATAGTTTAATAATTATTTACTTTTCTTCCCTTCCCATTACCCACTGCCCACATTCATCTTTCACCTTAATTTCATATTTATTATAATTTATAGTTATAATTTATTCTTTTCATAACTTTTTTTTGAATCATATATTATAATGATTTTTGTATGCTTACAGAAATCGCATGCAACAAAATTAGTGCCTTTAAAATAAAGGGCAAAAATGCATAAGACCCCCCTGTATTTTAAAAAGTCCGTTAAAAATCCCCCTCTGTTTTAAAAATAGGCTAAAAACCCCCATGTATTTTTTAAATGTAACTCAATCGCTCATTTCCGTTAAATATAACTAACGGCGTTAATTTTTTACAAAATGACCGTTATAGCCTTATTTAATATATATTATTTTTTATTTTAGTAACCGTTGGATCTTCTTTGATCAAATAATGACCGTTAGATCTAATGAATTAATCTCAATCGTTAAATTTAAAAAAAAATGAAAGGTTTGGATTCAATAAATTATATATAAATAATTTAAAAATTATAAAAAAAATATTACAAAAAAAAAACTAACTACTCCACCCCCACCCCCACCCCCTGCTACCTACCCCTCCCCAATCACCCCCACCCCCACGCCTGCCTCCTCCGCCCCGCCTCCCTCCTCCCTCTCCCCCACGCCCACCCACCCCGCCGCCACGCCCACGCCCACGCCACGCCACGCCCACCCCGTACCCCACAGATGGGGCGGAGCAGCGGGCCGTCGCCCCCAAATTCGTCGCCCAGATAAATGACGAAGCCGTCGCCCATGGTTTGGGCAGCGACGACGTCGTCGCCGTCGCCCCCCCAATATTTTTTTAATTTTTTAAATTAATTTAATTATATATTAAATATTTTAGTTAATTAAGAATAATTTTAAATAATTAAGAATAATTTAATTTATATTTAAATTAATTTAAATATATAATTAATTAAGAATAATTTTAAATTATTATTGTACTTAAATTTATTTAAATATATATTTTACTTAATTAAAAAGAATTTTAAACATATAATTAATAAAGAATAAATTTTTAAATTTTGAATTCTAAAATAACTAAAACATCATATTAATTATACAAGTAATTCATTGAAATATTTTTAAATATAATTAAAGGAAAGTTTTAAATTTTAGTTTTAATAATTATTTTAAATTTAAGATAAATTTATTTAAATATTTTAATTAAATAATAATTTAAATTATTAATATTATATTATTTTATAATTATTAATATTTGTATTTTTAGAGGAGAGAAAATGCAAAAAAAATATTTAAAAGTCATTTTGACTATAGTAATTTTAGATACAATATAGGGGTATTTTAGTCAATTAAAGATCATAAAAATGTCAAAATCCGCAAAAAATCAAGCCCAAACGCACTTCAGGCGCGTGTATCTCACCTTCCGTTAATTTCTAACAGAATGGGGTTTTTTGCTGAGTTTATTAAAACACATGGGGGTTTTTAGCTATTTTTAAAACACAGGAGGATTTTTAGCTTTTTCAACAAAACACAAGGGGTAAAATGCATTTTACCCAAAATAAAGGGATAATTACACTCATCTCCCTGAGATTTGGTGTAATTACACATAATCCCTGTGATTTGGGAAATTACACCTAACACCCATGAGGTTTGCCCACATCTAACAAATAAGTCCATCCGTTAGTAAAAAATTATCGAATTTATTGATATTAACAAAAAAGAAAAAAGAAAAAAATCTATATGAATCCTTGTTTGGCTTATTACTAACTTATTGCGTGTCAAATAAATTTTTTCGAACTAAATTACCCTTATAACGGTGAAGATATACCTCCTCACATGCATTAAGGCGTGGAGACGTATGGGGGTAATTTGATTATAAAAAGATTTATTTGACCTGCAGTAAATCAATAATAGTCAATCAATGGGTAATATAGATTTTTCTAATTTTTTTGTTAATATCAATAAATTTGATAAATTTTGACAAACGGATGGACTTATTTGTTAGATGTAGACAAACCTCAAGGGTGTTAGGTGTAATTTCTCAAATCACAGGGGTTTACGTGTAATTACACCAAATCGGGGGAGAGGCGTATAATTATCCCTAAAATAAATTACATCGACAGTTGTTCAAGAGGTCTACTTATAAATTATGGATAATTACGCTTCTCTCCCTGAAGTTGATGTAATTACACGTAAATTCCCTATTGTTTAGAAAATTATATCTAGCACCCCTAAGTTTGCTTCTGTCTAATAAATTAATCCATCCATTAATCAAAATTCACTAAATTCGCTAATGTTGACGAAAAAACTAAATGAAAATTAATATATATCATCGATTGACTTATTATTAAAAATATTTTTTTTTTACTAAACTACCTTATAACAGTGAATATATACCTCCTCATATGTATTAATGCGTGAAGACGTATGAGGGTAGTTTGATCATAAAAAGATTTATTTAACCTGCAATAAGTTAGTAATATGTCAATCGGAGCTAAATATAAAAAAAATTCAATTTTTTGTTAATAGTAGCAAATTCGTGAATTTTGACTAACGAATGGACTAATTTGTTAGATGAAAGTAAACTTCAAATATACTAAATGTAATTTCTTAAACTACGGAAGATCTACGTGTAATTAAATAAATTTTAAAAGGTGTGTAATTAGAATAAATATTAGAGAGTGCCAATGTAATTCATCTTTAAATTTTAGAAAGTTGAGTGGAGTACAATACAAGAGTTAATTATTTTCTTTTTGAATACCACTTTCAAAAATAAAATAATTAATATTATAAAAATATATAGAATCTAAAAACATGATATAGAATCTAAATTGGCTCTATTATTCTCATTCGTGCTTTATATATATATATATATATAGAAATTTAGACCCGTGAACCTATGTTTGTCCATTTTGCCCCTACTCCAAAACCCTAAAACAACTTTGTACTAGAATTTTTTTCTTTTTTTGAAAAAAAAGAAAAAAGAAAAGGGGGTAGACTGGAGTCAAAATAGTCAATCAGTATAAATGTAGTCTGAGTCTGAGACTGACCATAATTAACAACAATTAATAGTAAAATATGGATGTACAGTGTACTCTCCCATGTGACATTCCCTATTGCCAACCATTTTTCACACACACAAATCCCTGCTGCTATGTAGGACTAGGATCTCTCTCTCTCCCTCTCCCTCTCTTTCTTTTTGTCCTCTCTCTCTCTCTCTATATATCTAAGTGGTGTGTGTATCTATCCCCAAGAAACAATTTGCATTTCTTTCTCATTCATCAAAAATCACACATCAAGACTCTGATGAATAGTGTGTGTGAGTTGTGACCCACTCCCTGTCCCTGTCCCAAAATCTAAAGGGAGAGGGAGCAATCCTCAATGCAAAACTGCTACATATCAACACAACAGAAATGCCACATCAAGAACGCCATCCATACTAGAAAAAGGACAACAAAATTTTGGTGTTAGCTGAGATTGCAAAGGCCCGTTGTTCTTGTTTTTCAATCTCTCTTCTCTCTCTTACATTACATGTATGCACATAGACAACAATTATTATATATACATATGGCTTTTATTACTATACCAACCACAGTAGGGACAGCGTAAAGCTAACAGCCCCCACCTCCATCACCGCATTTTCGGCCCATTCTTTCCACACACACACAGAATTCCTTCCCCTTTCCACACATTCCTGTTACAGAGATTTTGTTAGTTTTGATGCATATAATAACCATCTAATACAATCCAACTCAACTCCCCCTACCTTTGCCTTTGCGTTTTCTCTTATTTGTAAACAGCAATTTCGTCTCCCTCTCTTCTCTGTCTTCTCTCTCTCTCACGCACTCTTTCTCTCTCTGTCTGTCTCAATCAATCAATCAAACAAGACTCATTTAAAGGGTCCATTTAGCCCAGACATATTAGCGTGCAGCATTAGCTTGTGGTGAAATATCCATACATCCTCATTTATTAAGTTCCTCGACATTTTCAAGAAACGAAAGCACCTTTTGGATTTCTCGACTTTCCAGAATATTGTATTCATTTCTTCTCATTTTCTTCTTTACTACAACAAAATAATAATGGGTGGTGTTATTTAGTGAGTGCTTTTTCATTCTGGCAATTTGGTGTGGCTGGTGTCTTGTAATGAGGTTTACACTCGGTGCTCCAAGACTCAGTTTTTAGCGGAAGACATTGGAGTGAAAGTTGAATCTTGAGCTGGGTTTTGTGTATCTGGTGGAGATTTCTGGGACTGGAAGCTGGATAGTTACAGATGTTTATGTGCATTGAGGGAGGATTAAATCTTGAGTAGTTTACTATAAGTAGAAGAGTTCTGATTTTCTGCAAAGACTGTTGGCTTTTATAAGCCATTGCTGTTGTTGTTGTTGTTCATTTCAAGGCTTAAATCCTGAGTGGGTTTTTCTATGGGTTGACGAATTTTATTTTTTGCCTCAAAGTATTGGCCTTTAAGCCCATCCAGTTACGTTGAATGCAGTAGAAACTTGAGGTGGGCTTGTTTGTGGGATTCAAAAAGGTGGGATTTTTTGCTGGAATTTTCTTAGTGGGAGGTGATGAATACAGGAGGCAGGCTTGTTGCTGGTTCTCACAATAGGAATGAGTTTCTGCTCATCAATGCTGATGAAACCGGAAAGGTAAGCTTCCAAATAGCTCTCATTTTGGTTCTAGTTTCCGGTTCTTAATTCTTGCTTTTCCTTGTTCCTGTCTTCTCTCTCTGGCTACCGATATAAGTACTGTAGATAAACTGTGGAGTACTTCCTTGTTCATTAGTTTTATCTAATTAAGGAGTTATATTTGATATCTCTGCTTACGGGTCGATAATCAGGGTTGGCATTGTTAGATTTCGTTGGTTGTTTATTTATTTATACTTGTTGATATATTAACTTAAACGGTTTCCTCGATATTTATGCATGAAGTCTGTGATGAAATTATCATCGCCTTATTTCTATATGATGGAGAACAAAAAATCCACATTGTTTGTTGTATGATCGTGGTTGAGAAGCTAATGGAAATGAGTGTGATTCTCTAGATTAAGTGTTCAAGAAGTAAAACATGCCAAATTTATGAAGTGGAATAACAGTTGATGGGGAACTCTTTGTTGCATGCAACGAATGCGCTTTCCCTGTCTGTAGAACTTGCTATGAGTATGAGAGGAAGGAGGGAAGTCAAGCTTGTCCTCAGTGCAAAACCAGATACAAGCGCGTGAAAGGTGAGTTTGACAGTGTTCTTAATTGTATAAAATTGCTCATTGTTAACCAGCTGAGACTTTGCGTTGTTGGGTGAATGTATTGAAAGATGCATCTATATTGCAGGCAGTCCTAGAGTAGAGGGTGACGAGGAAGAAGATGAAATCGACGATTTAGAACATGAGTTTGATTATGGAAACATTGAGGCCTCCAGCTTCACACAAGTTGTAGGTGCAATGCCCTCTGGGCGTGGTGGTCATGCTGGTTCAACTGGATCGGCCACAAGCTCAAAGAACGATTCATCTTCCCAAGGTCTTGAATTCCCTCTCTTGACGTATGGTGAAGAGGTAAGACAAGAATTATCCTTCTCACTCTCTCTCTCTCCCACTTGCTCAGTTGTTAATTGTTTGTGATGTGTGTATCCTTTTGCCCATAGTCTCTAACTTTCTTGTCTTCTGATTTATTTCTAGGATGTTCAGATTTCTTATGACCAGCATGCTATCATAGTACCCCCATTTGCCAGTCAAGGGAATGGGATTCATCAGACTCCTGCTGGACATCAGCACCTTGTATGCGGTTTCTGTGACAGCTCTGTCTTTTAGACTGATTTCGAACTTGAACACAGCTTTTAATAGGTGTGCTTTTGATGTACAGTGCACACCCGATCTATGGTTCCTGAAAAAGACATCGCATTATATGGCTATGGAAGTATTGCATGGAAGGAACGGATGGAGGAGTGGAGAAAAAGGCAAAATCACAAACTTCAAGTGGTCAAGCATCAAGGGGATAATGATGGTGAACTGGACCCTGATTTGCCAATGTAAGTGATGGCCTCCCTAATGATCTGTAAATGGCTTTGTAAAGAAAGGAACTTGCTTCACATGGTCATAACATGAAATGACCATATTTAATCTCATAATGGAAAACATAAATCAAGTCGCTTGTAACTTGACACAACTGCCTCTTATACTTTAATCACAGTTCCAAAATTCTTGATGTAGCACACTGGTTTGTTGGTTGAGGACCGGAGTGCACAGTTGTAGTTGTAATAAATTTGAGTCACGGAAACCTGATTATGATGCACTAGAATTAGTTGTTTTAGGAAAAAAGTTAACGGGAATGCTAGTATTCTGCTTTTAACAGAACTTTTTAACTGGATTAGATGTAAATAGCATCAAACAAAAGATAACAAAACAATAAATGGATATGAACATACTCAGTGGAATAAGTAAACTAATGAGCTATTGGAAATAAACCTAATCTCAGAAATTAATGTATTAAGGGACTAACTTACACATAAATAAGAGCAACTGCTTGGTATTGAATGACACATGATGGTTTGCCGCCATTGGGAAGATACTTTTATATGAAATTGTGACTTCATCTGGGGTGTATTCCAGGAATTCTCCCTATGGTTGATAACTTTATGCTCATACATTGTGGCATAAGCTTTAAGATGTTTGTGGAAGGCTTTTTTCATGCCAAAACTTTATGATAGTATCGAGTTACCTGTGTGTAGTTGTATTTTGTGTTTCTGTTTGGCAATGTGAATAGTATGTGGCACTAGCTTTTCTTTTCTTTTCTATGATAGGATGGATGAAGGGAGGCAACCACTGTCAAGGAAATTACCCATATCTTCAAGCAAGATAAGCCCATACAGATTGATAATTATACTCCGTCTTGTGGTTCTTGGCTTCTTTTTTCACTATAGGATTCTCCATCCAGTTCCCGATGCATATGGCTTGTGGATGACATCAGTTATTTGTGAAATATGGTTTGCTGTATCATGGATACTTGATCAGTTTCCGAAATGGTATCCGATTGAGCGAGAAACATACCTTGATCGGCTTTCCCTTAGGTATATTGCCTTTTAATCTCTTTCCTGAAACTTGTAAATGGTGATTAGGTGGACTCGAGCCACTCTACCAGTTGAATTTGTGAATCTTATTTTCATCAGAACCATCTCTCTGTGTGTGTGTGTGTTATCAAAAAGTCAATTCTCTGTACTACTCCATATCCACGAATTCACACCGTGAAAAAAAAAAAAAAAAAGGTTTAATGTAGTAACTTGCTTTGAATTTTTTACAGTCTATGATAGATATAGTTCAAGTCATTTTACTGACTGTTGAATGACTCTTAGTGTTGCTTTCATGGTTTAGGTATGAAAAAGAAGGAAGGCCATCAGAATTGGCAGACGTAGACATCTTTGTCAGTACAGTTGATCCCATGAAAGAACCTCCATTGATTACTGCAAACACAGTTCTCTCCATCCTTGCCGTGGATATCCAGTTGACAAAGTCTTGTGCTATGTGTCAGATGATGGTGCAGCCATGCTTACTTTTGAAGCACTTTCAGAGACATCCGAATTTGCTCGAAAATGGGTTCCATTCTGTAAGAAGTTCAACATTGAACCTCGAGCTCCAGAATGGTATTTTTTGCAGAAGATGGACTATTTGAAAGACAAATTTCATCCGGCATTTGTGAGGGAAAGGCGTGAAATGAAGGTCTGTATCTTCATGTATTCTGATTTCTTTGGATATACGAGAACGCACGAAAAGAACATATTATATGCGGAAGAAAGATTGGGAGATAAGCCTATATGTCGCAAATTGCCTTTGGCTGGAGTTATTAATACTTATGTTTGCTGTGTTACAGAGAGAATATGATGAGTTCAAAGTTCGGGTCAACCGTTTGGTGGCCATGGCACAAAAGGTTCCTGAGGATGGCTGGACAATGCAGGATGGAACCCCCTGGCCAGGAAACAATGTTAGGGACCACCCTGGTATGATCCAGGTTAGTCATACTCCTCTTGTTGATTGCATGCAATGTGTCCAATTAAGCTTGTAGTGTAATCTGATTTGGATAACTGTTGTTCATTCAGTTCTGATTTCCCAAGTTGTGAACAGCTATTCCTAGGTCATGATGGTCTTCGTGATGTTGATGGAAATGAATTGCCTCGCCTGGTTTATGTTTCCCGTGAAAAGAGACCTGGCTTTGAGCACCACAAGAAAGCTGGAGCCATGAATGCTCTGGTAAGTATTTTCCCTTGAAATTCCTTCCTGCCGCCCCCCCCCCCCACCCACACACACACACACACCGCCTCCATCTGAATTCAACTTCACTTTACCTCATTATATATTATCTGGAAAATGTTAAGGTCCGGGTTTCTGCTGTTCTGTCAAATGCTCCGTATCTTCTGAATGTCGACTGTGATCACTACATAAACAACAGCAAGGCACTGAGAGAAGCTATGTGTTTCATGATGGATCCTACTTCAGGAAAGAAAGTATGCTACGTGCAGTTCCCACAAAGATTTGATGGGATCGATCGTCATGATCGATACTCTAACCGTAACGTTGTGTTTTTCGATGTATGTGTGGTTTCATTTCACATTTTGCTGGTTTTATCTCCTCATCGTCATTCAGGAACTGACTTCTTTAACTTTAAACAGATCAATATGAAGGGTTTGGATGGTCTTCAAGGACCTATATACGTTGGAACTGGATGTGTCTTTAGAAGGCAAGCTCTCTATGGATATGATGCTCCGGTGAGGAAGAAGCCACCTAGCAAGACCTGTAACTGCTGGCCGAAATGGTGCTGTTTGTGTTGTGGTTCTAGAAATAAGAAGGGAGGAATAACAAAGAAAGATGAGAGAAAAAAGTCAAAGCACAGAGAGGCCTCCAAGCAGATACATGCTCTTGAAACCATTGAAGAAGGAATAGAAAAAGGAAAACTTTTGTTTGAGAAAACCAAAAATTTACTGTCTTTATACCAAAGAAACAAACAAGAATAAGCAAAAACACCCTTAACATTTGACTCAGATCAGTTACATTTCTTCATTCGCAGGGACAAATATTGCCAGCTCGCCTCCTGTCTCCCAAGAGAAACTCGAGAAGAGGTTTGGGCAGTCGCCCGTATTTGTGGCTTCCACCCTGCGAGAAAATGGTGGCATTCCTGACAAAGTGAATTTAACATCACACTTGAAAGAGGCCATGCATCTTATCAGCTGTGGTTATGAAGACAAGACTGAATGGGGAAAGGAGGTAAACCAGCTGTTTGGTCTTGTGCTTTTCATTACTTTGATCTATGTGTTTTCTAGCCACCTTCTAAATGCTCGAGTGCTAAACCAGGTTGGCTGGATATATGGCTCCGTTACAGAAGATATATTGACGGGGTTCAAAATGCACTGCCATGGTTGGCGGTCAGTCTATTGCATACCTAAGAGGCCTGCATTTAAGGGGTCAGCTCCTATTAACCTCTCAGATCGTCTTCATCAGGTTCTTCGATGGGCTCTTGGATCAGTGGAGATTTTTCTAAGCAAACATTGCCCAATCTGGTATGGGTATGGAGGTGGACTGAAGGGGTTGGAACGGTTTTCTTATATAAATTCTGTTGTATATCCCTGGACTTCCATTCCGTTGCTCGTATACTGTACATTGCCTGCTATCTGCCTGCTCACTGGGAAATTTATTGTCCCTGAGGTATGTGATACCATAGCATTATTGAACGTCGATTTTTGTTTCTAAAGGCTTTACCTAATAATGCATCATCTAAATTCGCAATTGACAGATAAGTAATTATGCAAGCATCATATTTATGGCCCTCTTCATCTCCATTGCCGCAACCGGTATCCTTGAAATGCAATGGGGTGGTGTCGGAATTGACGACTGGTGGAGGAACGAACAATTCTGGGTTATTGGAGGTGTTTCCTCGCATCTCTTTGCTCTCTTCCAAGGATTACTCAAGGTTCTTGCCGGTGTCAGCACAAATTTTACAGTTACCTCAAAAGGAGGCGACGATGGAGAATTTTCTGAGCTATATGTCTTCAAGTGGACGACGTTGTTGATCCCCCCAACGACATTGCTCATAATAAACATCATCGGGGTCGTGGTCGGCATTGCAGACGCTGTTAATAACGGGTACGATTCTTGGGGTCCATTGTTTGGTAAACTATTCTTTGCCATTTGGGTCATCATGCACCTCTACCCATTCCTCAAGGGTTTGATAGGGAAGCAAGATAGAGTGCCAACCGTAATTCTGATCTGGTCGATACTACTCGCATCCATCATGACCCTTGTATGGGTACGGGTCAACCCGTTTGTTTCCAGAGACGGTCCAATACTTGAAATCTGTGGCCTCAACTGTGATGAATAATATTATTTGCCAGACATATTTCTGGAAACATTTTTGCTCTGATTCGATGTCCCTAAGGTAGAAAGAACATGAACATTACTCCACCACAAGAGAGCTGTGTAGATAGGTAGCTGCCGGAACTGACTCATTGATGCTTGTCTGAAAATGGTTCCTTCAATTCTTTTGTTGGTAATTTGGAAGAGAATACTTTGAGGAGGACCCTTTTTGTATGTCCTTACAACCTACATTTGAAGATCAAGGAAGATACTGTTTGTGCCCTTTTGTTGCAGAAAATATCAATTTTTTAGTGGTTGTGTAAATTGTTTCGTGGCAGAGTGATAAAAGAGTAGTTTTACATGGTTAGGCGTTTCTAGTTTGGAAACGTAAGGTTGTATTTGAATAGAAGGATTTGAATTTGAAGGAATTATTTGACGAAAAGATTTCAAATAATTGTACATTAGATGGATTGTAAATCCACAAATGATAAAAACAAATTAGTTTGAAATGAGTATTTGAAATTCTTGGTTTCAAATTTATTAATCCAAACAAGGTGTAACATTATCTCTAACGCGTATTTATTTATTTTTATTTTTTCTCTATCTCCACAAAATACAATAAACATTATGACAGTCTTTTCTGCTATTTGCAGACATTGTATGACTATGCAAATCAATTTTTTGTAGAAGATTAACGAAATCAATAGAAAATTATTGATAGCATGGGATTTACTAGGTTGTCTGATATATTTAAAGTCAAAAGCTAATTTAATACATAATAATTCAAACAAACAAAAATACCCACTATTCTTGTTGACATTAAAGTGATTTTGTCATTGGGGATGAAATGTTTGATGTATGTTTCATATTTGACAAAGTCTTGGCATGAAACATGTCTAATAATGACAATGGGAAGACTGATTCTCATGATTCTAGTCTTGATTTCATAACACTTTTTGAACCTTTTCTTGTCCTTTCCTTTCCACATTTTGATTTGAAGAATAGGTCCTTTCTAATGTCAATATGACTTTATACACACACACACACACACACACAAATTTTATTTTATTTTATTTTTAAAAAAATGATTCATTTGCTATTTGGTTCTACATTGTTTTGTTTTTGCGATTGTTGTAAACTACACAAGTAAGTCTAAAACTTAATATAATTATAAATATTATATTATTATTTGAAAAAACATCAATAATCTTGATATTTGATTAAATTATATGATCCTTAGACAGAGACCTGAATTATCTACTTCACTTTGTTCGTGTTGTATTTTTTATTTAAAAAATGGGATAAAGTGGATGAAGAATTTGAAAAATTATAAAAGAAATTGTCTACTTAGTTCATAAATAAATAAGTTATAGTTCATACTCCATAAGGTTAACGAAAACTAACGGATTTGATTAGTTGTTGGATGACCGTTAAAATTATGGATATTAGTAATTTTTTAAATAATAAAAAAATATATTTATAATTATGCCAAATATCAAATGAGCTTTTTGTAATTTACGCACGAGTTGGTATATAATACTACAAATTCTTGAGCACAATGAAAAGTAAGGTTATATAGTAAAACCTTTATAAACTAATACTTGATAAATTAATAACGTCCCTAAAATAATATTTTTTCTTGGTCCCGACTTGGACCCAAGGTTTAAATTAATAATTTTGATAAATTAATAAGATAATAATTTTTCGAAAGACCTTTATATAAATATATGGTCCCTTCAGTATTATATATTAATAATTTTATAAAATTACAAATATAACTAGGGCAACTTAGTAAACTATGATTATATATTGTTGTTTGTTTCTTTTTAAAATTTAAATCTAGTTGTTCTATATTTTATCTCTAGCTTTCCACAATGCATCGAAAAGCTCCAGTATTGCGTTCTCGTACTGCAACAAAAAATTGTGAAGAGTTGTTGCCACTATGAGTGCTCCCTTCGGTATAATTGGTTACAATGACATTGTATCATCTTCAGTTTCATCCTCAATAGGTTTGTTGAATAAAAAAAAAATCTCTTTAAATTAATAAATTAATAAATTATTGATTAATTAATACATCTTTAAATTAATAAAATTACGTGATTTGAGCATCATTAAGTTATAGAAATTTTACTGTATATAGATAAAAAAACAACCTAATATTGTTATTCCAGAATCAACGCATGATCACAACTTGGGTTGCAATATACTAACTCATGAATAGGAAATTCTTACCCGGATCAAATTTGTTTAAATCTTACAGTTTAGAAAAAGTGATCAATCACAGAGCAAGTGTGGTTGGTCAAATGGGCTTAGTTTAATTTTAGAGGGGAAATGTGAAAGAGCTTAAAAGCAAAGAAAAGTAAGAATAATGACCAGAACAGAGCTATTAAATTGAGGGACACGGCTGCAGGCATCAACAAAGTCAAATGAAATCCCTCCCAACTACAATAGACTTCAAATTAGGACAGAAGTGAGAAGGCAGACCAGACCTCCTCATTTCTTTGTCATGAAAAAATCCCACCTGCTTATCTATCTATTACATATCTGTCCCACTTATACAACACAAAAGTACACACACACACACACACACACACACACACACACATACATGTGGGTGTCTGTGTTTTCTTTTCTTGGATGGAGATCAATCATCCTCACGACTTCCTATCACCTTCATGGCCGCCAACATAGTTAAATATATAGTTCTAAAACTATATATATATATATATATATATATATATATATATATATAACGCGCTTACTCCAAATTGAAAGCCCTTAAACATATATAAAAATAAATAAACACACAGACACACACCAATACATTACAAGATAGTCGTTAACTTCTTTGTGAGGTCTTCATGATATATGGCTCTATCATCAGAATCCATGCCTAGATCAAACGAGTCTGATCATGATGATCAAAGGGGCTTTCGGGAGTTTGATCGTATGGCCGGGATCATTGCAGGTATGCTCATACAGTTGTTTGGAGATGAAGATATTGATCATACTACGACCAATGCTGCAAACCACTCCAATATCTCCATCAACAAAGAGAAAGGATCCTAATTGCATTGAAATTTCGTCGGGAGAGAGAAGCTTGAAAGCGCAGGTATAGGAGTATTCATAATCTCTACATGGCTACAAGCCAATAAATTTCTTGGAAGGGAAGAAATAATATAGCTAGTTTCGTGTAAGAAACTAACGCTAGCTTGTTCTCTTAGTTGTTAGGACGGCCAACATGACATTTCTAATGGACGCATTTCATCTTGATTTGCTTTTGTTCAACTGTTCTTGGCTTTATTCTAATGATGGTATATAACGACTTAAGGGTGCTTAAGCCGTATTAAAAGTTCGGAATTTTTAAAAAAAAATTTAAAAGTGAAAAAAGTTAAGAGTAGAAATATTTGAAAAAACAGCTTAATATTTACAACTTTTGAATTAAATAAACTTAATTTAAGTAGTCAAAAGCAAAACCTGTAAAACAAAAATATTCGGTTCATCTCATTTTCAGTAATAAGCTTACAAGTACTTGTTTTAAGCCTTTACAAACACCCCCTTAACATAAATAGAGTAGATAATGAAGCAGCCTCCTGGTGATAATTTTCTCTAGCGCTTGCAAATTTTATTGCCTCATATCAGACATACACATCTGTCTGTGGGTGTGGTTTCAATGTGCCCGGTGAGCTTAAGGCCTTCTGTTGAAGCTGTTTTTTGGAACAACAGGCTCTTGTAAACCATTCAACCTTAGCTTCAACATATGCAGTTGGCTATTACCAGAATTACAATGGCACCAATCATTCCATCTTCTCACAACGTATTCTGGGTTTCTGCCCTTGATCAATAAATTATTTCTCTTATACTCCACAAAAATCCGAATATGAAGAATTTAACACTTTCCCCTAGAACGTAACATGGGTATAATTTCCAGTTAATTGCGGGCACCTCACATCTCTCTAATAATTGTGTTAACGTCTGCTGTTAGATACAGTGATGCACGACTGCGTGCAGAAATGATGGGTCGAGACATAATCCAAATCATTTTTTGGCGCTTCAATTACAATTTCACAACATTGGATTCTGCATGTTGATTTCTATGCACTTTCCAATCCGCAGTTAGTAAACTATCAAAAACGGCCTCTTATTTCTTTGGAATTTTGTATTTCCGTGGAGAAAGGAGAAACTCGTTTGCATCTCCAAGACAGGAGTGCTAGAGAATCACTTACACGCCAAGGTTGAGTCATGACAAGGGTTCCTCGGGAGCTAACAAATCTATTTCATCTTTTAGCTGCAGGACTAAGCAGTCCAAAGTCTCAAATATTTGCAACCCTTCAGAGTGGCATCTATCTTCTACAGTAAAGGAACGACATTTTCCATCAACTTGTATGACACTTTGCCCAGGGGATTTTGTCACCTGTTTGCTCTTCATTTTCTTACGCATTGCAGCAACCCCATTCCAGTCTCTTGCTGATGCATATATATTAGCCATTTCTACGTAAGGAGCCGCAGCATGCGGTTCTAGTTGAAGAAGATGGTATGCTGCATGCTCAGCAATCTCTAAGTTGTGATGGATTTTGCAGGCACTGAGCAAAGTACCCCAAATCCCAGAGTCTGGTTTGATGGGCATGTCTTGAATAAATTCCAATGCTTCTTTTAGCTTTCCTTGACGTCCAAGGAGGTCGGTTATGCAAGCGTAATGATCAAGTCCGGGATTTATGCGATATGTATTGATCATTAAATTGAAAACTTCCCATCCTTTCTCCAACAAACCAGCATGAGTGCAGGCTTGAAGAACCGCAAGGAAAGTTATATGGTTTGGTTTGAAACCCAACTTCAACATTTCGTTAAATGATCCAACGCCACTTGAAACTTCCCATTAAGTGCAAACCCAGAGACTAGAGTCGTCCAAGAGACAACGTTCTTCCCATTCATTGCAAGAAAAAGCCTATGAGCATCGCCTACACTTCCACATTTTGCATACATGTCTAGCAATGCATTACAGACCATCATATCATTCTTTAGCCCCTTTGAGATGGCGTAATTATCAATCCACTTTCCAACCTCAAGGGCTCCAACTTTGCCACAGGCTGCAAGAAGATGAACAACAGTAACCTTATCAGGTTTCTCGCCAGCACCTTCCATACTGTGGAACAAGGATAAGGCCTCATCCAAATAACCCTTTTCTGCATACGCACCAATAATAACAGTCCAAGTAACACATGATCTCTCATCCATGAAATCAAATATGTATCTCGCTGAACCAATATCTCCACACTTTGAATACATAGAAACAAGGGTATTGAGCAAGGTGATAGACATATCACAGCCCAGTTTTACTGCATGAGCATGAATTAGCATGCCACAAAGTAAAGAATTAGGCTGCACAAACGATGAAAGTAAATTAAGAACGGTACTCAGATCAGGCCTATATCCATCACTAATCATCCGCTGATAGACGCCCATAGCCTCCACCGGTTCCTCAAAATAAGAAAATCCAGCAATCAAAGCGTTCCACGAGACGACACTCAAACACTCCAAAGCAATGCCACAAAATACCATCTCAGCCGAGCACAAATCACCACATTTTGCGTAGCCAGCAATCCAGGTATTAGCAACCGAGACATCGTCTCCAAACCCGCACTTCGTCCCCAAGCAATGAACAGCACTCAACCATCTCCCATCCTTCAGACCAGACACCAACTGCGTCAACCCCATGATAGCAACCTCGTCAGGCATTACGCAAGCAACCCTCATCCTGTTAAACAACAGCGAAGCTCTATCAAAGAAACCCATTTGAGCAAATCCCAAAACAATTGCATTCCAAGAAGCTACATCTCTCACAGACATCTCGTCGAACAGTTGATGGGCACACTCTAAATCACCGCACTTCACGTACATATCAACCAAAGCAGTCTGTACGTACATATCTGAAGTATAGGGCGTTTTGACAACGTGAGCATGGATTATTGTCGAGAATATGAGGTCGGAGAGTTTCGCACATGCTTTTGCAATGAGGGGAAAAGTAAAGTTGTCGGGGCGTGCATGAGACTGTTGTTTCATTTGGCGAAAAAGGAGAAGAGCGTGTTGAGCGTCGCCATGGTTGACCGCTCGCCTTATGCTGGAATTCCAAGCAGCAGCTGAAACTCGCTCCAGAATGGAAATAGCTGGGGATGATACCATGTCTCATTGTTCTTGGACCACTGAACAATGATTTTCATCACATTAAGCAGAGAAGCGGCGGTCAACGAGCTAATATGCGGAGACTGGCGGGCACTGACACCGTAGCTATGATCTAAAACAATCATGAAATGAGTTCAGCATCACCCGTGTTTGGTGCGGGCTATCGCGGTGTTCTACTTTGTTTCTTTTTCTACAATTGCGCTTAATAACACTGCTCTGCTGGTCCGAATACGAGATGCAACAGTTGTAATAGTTTTATGTATTTCTCTCACATAAATAAAATAAATGAGCCCATCAGCCCAACAACTCATTGGTCAAATTTGTGTAAATTAATATCATATCAAACTTAAAAAAGTATATTTAAATTTAAATTTATAACTATAATTTCATAAAAACTCTAACCAAACTCAAATAAATTTTAATTGAATCAAATATGAATTAAATTCAATAATTTAACATTTTAAATATATTTGATTATTATTCATTAACAAAATCGAACTCAAGTTGTGAAATTTGTGCTAAAATATGAGAGAATATGGTAGAAAGCATGAAGGCCTCCATTTCTGAGAATGCTCACCCGAATTGAATTCTGTCAAAATCAGAATTTGTTACAAGGGAAAGATGTATATACAGGGAAAAATCTAGCTATCGTAACAAACTTGCCATGTAGGCCACAACTAGGATGCCAACTAACCTATGAATCAGCAACAAAAAAAAAAAAAAAAAAAACGTAATACAAACTAATAGAAGTGCTACTCCTAAAACACGCTATCAACTGAAACAAGAAATAAGTTAATGAACATCGTCTTCTCCATTGATGTTGTATTCTGCAACTCCAGCAATCCCCATCAATGGTAGAGAGACACTAATAATCTCATCAGCTCCCCCGCAAGATGGAGCTTGGAGCTCAAGCTCAGCTTGGACAGTAAGCGAGTGAAGGCTGGAATAGGTAAGACCTTAGTGAAGAGATCGGCAGGTTGATCAAGGCCACGAATATGAGAGGGAAGAATGAAACCCCTCTTGTATTGATCACGCACCAAGTGACAATCAATGTCGAGGTGCTTGGTGCGCTCATGAAATACAGGGTTGGCTGTAATGTGAATGGCAGCCCTGTTGTCACACCAAAAAGAAATGGGCTGCTGCACAGGGATGAGAAAATCACTAAGCAGATAGGAGATCCACAACAACTCACAAACTGTAGATCCCATGCTACGATATTCCGCCTCAGCTGAAGAACGGGAAACCGTGGTCTGCTTTTTGGTTTTCCAAGAGATAAGAGAAGTCCCAAAAAAAATGCAAAAACCAGTGAAAACCTAGAATCTGGACAAGAAGCCCAGGCAGCATCAGAGTACGCAGACAGATGGAGAGAACTCTGTGAAGGGAAGAACAAACCCAAAGTGTAAGTCCCTTTTAAGTAACGGAGAACATGTAATGCGGCATCCCAATGCGAGGTCCTGGGGTGCTGCATGAACTGGCTCAATTGCTGAACAGGAAAAGAAAGATCTGGGCGTGTAAAACCAAGATAAAGTAATCGCCCAACCAAACGTCTATACCTGTCTGGACAATGTAACAAAGCACCTTCTTCATTGTTAAGATGCAGACCTGAAGGAAATGGGGTGGATGTAGGCCTAGCATCCAACATAGAAGCATCACGGAGTATATCCTGCAAGTACTTATGCTGAGTAACATGAAGTCCATGAGTTGATCGAGCCAACTCCAAACCCAAAAAAATATTTAGCTGATCCCAAGTCCTTGATGGTGAACAATTTATCTAAGTAGTGTTTTACTTCATTCAAGCTACCTTCTGAAGTACCAATAAAAAGGATATCATCCACGTAGACTAATAAAGCAATAAAATCAGTCTCAGTGTGCCGTTAAAGAGGCAATTATCATGTGCAGACTGTGTGAAACCATAAGCTAAAGAGCTTAGCAGTCAGTTCTAAGTTCCATTGGCGTGAGGCCTGTTTAAGACCATATAATGAGCGCATCAACTTACATACCTGTCCAGGCTGTGCTGCAGTATACCCTTCTGGGGTCCATATAGACCTCCTCGTCAAGATGCCCATGGAGGAATGCATTATTGATGTCAAGCTGGAACAGAGGCCAAGACTTTGCAGCTGCTATACTCATAAGAATTCTAACAGTGACAGACTTTGCTACCGGCGAAAAGCTGTCAAAATAATCAACGCCTTCGATTTGGTTGTAGCCCTTGGCTACCAACCGTGCCTTGTATCGAGCAATACTCCCATCCGGATGTAGTTTTAATTTGAATACCCACTGGGATCCAATAACACGTTTAGTAGGAGGAAGGGAAGTTAACTCCCATGTACCATTTCTATCCAGAGCCTGCAGTTCCTCTTGCATCGCTGCCACCCAACTAGCATCCTTACTTGCCTGCAAATAGGTTTTAGGTTCCTGCATCGAAGAACACTGAGCCACAAAACATATATGTGCAAGACTAAAGGAATCAGGAATACAAGAAGAAGAGGAGGCTGCACAAGAGCAAACGTAGTCATTCATCCAGGCTGGTTTAGAAGTATGTCTTTGTGGTCTAGTTAAAGAAAGGAGTGGTATAGAGATATGTTAGGAGAAACTGGAACTGTAGGAGAGCTACTTAGGGAATCAGTAGGTGCTGGAGTTGAAGTAGGAGAATCAATGATAGGATCAGTATCAGCAGTTGGTAACGGAAGACAGGATCTGTTTCTGGCGGAATGGATTGAAAAGGGTAAGTAGTTTCATGAAACATGACGTCTCTAGAATCAAACAGGGTATTAGTGTCTAAATCCATTACGCCTTCTTATATGAGCTATATCTGAGGAAAACACATTTAGAAGCTCGTTGATCAAATTTACCTTTATGGGGACTATTATTTGAAGCATAACAGAGGCATCCGAACACTTTAAGATGTGTATAGTCAGGTGGTTTCTGATGTAAGACCTCAAAGGGTGATTTCCAATGAAGAAGTGGAGTGGGCAACCGATTTATTAGATATGTGGCTGTGAGGACCGACTCTCCCCAAAAGTAGGTAGGCTAGATTGAAACAACAGTGCTCGGGCCATGTTAAGGAGATGTTTATGCTTTCGCTCGACCACCCCGTTTTTTTGGGGTGTATGAGCATGAAGTTTGGTGAATAATTCCCAAAGAAGTAAAAAGGGTATAACACTGAATATTTACAAACTCAGTCCCATTGTCCGTTCTCACAGTTTTGACATTGGTTCGATATTGTGTTTGAATCAGTTTAAAAAAATTGGTAAGAACAGAAACAACTTGAGATTTATGTTTTAGAAGAAAAGTCCAAGTCCCCCTACTATAATCATCAACTATCGTCAGAAAGTAATTACATCCAGATAGTGAAGGTGTTTTATATGGTCCCCACAAATCCATATGCAACAATTCAAAAGGATGTTTGGTTTTAATTTCACTAGTAGGAAATGGCAATCTTTGCTGTTTTGCCAACGGACAGATACAACAATTTTGAGTGTTTACAGAGTCATTGAAAGGTAGAAAGGAAATGTGATTCTGAACTGACAAGGAAGGGTGCCCAAGCCTCTTATGCCAAATGTTATTTTGAGAAGATTGTGCAGCAAAACAGGATCCTTGCTGCAATGTAAAGGTCTGAATTGTGCTTGGACTGAAAGAAGAATTGTCCAACACATAGAGGTTGTCAATCATTTTGCCTACAGCGAGTATTTTCTTACTCCCCTGGTCCTGTAATAGGCAATGAGTGGAGTGAAAAATGATATCAACATGTGCAGTAGTACATAGTTTAGAAACCGATAGTAAATTATACTTAAAGTTTGGCACCAATAGGACATTAGTGAGTATGAGATTGTGATGCAATTGGATGGTTCCTGTGTGTGTGACAGCTTGGACACTACCATCTGGTAAGTGTACCGTAGTAGGAAAGGAAGGATTAACAAGATTAGATAGAATATGTGGGCTTGCACATATGTGGTTTGTAGCACCGGTATCCACAATCCAGTAACTTAAATCATTATCTCCAAGTCTAGTAAGGGTGCAATTCATACCAGCGAAGTCATCCAAATGAGCAAAATTCACCTGCTGTATAGGTTCAGGTTGTGTTCCAGATCCTCTCACCAATTTGATCAACTCCTTCAGTAGTAGTTCCTTTGAATCCTCATTCAAATGTGGTTGTACTTTTCTCTCTTCAGTGTTTGCTGCAAAATTTCGACCTGAACCTGACCCATTTCCATCCTTACGTTTCTGCTCCACCAAATCCTTATACCAATCCGGTGTGCCATGAATCTTAAAACACGTATCCTTTGTATGGCTAGATTTCGCACAATGCTCACAAAACTGCTGCCTTTTGTCAACAAAACTCCTCCGTTTCTGATCTCCTTTGTAGCCTACGTCCTTGCGAACTCCAGTTCGCACCTGCATCGCAGCATGATCTCCAGTCTCTATTATCTCCATATGTACTTCCTTTTGTCTTTCAACACTCTGTACCATTGAATAAGCTCTATTAACCGAGGGAATCGGATCCATTACTAGTAGTTGATGTCTCACATGATCAAACATTTCTCCCAGTCCCATAAGGAACTGCATCAGTTGCGTAAACAAAGCTAGATCAGAAACAGCCTTTGATAATCCGCAGGTGCACCCATTACATGTGCACTGTGGTGTCGGCATCAAAACTTCGAGCTCATCCCATAGCCGTCTTAGTTTCGTGTAATAGGCTTCTACTGTCATGTTTCCCTGTGAAAGCACTGTTATCTCACGCTGTAATTGATACAGCTGAGGTCCATTACATCTCCCATACCTCTCTTCTAAATCCAACCACAGGCTTCTCGAAGATTTAGTATACATAAAACCTTCAACAATCTCTTTCGAGATCGAGTTCAAAATCCAAGTCGTCACCATACTGTCGACTCTTATCCATTTTTCAAATGAGGCGTCATTAACATCAGGTTTCGATAAGGATCCGTCTATAAAACCTAATTTCATTTTCGCGCGAAGTGCGCGCTTAATAGCATAACTCCAGTTCAGATAATTTTTTCTGGTTAAGGGGGCATTGACTAACACCATACCTGGATGGTCCGCTCCATGTAGCTGCAAGGCCTCATTCTCCACTTGAACACCAGATCCTGTTGCCGAGCTTGCAGCTCCTACTGCTGCAGAAGTATTTTCTGTTGCCATTTGATCCGTAAAATGACTCGTAAATGTTACTAAAAGCCGAGTATGCAGAGACCTTCAATTGAAGGCTCTGATACCATGTGAAATTTGTGCTAAAATATGAGAGAATATGGTAGAAAGCATAAAGGCCTCCATTTCTGAGAATGCTCACCCGAATTGTATTCTGTCAAAATCAGAATTTGTTACAAGGGAAAGGATGTATATATACAGGGGAAAAATCTAGCTATCGTAACAAACTTGCCATGTAGGCCACAACTAGGATGCCAACTAACCTATGAATCAGCAACAAAAACAAAAAAAAAAAAAAAAACGTAATACAAACTAATAGAAGTGCTACTCCTAAAACACGCTATCAACTGAAACAAGAAATAAGTTAATGAACATCGTCTTCTCCATTGATGTTGTATTCTGCAACTCCAGCAACCCCCATCAATGGTAGAGAGACACTAATAATCTCATCACAAGTCAAACTTGTCAAACCAAAAAATTTATTTAAATTTAACAAAATGAATTCAAACGAGCTTTTGTTATCGAACGATCAGAGCTTACGTATACTGTATAAATGGGTCGACATATAATTAAACATTTCATATCCTCATCCAATTATTCGCTGTCTACACATTTGCCCAAATGGATGTCAGAAAATTCCTCTCCAACGAAGATACCACACAATATACATAACACCTACTCAAAATACTACAATTGCGGATTCTCAGGCTTCCAATTGGATCTCCTCATTACATGTATACCCAGTAGTTTCACACTTCTCATTTCTCACAACCAAGTGGAGCATCTATTCATAAATCGTAGACGCAGATAATACAGGAAATTTGAATATAATTACCGTAAAGGTGCCAATATAATAAATTAATAATAGTACCGATCCATATAAGGACTCGAGCAGTCATCGACTACAAAATAGTTTCAGACACAATTACAAACACTTGAGGATTCGACATTTGCTCATACATTCATACTGCTGCTAAAGATTTCCAGACAAGAAGTGGAATAGTTCCTTGGCAGAGGCACCACTGACCTTTCACGCTTTGACTGCAGGAGAACTCATTCAGGCTGTGCTTTTGAATTTGGCATCATACTCATAAGGTTGCTGCAAGAAAACAAACATCGATGCTCATTCACTAAGACTACATTTTCAATTTTTCAGGAAAGAAAGAAATCACACTTTCAAAACTCCTTTGAAGCTGTACAAGTATAAGCACAAATAGGGGATAGCAAGTGAGCCCAAGAAGATAATAACTTGCTTGCAAATCGAGAACAGTGCACAAAATGAGGTGGAGGAGTTTATTTCTAGAAGTTTTGCAATTCATAATTTAACTGTTGCTTAGTGTCTTTATTAGTGTAGCAGATCTTGGGACATGGCAACTAGGACATTTCATCTATAAGACTCATGCCAACCCCATCAATATGGCCGCCATTCGTGATACATTAACCAAATCTCTGTACTCACCTGAATCTAGTTGCAAATAGACATTAGCGTTTTATCTCCTAGTCAAATATCTATTTCAGGGAGAAAGGGAGTCACAGAAGTACAATACCAAGAATATAGCTGAGATCAATCTACGAGCAAACCATCTTTTTTGCATTGCTTGTTGAGCACGTGATGCTGCTTCCACACTTTTGAACCTCAAATATACATAGCCTGCGCTGTTCCTTGAATTCAGTAGAATAATGTTTTGAATGTCAACATGAAGTTTTGCACTTTTATGAGGATTAAATTAAGGTTTTCCTATTTTATTTATTTAGTTTATTAGCATAACATTGAAGAATCATTGATGAGAGGTAAAGATGATGATGCATCCATGTCAAACAAACAAATATAGTTAGTGGTGCCATAATTAACCATCGAACACAGGAAAATCGAAAAGATTAATCAACTGTAATTCAGAGATGAAAAAGGTATAATCTGATAGGAATTTAGATTATTTTGTATTTTTCTTGCTGGTGGATCATTTCAGGATTACCCAATGCTAAGTAGATATTAATGGGACCCAGTACAATGATCCTCATATATCAATTTAATAAAAAACAGCCAAAAGAATATATCCTTACTTGTCAACATGGATATGCTTCACCCGGCCATACTTGGAACATTCTTCTTCTTCTTAGAGCAACAGCAGTGCTGAAGTCAAAGAGTCATTGAAGTCCAAGAGGCACGAGCACATTCGCACCTGGGCAACAGCCCAGATTGCGCACAAGCGCATGGCAAGGCGGCTAGGGCGAAGCCCCTCACTAAATGGTGAAGGGGCCGCACGTTCAGCGTGTGCCTTTGACTACTATGATCCAACCATGAGAAAACTATTGATCTAATAAGACCCTATATACAGACCTTGAAGTTATACCATTCGATCAAGCTTTGCCATGTGCATTGCTCTTGACTAAGCATTTAAAGCCTGCAAAGGTTGCAGACATATTAGATCAGAACAGGCAGAACATTATTAAAAAGAAATAATAAATCAATCATGAATATTCTATGATTGGGTAAAGAAGCAACAATAATGTAATGGTTCTCATTCTACCAATTCCAACCCATAAAGCAAAAAACGCCACTACCTTCAAATCTACAGACTACTCTGTGTTTGCTTGAACATGACTGTACGAGTAAACAAGCAACTTTCCTCTTGCAGAGGATCAACAGTAAAAATTTGTAATACACTCTTACCTTAACTTCTGCAATCACACTCGTGCTTCATTTTTAACAGTAGCCAATTACCACGGAATAGGAAAGGTTAAAAAGTCGCTAATCTGACAAGCCAGTTCCACTGTCGTGTATGCAAAAAAGGACATCAGAGATGTAATGATACAATAAAGTACATATTTAAGAAACCAATAAACTCCTCTAAAAAAAAGTCATCAATAAACTGACATCAGGATCAAATATCAATCTTAGCTTCAGAGTTCAGACACCTAGGTGGACTACCATCCTCGCCATTGACCACTGTCACGCTTGTTCTCTTAATGAGGATTTGATGCTTATATGGACACCAATTGTGAATGACTGAAGAAACATGTCATAAGAATAGATGAAACGAAGACGATCATTAGCCATGTTGGTGGTTAAAACAATTAAAAAACTCCATCCAGCAGATATTAGGACTCTATGGGAGTGTTTTCTAGAGCTTTGGCAAAGTACTTTTCAGCTTTGTAGCTTCACAAAAACTTTTGAGGTGTTCTGGAATGTGGATGCCAACTTCCGATTCTGGGACTACTAAAAAAGCACCCCCTAAGGTGCTTCGAGATGGTTTGGCTTTTTTGTAAATAAATTCAACTTTTTATTTGGATTACTTTACCCTTATTACAATAATCTTAATTCAAATTTAACCTTTTCAATATATTTCCCAAATTACACATCTAAGGCTCATATTAGAGTTTTCAAAAAATTCAACTCTAATAAAATTACACTTTCACATTTAATATCTTAGGGTTTTATATATAATTGCTGTATCATCTGATATTATTCCTGTATCATAAATTAAATTGCTATAATTAATTAATAAAATAAATATTATATTGGCAATCATGCAAGTTTATTTATTGTGTTTGAATGAACAATTATATTATTTAGTAGGAGTATTATTGAATTAAATATTCAGTTTCTCTTTAGTATTCAATAACTTAATAATATAAACGACAAATATATGTAAAAGATTAAATATAAAATATACTGATTGAAAAATAAAATTTATGACTTTTTGAGGAAAAATAATTGTTATTGACAAAAGAAAAGTGCAATTATTAAGCAAAAATAGGCTACTTAACACATGCGGGCAAAACGGTCTTTAATAGCTTTTTTAAAATTGCTTTGTCCCCCAAATATTATCCAATTTAGCTTCCATATGTTTTTCACTTTTTTTACAAACACTACCCACTTTTGATTCTGATTGTGCTATAACTTTCCACTTTCCACAAAAATCACTTCTCTACAAGCAGAAGTTTTTGCAAAACTCCCTAAATCATGTTAACCGACAACTAAACATTTTGCAAAGAAGCACTTACTGCCCTGGGACATAAATAATCACAGTTTAAACAATAATTACAGCTGATTAACCTAGTAATGCAATTCAAAAGTTTTACTCACCAAACCACCCCCATCATCATCCTCAAAATCTGCAGTTTTTGCTCCTGAATCTTGTACTCCAACATGATCAATAACAGAGGAAACCTGAAGTCAACACATAAAGTGGAAAGTGAAGATAATAAAGCCGCACACAGAAGTTGTAACAATGCAACTTATAGATCAGAAAGGAAGAGAAACCATTTTCAGGAATAGGAGAGTTTAGTTGTAAACCAGGGCACAATACCTTAATGGTCCAACCAGCAATCTCCAATTTCGCATGTAAACTTGTGCTGCATTTGCATGTTCAAGTTGTGCAAACTGCAATGATGTTTATTAAATATAAAGTTTCTAGGGTCAGAAAGCGAACAGCAAAACTCCTTGTGATTGAAATATTTATAACTATTGAGACAATTAACATTCAGAAAATACTGACTTGAACAAACCCGAACCCTTCGCAATGTCCACCTGTCTCTGGATCTGTAGGAAGTTGGACAAGTTCAACTGGACCAAACGCTTCAAAAATCTAGATAAGTATCAAAGTTAACTTTCAAACATTTGAATAGCTAAAAGTAATATAAACACACAAACGATATAGTACACTAACAATAACAAATAAGAAATCAATAGCCTAATCTCATATGATAATTTTGCCAAGCTGCATAGTACATGAAAATAATTTCAAGCCATATAACGCACTGTGGCTAGTAGCAAAAGAAGAGGTAATCAAAGGAAAAAATACATATTGCCCCTCATTTATGGCAACTTAATGAACAGATCAATTGATAATTCCCCAAAACGGTATTTAAAAAACAAAACAAACACCCAAGCAATAAGCTACCTAACATACTCACACACAGCATGAGAGGATATCCCTCACCTGATGCAAACTCGCTATGTTGACTGCAAATTATTGAAAGTGGAAGCATTTCCAGTCATTAACTCCTTGGGCTTGTGGAATTTCTGTGGATTGAATTGAGGAAAATTGGCTCTTGCCAAAGTTATCAGCCATTCTGAGGTTCTCTCTGTTTCCAGCAGCTCAACTCCAGTCCTTTTCAATAGCCATCCAAAACAGAAAAAGCAGTAACTGGAAACAAGAAGCCATTTTTCATGTTGCTTTGGGCCCAGGAAGCTAAGTGAGAGTGTGGAACTGACCCATTTCCATATATAAGGTTGCGCATTTTCTTATACAATACTTCCCATGTGAGACTTGTAGTTCTTTACTTTGTAATCTTACTTTGGGTGATCGGATGGAGAAAAGATCATTTCAGTTAAAAGTTATATTTCATATGAAACTCCACCCTGGTTCCTTCTTTCTTACTCCTGTTTCCTTCATTGAACCTCTGATTTTCAGAACATGTTCCCACTCTCCTGCTTCAGCCCAGATATTTGAAACTGAAACATACGCTCCAGCACCAGAGGGCTGCAATTCCTTAATCTTCTCAACAGCTAGCTTTCCAAGCTCATGATTACCATGCACTTTGCAAGCAGCAAGTAGAGTTTCCCACACTAAAGTATTAGGTTCTATAGGCATGTTGACAATAAAACTGTGAGCCTCTTCTAGACTTCCTGCACGGCCAAGAAGATCCACCATACAGGTGTAATGCTTGTAACCAGGTTCAATTCCATAGTCTCTGATCATTGAATTTAGATGAAAATACCCTTCTCCAACCAAACCAGTGTGACTACAGGCAGATAGAACACCAACAAAAGTGACATCATCAGGCTCTATCCCTGATTTCTTCATAAGGTCAAATAATTGTAAGGCCTCCAATCCTTTTCCATGATGCGCATAGCTAGTAATCATCGTTGTCCAGCTAACTAAATCAGGATATTTAATCTGCTGAACACTTTACTGCAATCACCAATACTTCCACATTTTGAATACATCATGATAAGTGAACTTCCTATGGAAGCTTCTGATTCTATACCCTTTTTAATGATATATGCGTGCAACAGAGTACAAATGCCTGTACTTAAAATTGCAAGAGCCCAAGTACTGACGAGATTGTGAAGGCATCAACTGTAATACCAGACAGAAGCATGTCATGGAAAAGCTGAAGAACCTCCTCAATGTACCCCCTTTGGGCAAATCCTGAAATTAGAGAGGACCAAGAAACCTGGTCCTTGAAAGGCATCGCGTGAAAAACTATCTTAGCTGAATTGAGATCACCACATTTTGAGTACATATTCACAAGTGCATCATCGATGATGGTATGCTCGGCAAACCCACATCGAAGAGCAAATCCATGAATTTCTCTACCTAGCCTCAAGGAATGAAGAGCAGAACATGAATTTAGAATAGTAGCTAGAATTTTTTCATCAGGAACTGAATTCTCAAATTCCATCTGTCTAAACATTTGAACAGCCTTATCCGCACACCCATGTTCTGCAAGACCGGCAATCATAGAGGTCCATGAAATATTGTCTTTCCTCTCAAGTTGCTCAAATGCTTTTAAAGACTCCTCCAAGTCACCACATTTTGAATACATCGTGAAAATTGAACTGCCAACAGAAACTTCAGACACCATACCCCTTTCAGAGCATATCCATGTACTTGTCTCCCTGGAATTAAATTGTCGATTAGGCTTAAGATACTGGAAGCAATGAATTTATTGGGTGCAATACCTTCTTTTATCATTCTTTCAAACAGAATGATTGCTTTTTCAAAATTTCCACTATGAACAAATGCAGAAATCATATTAGCCCAGACACCTACTTGCTTCAGGTCCTGAGCCTCTGCAAATGCTATTTCAGATAAGTCAATAGCACCAACTTTTGAGTATGTGTTTATTAGAGATGCTTTTACTACTGGGTCCAAATAGAGCCCAATCTTGAAAATCCAACAATGGACCTGTAGTGCATCTTTAAACATAGAAGGATTTGCACAGGCTGCAAGCACACTTGAGACTGTGAAGGTGTTTATCTCGTCTCCTGCCTTATGCATGTCCTTAAGGACCCCAAGAGCAGAAGCTGAATCACCCTTCTGAACAAAACCAGAGATGATGGAAGTCCAAGAGACAACATTGCGCACCGGCATTAGCCTAAATTGCTTAATAGCATCACACATAGCCCCAGATTTGGCAT
This sequence comes from Sesamum angolense, assembly GCA_034509725.1. Lineage (NCBI taxonomy): Eukaryota > Viridiplantae > Streptophyta > Magnoliopsida > Lamiales > Pedaliaceae > Sesamum > Sesamum angolense. The sequence goes on from JACGWL010000001.1 coordinate 19,635,124, forward strand.
ATAACTCAACAATAGCAGTCCCCACAAAAACATCTACTCCAGCACCACCTTTGATCACCTGTCCATGAATACTTTTACCCAATTCAAGCTCTTCAACTGCAGCACATGCAGTCAAAACACTCGAAAATGTAAAAGCATTTGGGATCAGGGAGCTCTGGCGGAACATTTGGCTGAAAATTCCCAAAGCAACCCAATTATCCTTATTCTTGACTGCTCCAGATACTACAGCATTCCAACAAACCACATTCTGGCAGTGAACATCATACAATACCCTCAAAGCATCCTCGACCCTACAACTCCTTGCGAACAAATCTATCATTCCAGCCCTCACATACCCGTTTGTAAAGAACCCGTTTTTCAGAACGAACCCATAAACCTGTTTCCCACTTGTTATATGCTCCAAAGCACCACAAGCAGACAGAACACTGCCATAAGTAAACTCATCCATACCCACTCCCATATTATGCATTCGACAATAAACCCGCCACGCATCATCGAAAAGGAAGTTCTTATTACACCCCAAAATCATCAAATTCCATGTTACCACATTCCGTAATGGAATTTCCTCAAACAGCTTAAATGCATAATCCATGCGACTACACTCCGAGTAAGCATCAAGCAAATTGTTTGCAGCGTAAATGTCAGAATATATTACGCTGCATCTCAGTAGAAGGGCATGCGCTGCTTTGCTTTCTATGAATGTCAATCCTCTCAAATTTGCGGGGTTGCTGACCAACTGAAATGCTTCGAGCTTTCCCTGGTTTTCACCATATTCAACTGCCGTACGTTCAAGCAATGCAGCGGAGGACGTATATTTGCGGCATACACACAGTAATTTCTGGTGCTTTAAGGTGCGGATTATGATGCCATTCATTTGGATTCTCGACAGAAAAGAGTTCTCACTTCTTAACAGTGAATTGGCAATTCTCAATTTCCCCATTACATATTTACTACCTTTTAGCTTTTCTTTTTTATTTCTAATTTAAATTTTAACAAATTACTTGATTAATTTATTTATTTAATAAACATAGAGATAACTAGTATATCTATTTATATACATTAAATAAATATAGAATTAAGATAATTAATAACAAATGTTTTTTTTTGTAGTAGATATTAAATATAACAGTAAAATTTTATATATTATATTAAATAGTTATTTACAAAAAAAAATATCAAAATGTATTAAATTATTAATTAAACTTGTTTTTAGATAATACAAATCGAAATACCATATTTTAATATCATCTAAAATTAAAACATGATATATTAACTAATATTTCTAATTTGTGGTGAATTTTAAACGCAGCAATTCGTTTGGAGGGTATTGAAATTATAACGATAAAATTCATATTCGTTATATTAAATATGTATTTATAAAAAATATTAGAATATACTAACTTATTAATTAAGCTTATTTTAGATAGTACAAACTAAAATACCATATTTTAATATCATCTAAAATAAAAATATAAAGATGCACTAATAATTCTAATATATAATGAATAAATATTTTTTGTTGTGATGGATTGAAATTGTAATGGTAAAATTCGTATGCATTATATTAAATATTTATTTACAAAAAAATATCAAGACTTACTAAATTGTTGATTAAACTTGTTTTTAGATAACATAAATCAAAATACTATATTTTAATATGATATATTGACTAACAATTTTAATATATGGTGAATTTATAAATAAATACATTTTGTTGTAGTGGATATTGAAATTATGACGATAAAATTCATATGCATTATATTAAATATTTTTTATAAAAAAATTATAAAAATATACTAAATTATTGATTAAGCGGGATTTTTAAATAATATAAATTAAAATACCATATTTAATATCATCTAAAACTAAAGTGTCATATTTAATATCATTTAAAACTAAAATATGATATCTTAACTACTAAATATAATTTATGGAGAATTTGAAATATTTTATTTAAAAAAAGTATTAAAACTTATTAAATCATTGCTTAAACTTGTTTTTAAATAATATAAATAAAATACCATATTTTATTATTATATAAAATCAAAATAAGATATCTTGATTAATAATTCTAATTTTAAATATAAACTTGATATAATATTAAATATGTATTTATATAATATCTATAAATAAATAAATAACTAAGGGCCCGCGAGCTCACGAGCACAAGAAACAAGGCTCGACTGAAGCTCGGTTCATCTTGAATTCCTAATTATTGAACAAGGGTAAGCTCGACGTACACTAACTCCCCCCCCCCCCCCCCAATTTAGATACAAATACAATATACACATTTCATACACGGATAAAATGTGGAAAGCTTGTATTTTAGAGAGAGAGAGGGGGGGGGGGGGAGATGGGTGGAATCATCAGAGAATGGCTGGAGAAGGTGTTGACGAAAGTCTGCAAGAAGATGGAGACGGGGATAGAATTGGATGGGAAATCATATCAGGCCTCGTTTTGCTACTTGATGCGACAGAATACCTCGATGTATGCAAATTCTTCCTTCAAATTTGGTATTAATTTTATCTGGATTTCTGGTTTTGTCTTCCATTTAAATTTTTTGGATATGCTTATATGAGATTTTTTATTGTGAATATTGTGTGATTTGTATTTATATTATATTTTTTTAATAATTTTACATATAAAATATCGTAGAATATATTCTCATACTATATATAAAATGATAAAATAAATAAAATAAAGTTTGAAATTAGAAATGCTACATCGGTGGAGAGTCATGATATTTATTGCTGACCTACAGCTATGATTGCTTTCCTACGTGCAGGTTTAACGACTGATTATAACTCCATGACAAAACCCCATTATCCCTTATCAATGTCTCATCCCATGTGCACGACCATGAGGAGACTAAGAACCAATCACAATCACGTTGTCAAAACTTTAAAAATACTTGTGGGAGTATAAACGTGTTTGCCAAACTCGCAGGCTATACAAAATATCTCTCTCTCAATGTGCCAAATGAAGAAAGCGAAAGACCCTTTAAATTGTTGTAAAAATTTGACCGTTGTAAAACAATAAGTGGCCTAATTAAAACTCGTAATATTATAATAAATTCAATTATAAATAGGCACATATAAAATATAAAATATAACGATCAAATACTTATTAAACCTCATAAAATCACAATTAAATCATTATAATAATGGGCCAATAGACCTTAAATAAATATCAAATTAAAAGGTATACTCCCTGTTTGCAAAACTGCCTGAGTCCACAAAAAATGCGTTGGACAATATAATTAACCACTATAGCATAAATAGCGAGTGTATCATTATGAGGTAAATATACTCCCTGTGCGCCAGCAGGACCAAAGTGGATCGTAGGTCCCTCTACCGGCGATTTATCATCTATCTCCATGATAGTTTTGGCAGTCCGTGCATGGACACATCTAGCTCGTCCTGAATCTCCATACGTAGGTCCTCCTGTTATCATATGGATCACGCCTTTAGCGGGGATGTTTTCTGGGCTCATTTCTCCGGCTTTAGCCTCTTTATTTTCGTGTTCCCTTTTGAGAAGGTCTTTACCCTGTTGATCGCTCTTGCGGGAGCTGTTATGGTGAGAAAACTCTTCCTTCTGCTCGCGCATTTTCTCTTTGTCCACGTAATCCTTCAGGTAGCCAGCTTGGATGAGTCCTTCTATCTCTTACCTTAGTTGACGATAGTGATTGGTATCATCCCCATACTCTCTATGGTACCTACAAAAATATTTTAGAATTTGGGAGTTGGGGGCCTTCCTCCGAGCCTTTAGGCTACTGCAAGGATGGGAGTCAATCGATTGCCATAGCATCCTGGTGGGACTAGTTATGAGAGGCGTGTAATGTTCATTTTTTGGATTTAGGGGGTTGAAACATCCTCGCGGCTCTCATATAGCTCTGCAAGTGGAGGGTAGTTCATTCTCATTTCTTTTATCACGATCGTTCTTTTTCACCAACCAATCATCCTCCAAGTTCATATATTTGTCCGCTGGAGCTAACACATCCGAAAAGCCCATGGCGGGTTCCTTGGCTAGGGATTCGAACAGGGGCCCTTCACGAAGTCCTACGTAAATGCACTAACAAGCACCTTTTTAAGGGCTGTAGGGACCTCCAAAATGGTTGTGTTAAAATGTTGGATGTAAGCTCTTAAGGTTTCCTTCTCTTCTTAATTAAATCCCAAAAGGATAATAGTTGATTTTCGGTATTTCTTGTTGCTAGTAAATTAGTGTTGAAAGAGGGAGCTAAATTCTGTAAAAGATCTAACTAATATTCTAGTTGGATGTTGGTCGACCCATTATTGGCAGTGACGCATACCAAATTTGACCTCACCACAAGGGTCGAAGGATCTTCAAAAAAATCCTAATATTATCGAAGGATTAGCCCTGCAAAAGAGAGGTTAACTCTCGATGCTTAAATTAGTAACTTTTTATAAAGAAATAAAAGGGAAAATATGAATTGAAGTGAGAATTAGATAAGGTGTATATATTCGTGTGGTGTGAAGATTACTTAAATAGCCTAAGAACTGAGAGAAAGTAGTGCAAGAAAGTGAGAGTTTGAAAATAAGTGTATGGTTCAGGAACAATGTCCTAAAAAAATTGCACAAGATCTCTATTATAGGTTAATACAGAGTTGGATATGGGGTCAACTTTTAGTTTTGTACGCCATTAGAAAGCTCTTTGAGTCAGCTATCATCTGCAATAAATCGTTGGTGATTTGGATAAGTATTGATTGAGATACGTGAGCTGGGCTAAACCTTGCCAAATCTGACTACAATTTCGAGTGTTAGTTATGCACAGATTTTCCAATTAGTTTGTGATCGATTTACCTGGAACCACCTGGAGATATTTTAGGGTGATATGTACAAATGTGTTAACAAGCTATATGATTTGTCATCCCAGTTGTATGGTGATGTATCAGGCTGAAATAGGTTTATTTATTGGGTCTACCAGTTAAAAAATAACAGGTAGACTTATGGGTTTTTCTTCCCTACTGATGGGTTTTATCCAACCTATTGATGGGCTTTATCTGTCCTACTGGTGGGTCGTTATCTGTCTTGCTGATGAGCCCGCTGGGCTCTTAGCCAGCTGAGCTAGTATACCTAGCTTGTGGGTTTAGGCAAATAATTTTAGTAGGCATCACCACTCCCCACTCTAGGAGTGCAAATCATAGAGTTTGACTACTGGAGTAGATGACTGTCTTGCAAAAAAGAGAAGAATATTCCTACCCAACTGAGCTACTTGAGTAATGTCGATCAGCTGAATGATTCCAACTAGAGAGTCATTTCTGCTATGCTTTGTTGTTCCTGCAAGTTAGTATAAATCTTTGGCTGAAAAATACCCAACTTATTTGCTACTTAACAATGTTCCCTGCAGGTGTTAGAGCAATGCTAAGTAGATAAAATAATTCTTAATCCAATTAGCTAGGTCTTTATTGCGCCAAACCTGTAGGTTTAGGCAACATGTTATAAGGCAAGAAATATTGACATGTTGTGCTCAACTAATGCAAGCATACTGGTTCCAGTTGCTCATGTCATTAGCAAGGAAGATGTGATTTCGTTAGTAGGAGAGAGTATCTCAATAAATGAGCAAGGTAGTAAGTTAGGTTAAGCAAGTTTATTAGTATTATGCTGAAACATATGTACCAACAAAGGTAGCTGGAAACTAAAGTAAGTGTGTCAGCTGGTGGTTGTTTGTATGTTGTATATGCCAGCTGATGATAGCTGAGTTAGATGCATGTGCAGCTAGTGGTGGTTCATGTCACTACGTACACCAGCTAGTGAAAGCTTACGTAAGTGCCTGCACCAACTAGGGGCGGCTTATGTAGAAGCGTGCGTCAGTTAGGGGCGACTTATGCAAAAGTGTACGCGAAACAGAATGGCTTATTAGGAGGAGGCACATACTGGAGGTGACTTATTAAGAACGTGCGCCAACTAGTAGCTTCTTAGAGAAGTGCATATGCCATCTAGAAAAATTTATGTAAAGATATACTCCAGCTAGTGGCAATGGTTTATTTGGAGTTAGCTAGGAGCTTAAAACTAAGTCTGTGAATAATACAAGATAGAAAGCAAGGATTGCCTTTATTATGCGAGATAATGCTTGATTACAAGGATAGCAAGCGGTAAATAGAGAGTAGAGATTTCAAGAATAAAACTTCCTGATGTTATAAGCGCTCCATTAGAAAACCTCTTGCCATCAGTTTTCCTGTGCAGCAGGGTTGAGTTTTCAAACTTACATATATTCTCAATTAGGGGTGTTCAGTTCGGTTAACTCGAATCGAATCGAACCGAACCAAATTTTTTAAAAATTGAACCAAACATGCTCGGGTCGGTTCAGTTATGGTTTTTCTTTTAACCCAAAAAACTGAATTTTTTGGGGAAAAATTATATAAATAATTTTAGTGGTTTTACATTTTTTTCCAAAAATACATGTCAAAAATATCAAAATCTAAAAAATAAAATATATAAAGAAAAAATATTTACGAATGCAATTCAAAAATTCAAATAAAAAGATAACAATAACAATCCGTTCATTTAATTTAATCCAAAATCAAAATGCAAAGTGAAATTCAAATTTAATAGTACAATATTCAATATCCAAATAATATATATAGCGAATAACATTGATTTGTTCGTTCAATGACACGATTGACATCATTAATTCATAACTTGTCACTCGTCAGTTGGGACTTGAGAATCCTGAGAATCTATATCTGATATTGAAGTTTTGCTATTGACAATCAAATTATAAATTTGTAATGATAAAATTCATATGATTATATTAAATATTTATTTATAAAAATTTATCATAGTGTCCTAAATTGTTGATTAAGCTTGTTACTAGATAATATAAACTAAAAGAGTAAAATACCATATTTTAACATATTTGAATAATGAAGAATTGAAGATTGAGGAACGAGTTAGAAGAAGAAAGAGTGGACAAAGAGTAAAGTTAAAAGTAAAATATATAATATATATTATAATATAATTTATAAAATTAAAATATATAAAATTCAGTTTTTGGTTCAGTTCGATCATCGAACAGTGGGGAAAAAATGAACCAAAAATCAAATTTGTATTTTTATATAAAATAAAACTTTTGATTCGATTTGGTTCGGCCGGTTTAACCGAATTATGCACACCCCTGTGCTCACCTGGATCACTGGTACCATCGTAAGCAGGTAGGAGTTAAGGTGATTAGAAATGAGCAATGAGTTCTTCCGTCATGATGTATTTGCTGAAGAGAATGCCAGGTTCAGTGGGTATGGTCTCTTTTGTGATCGGCTGGCAAAACTCCACCATCTTTTTCCTCATATATTGCCAAACACCAAGGGGTTGATGTCCAGTTGCTCCCTTGCATGCAAAGTCAGCATGTATGGATCTATCCTGTTAGAGTCCAACAGGAATGCTCGTCTACACCTTAACTTCTTGGTGTACCTCCCCTTTCCAACTGAAAAGAGGGTCCAACTCTGCTAGCTTGAGAACCACGGATGGTTAAGTTAATGCTCTCAATGATGAATTGGTGAAGCTGTTCACAGAAGAGCAGCTTCATAACAGCAGGTCCGATTGTTTAATCGAGAGCTGGAGTTAAAGCGTTGACTCCTAAGGTCAGATTTGGAGCAAGACCATTAATAGCTCATGCAATGGAATATGCAGGTGGAACAGTAAGACCAACTACAATAGGGATGGAAGAGTTTCCTTCATAGGATCTGTTGTCACCTGCATTGTTAGAATTCACCACTTCTCATGCCAAAGCTTAAGTGTTCCCACTACCGGCGCAATGATGCGTACCAAAAATTTGGCCACACGACAAGGGTCAAGGATCTTCATGAAAATCCTAAGATTATCGATTGACTAGTCCTGCAAAATAGAGGTTAGCACTCCGATGCTTAAGTTAGTAACGATTTATAACAAATTAAAAGGGAAAACTTGAATTAAATTGAGAATAATGGTATAAGATGGTGATGAGGTGTATATATTCTTGTGGAGTGCAAATTATAAGCTTAAAATAGCCTAAGAATCGAGAGAGAGTAGTGCAAGAAAGTGAAAGTTTGAGAATAAGTGTGAGGTTCAAGAACCGTGTCCTAAGAAACATGTACAAAACCTCTATTTATAGACTTATATAGAGTTGGATATGGGGTCAATTGTTGAGAGTTGTATGCCATTAGAAAGCTCTTTGAGTCAGTTGTCATCCGCAACAAACCATTGGTGATTTGTATAAGTATTGATTGAGATGTGAGCTAGACTAAACCTTGCCAAATCTGTCTACAATCTCAAAAGTTAGTTATGCACTGTTTTCCTAGCTCGTTTATGACAGATTTACCTGGAACCACCTTCAGATATTTTAGGATGATGTGTACAAATGTGTTAGCAAGTTATACGATGTGTTCTCCCAGCTGTATGGTGACATGTCAAGTTGGAATAGACTTATTTTTTAGGCCTGCCAGTTCAGTAACATACCAGGTAAACCCGTGGGTCTTTTTTTTCTGCTGACGGGCTTTATCCGAACTGCTGGTGGGCCCTCATCTATCATGCTGATGAGCCACTTGGACTCATAGTCGACTGAGCTAGTATGCCTAACTTGTGGGTTTGGCCCAATAATTTTATGGGGCATCATTAGGCAAAATTTGCTAGTGTAGTAAGGTACACATGATTCCTAATGCCATCAGTATACCTGTGCAACAAGGTTGCATTTTTCTAACCTATGAATGTGCTCAGCTGGATCGGAAGTACCATCATAGGCGGGTAGGTGCGAGGGTGCCTGGGAATAGTAGGGAGCTCTTCTGTCATGATATGCTCGCTGAAGGGTATGCTACTTTCAACAGGCATGGTCTTTGTCATCTGCTGGCGGAGTTCCACCATCTTTTTCTTCAACGACTGCCAAATACTAGGGGGCTTATGGGTAGTTACTTCCTTGCCTGCAAAGTCAACAGGGGTGGATCGATCCTGCTAGAGCCCAATAGGAACCTTGTCGATGCTTCAGCTTCCTGGTGTTCTACCTCTTTCAAGTTGGGAAGATGGTCCTGCTCTGTTGGCTTGAGAATCATGGAGTGTTTAATTTATGGTTTCCATGATAAACTGACGCAGCTGCTCATAGAAAAGTGGATTCATAGCTATAGATCCAATTATTGAACCGAGAGCTAGGGATGGGGTGGAGCATTAATCCCTAAAGTTAGATCTGGACCAGGGGCATTAGCAACCCTTAAAGTAGGGTTTGTAGAAGGGATGGTAGGTCCAGCTGCAGTTGGGAGGGAAGGGTTTCTCTCGTAGGATCCCTTGTCACCTCCATTGCAAAATTCACCATTTCTCACGCCAAAGCTCAAGTGTTTCCCATGGACGACAACAATGATGTGTACCAGATTTTTGGCCACACCAGAAAGGTCGAAGGATTTTCAAGAAAATTCTAAGATTATCAGATGACCATCCCTGCAAAATAAATGTTAGCACTCTGATGCTTAAGTCAGTATCGATTTATGAATAAATAAAAGTAAAGCTTGAAATTAAAGTGAGGATAATGGTATAAAATAGTGATAAGGTGTATGTATTTGTATGGAGTACAAAATTTAAGCTTAGAATAACCCAAAAACTGAGAGACAATAACGAGAATAAGTGATAGTTTGAGAGTGTGGAATGATGTTATTAAACAACTGCACAAGATATCTATTTATAGGCATGCACATAGCAGGATACGGAGGTTGTTGTAGAGTGTCGTACATTGTTGGAAAGCTTTTCAAGTTAGCTATTATTCAGAATAAACTGTTTGAGATTTGGACTAAATTTGGCTGAGAGATACGTAAGCTGGATTCAACCCTGTCATGTCTGCCTAAAAATCAAGAGTTGGTTATTGGTATATTTCCCAACTCATTTTCTATCAATTCACTTGGAAGCACCTGGATATTCTTTAGGATAATGTGTACAAATATGTTGGCAAGTCATATGACGTGTTTTTCCAATTGTAGGATGGTGTGTTCAGTGGAAAATGGGTTTGTATCGTAGGCCTGCCATCTCAAAAAAATAGAAGGTAAACCTGTGATCTATTCTTTCTTGTTGATGGGACTTTATCCATCTTGCTGACAAACTAATTGGGCTAGTATGCCTAGCTTGTGGGCTTAATCCAATAATTTTAGGAGGCATCATCAAAATTTATAAGAAAATTAGTAATTTGTGACACATACAAAATCTAGCTATAATCCTATTTAAGATAAAAAGATTATAAAATATTTATTACTTAACAAAATATATATAAAATGTTAAGCCCATATTAAATTTATATGAAAATGGTAATAAAAAATATGCCTTAAAATTTTAAAAAATAAGAAGTAACTATTAAAAGATAGTGAAGGAGCCAGAAGTGAAATGACTAAATAAAATATTTAAATAAATAGACTAGAAAAAGAGATACAAATAATTTGAATTTTTAAAAAATAATAATAAAATTTTAAAATATATTAATTATATCAATATAATATTAAAAATATAAAATGAGTAAATAATTAAAAAAATGAGAGAAAAAAAGGAACGTGGAAGTTGAGAAGAGAGGGGAAAAAATTAACAAATCAAGTCAATTAAAGCAATAAGGGCTCATCAATTATATAAAGGTATATTTCTAAAAAAAAATTATATAAAGGTATAAATTTAGGTCCTAAAAATCATTTTAAAATAAAAATTAATCAATATTTTGGGAAAAGATAAGAGATCAAAATTTAAATAAAGGGCGTTTTGATCTTCTGATATTAAAGCAATTATTAAAGAATTGATATTTGTTAAAATCCAAACCATACAAAACAAAATGGGCCCTGAGAATAATATTATTTTGGTCTGATGAAAGGCCCATCTATTGATCTCAGACCTTTTTGTCTAAGAAAGCCCAAGAGCCCAACCAATAAACAGCCTAGTGTAACGCCAATTGTAATTACATTCCCATCCTTTGCCATTGTGTGCACTCTCCTCCCCAAAACCCTAAAGTTAATCTCAGCGAGCTAGGGTTCCGATAAGATAATCCAATACCTTCCAGTGTCCTGAGCTAACGCATCGCTCCGGTAGCTTCTTATCTCGGAATTGAATGGATTTCGACGAGTACGATTACCTCGAGAAGGCCGTTGAAGAAACCAACGGCCCGTCGAAGAAGGAAACTCCGGACAAGGAGAAGGATCGAGAGAAGAGCGAGAAGGGGTACAGAAGAAGAGACAGGAGCGACGACGATGAATTTGATGAAGAAGAGAAGGAGAGGAAGAGCAGCAGCAAGAAATCGCGGAGTGAAGAGAACGGACGCGATAGGGAGAAGGAGAGGGATCGTGATAGGGATAGGGAAAGGGATAGAGATAGGGATAGGGAGAGGAGCTCCAGGCATCGGAGTCGAGAGCGGGATTCTGATAGGGAGAGACGCAGCTCCAGGGATAAGGAGAAGGAGAGGGATAGAGAGAGGGAAAGGGATAAGGACAAGGATAGGGAGAGGAGAGAGAGGGATAGAGAGAAGGAGAGGGAGAGAGAGAGGAGAGAGAGGGATAAGGAAAAGGAGAGGAGAGGAGAGGGAAGAGAGAAGGAGAAGGAAGAGGGAGAAGGAGCGAGAGAGGGAGAGGAGGAGTAGGAGCCGATCGAGGCTGGACCGCGAAAGAGAGAGGGAATTGATGAGAGAAAGGGAGCGTGAAGAGAGCAGGTAATGTCAAGCACCTTTTTTTTCTTATTGAAACTTTATCTTTTCTGTCTATACTGCATAGTCTGAGCGGAAATTATTTTACTTCATGCTTGGTTTGCACTTGATAGCGTTTGAAGTTTGATATCTAATGTGAACCTCAAAATAATATTTGGAAATTGATTTGCAATAATATCCTTAAATGAGTACGGGGTGGGACTTCTTGTTTTTTTGTTTTTGTTTTGCTCTTTGCCAAGTTTTAAGGGTTTATATTGGTGTAAGAGAGTGTCATTCAGTTGGAAGCTATTGATGGCTGTCCCTTGTTGTGTTTTCCCCTTTTTCTAAGGTGGATCATTGTACTATAATAAACTTCAGATTCGTCCTCTAAAATTTTCTCTGGCTTTGATATACAAGTACGATGCTTCATTTATATTTGACCTGAGTGTATGTTCTATCACCTTGGTCTTGTCGCTAGAGTTGAAGCATGAAGGAAATGCATAAAAAGGGTCTAAGTGCAGAAAAAGTGTAAGTTTATACTTGGAGGATATAGTATTCTAACTTGGGTTGAAATCGTAGATGGATGTTTGCACATCTTAATGGGCTAATAATGCGGAAACCCCTTGATGGCTTCTCCATGGAAGAAAGTGGATTTCCACATATTGAGTTTGATAAGGTCTGTCGTGTTTCTTTGTTATAGGCTTTTTGAGTTGGCTCACTCTTCCATCCTTAATGTTTTTGCATGGCTGGATTTAAGGTTACTTTCTTACCTCTGAGCTGAGATGTTGACCAATGGTGTATTCGATTTTTAGGTCGGCAACGCTTGTGGTGAAGCTGTATCAGTTTTCCAACATTTTCTTCACTTCCAAGACGAAAATGCTTTAGCTCCATAATTGTGGCCTTCCCTCTGCTTTGAACAGGGATCTTAAATAGCAAATGTTTTTTATGTGGGGCCCAAATCAATATAAGATATTGTGATTAGGTTTAGTGTTTAACTTGACCTTTTCAAATTGCAATACAGTTAATAATGCATATTAATTCATGAATTTACAGGGGAAAAAAATTGAAGATGTCCAAATTTTGCTTGCTGGTCTTTTGAAATGTGGAATGGAGATTGGCTTCCCGAATTTTCCCTAGCTGTAACATCAAGAGAGACTTTCTCCCTACAGTCACTTTTAGTATAGATGATGAAGCACTTTTTAATGCGTGCAGCAAATACTAGGTTCAGAGCTGTAGTTTAAAATTCATGTAAAGGGGCTCCTTGGTAACAAATTACGGCCAAAGGCTATATATGTTACTTTTTGTAGGCAACTAGAATACTAGATTATAAAGCTTTAGGTCAGTCTGGTATGTTCACCAGCTGGATTTCGAATTGGTCATTTATAGATAACATCAATTTTGTTGCTCATGTTCAATAGGTATTCTTATTGTTTGCTGTCCAGCTAGTATTTCGGTTTACATTGCTCAATTGTTATAATTTGTCTGTGATTGGTGATAACTATTAAGGGCTTGTTGTGACCCATATAAATGTATATATGCAAGTATCTTTTCTTGTTTTACTTGTGATTAAACCCACTGTTCTGGTTTAGGATTAGCCTTGTAATTGGGCCCAAACAAGGTGCTGGCAGGAGTTTGTGGGGGTGAAAGTACATGAACTCCGGGGGAGTATGAGAATGGGTTTGAGATTATATCTTACAAGTTACAACAAGTCTCTAGCAGACTGATAAGGCTGCATTTATTGCAATGCGACCTGTTCCTACCATTGAATTGTTCTTATTTTACTTTGAGTTATGAATGCAGGAGATTTAAGGATAAAAAGGAAGCTGTGGAGCCTGAAGCTGATCCAGAAAGGGACCAGAGAACTGTTTTTGCATATCAAGTATGAGTTTGAACCTTAGATACCTGTAACTCAGTGAACCTCAAACTTGAACTTTTTTGAAGTCCTACATCTCTAACAACATGATCCAATATTTTTTGTTTATTGCAGATGCCACTTAAGGCAACGGAGAGAGATGTTTTTGAATTCTTTTCACAAGCTGGAAAGGTTGGTGGTGATTATTTTCCTTTGTTGATTTACTTCATCTTTTTAATTCACATTTTCTTCATTTTGCATCTTCAGGTAAGGGATGTAAAACTCATTATGGATAGGAATTCAAGGCGATCAAAAGGAGTTGGGTACGTTTCCTTGTGCTTACCTCCCCCCCCCCCCCCCCCCCCCCCAAAAAAAAAGGAAGAAGAAATAAAGGAGATAGAATTGATTGCTTTATTGTTCCACATTATCACTGTTTGGTATAATTTTCTCCTGTTTATTGGGGTTCTATTGTTAGCTTGAATAGATCTCTATTGTAGCTGATAATAGTTAAGATAAATCTGAATTGCACTAAGTTGGTTCCAATGCCTTTCCAACTGCCATCAGGTTGTCAGTGCAAATATATCTTCCAGATCTGGATTGGCTTTCATCACTGTAGCTTCTATATCGTTTAATAGTGGTATCATACATCTCATGGAGATAACGAGGTTATAGATTAGCGCCTTACTGTAACCAAATCCTGGTGTTCATCTGCTCACTATGATAAAGTTAAGGTGGAACTTGGTGTCTAAATGTCCTCCAGATCCCTCGATGCAGGATATTTCTCAGCTGATGTACTAAATGTGGGAACTTTGCGACTTGACGTACTCTTGATCTGCTTCATTTTGCTAGAAAGCCAGTGTGACGTTATTTGTTAGGATTTTATGGGCTTTCTGTAACTCTAGTCTTGCTTCATGATTTTTTTGTCTTCTGTTCTATTGTGATTGAACCTGTGTACGCTGATGACAGGTATATGAATTTTATGATGCCATGTCTGTACCAATGGCTATAGCTCTATCCGGCCACCTATTCCTTGGACAACCTGTAATGGTGAAACCTTCAGAGGCAGAAAAGAATCTTGTTCAATCAAATACTTCTGCTGGTGGTGCAGGAGTTGCTGGACCATATGGTGCAACAGATAGGAAGCTTTATGTTGGCAATTTACATTTCAACATGACAGAATTTCAGCTTAAACAGGTATGTGGCTTTTTGGTCTGATCTATTTACCATGCATTTAACTGTTCTGCCACTACTACTACATCTTCTAGTAACTTGATACCTGTCTTCTGTTCCAGTTGACAGTGCTAGCTTCTTGCCATGAAGCTTTTCTTCTTAGCATTCATTTTAGGACCCATCCACTTCCAGTTCAATGTGCTGGAATTATAGTATCGTGTTCTTGTAAACTCAAGTTGGACAATGAATATGATCGATTATGATATAATGGTGGATGTTAATTTCTTTGGGAGTGGGTGTTGAGGCTGTAATTAGTGTGTTTGATCATTATTGTCTAAGTTCTTCACGGTGGTTGATAATTTTATTGTTTTTCTTGTTATCATTTGCCTTTGAGAATTGGTTCAACGGCATCATGCTGCAGCAGTGCAAGTTAATTACTGAACCTTCTCTATAATTATGTCTGAGAACCATGAGTTCATAGGATTGTAACTTATTGCGTGGGGTGTTTGTTTTTTCTTTAAATTACCGGTTTGGGGAATTATCAGTTGATCTGTTCATTAAGTTGCCGCAAATGAGGGGCAATATGTATTTTTTCCTTTGATTACCTCTTCATTTGCTACTAGCCACAGTGCATTATATGGCTTGAAATTATTTTCATGTACTATGCAGCTTGTCAAAATTATGTATGAGATTAGGCTATTGATTTCTTATTTGTTATTGTTAGTGTACTATATCGTTTATGTGTTTATATTATTTTTAGCTATTACAAAGTTTGAAAGTTAACTTTGATACTTCTCTAGATTTTTGAAGCGTTTGGTCCAGTTGAACTTGTCCAACTTCCTACAGACCCGGAGACAGGACATTGCAAAGGGTTCGGGTTTGTTCAAGTCGGTATTTTCTGAATGTTAATTGTCTCAGTAGTTATAAATATTTCAATCACAAGAGTTTGCTTTTGGCTTTCTGACCCTAGAAACTTTATATTTAATAAACATCATTGCAGTTTGCACAACTTGAGCATGCAAAGGCAGCACAAAGTTTGAATGGGAAATTGGAGATTGCTGGTCGGACCATTAAGGTATTGTGCTCTGGTTTACAAGTGAACTCCTATTCCTGAAAATGGATTCTTTTGCTTTCTGATCTATAATTTGCATTATTACAACTTCCGAATGTGATTTTATTATCTTGACTTTTCCACTTTATGTGTTGACATCAGGTTTCCTCTGTTACTGATCATGTTGGAGTACAAGATTCAGGAGCAAAAACTGCAGATTTTGATGATGATGATGGAGGTGGTTTGGTGAGTAAAACTTTTGAATTGCATTCTTAGGTTAATCAGATGTAATTATTGTTTAAACTGTGATTATTTATGTCCCAGGGTTAGTAA